>JAKSZT010054338.1:2045448-2102346 GCA_026826555.1 Tolypeutes matacus | reverse complement strand
CAGTATGGGCCCTAAATGTAATCACAAGGTTCTTTTTTTTTTTTTTTTAAGATTTCTTTAATTTATTTCTCCCTACCCCCTTGCTGTTTTTCATTTTTTGTGTCTGTTTGTAGGAGGCAACGGGAGCCAAACCCGGGACCTCTCATGTGGGAGGGAGGTGCTTAATCGCTTGAGCCACCTCTGCTCCCTGCTTTGTTGTGTCTCCCATTCTGTTTTTCCTCCCCACGTCTCTTGTTGTGTCATCTTCTTGCATCAGGTCACGGCGCCTGCCCATCTTGTCAGCTCATTGTCTTTAGGAGGCACTGAGAAGCTCTGCTCCCTGCTTTGGTGTGTCTCCCATTATGTTTTTTCTTCTTGTGTCTCTTATTGTGTCAGCTTGCTGCGCCTGCCCGTCGTGCCAGCTCACTGTCTTCTTTAGGAGGCACCAGGATCCGAACCAGCAACCTCCCATGTGGTAGGCAGGAGCCCAGTTGCCTGAGCCACATCTGCTTCCCCACAAGGATTATTATAAGAGGGAGGCAAAAAGGTGAAAGGAGGAAGTAGGAGATGTGCTGACATAAGCAAGAGGTGGGAGTGATGCCAGGAAGGAGTCACAAGCCATGGAATGAGGGCAGCCTCCGGAAGCTAGAAAAGGCAAGAAAACGGATTCTCCCCCAGAGCCTCCAGAAGGAATCAGTCCAGCTGGTGGTGTGACTTCAGTCTAATGAAACTGATTTTGGATTTCTGGCCTCCAAGAGTGTCAGAGAATAAATTTATGTTGGGTTAAGTCACTGAGTGGCAATTTGTTTCAGCAGCCACAGGAAACTACTACAGGTGGGAAAAGTCTTAAATTGCAGCCCTGTGCTAAGGAAGTTTCAGCAAGGGACACGGGAGTCCTGTCACACAGGGAGAGGCCTGCATTAGTTCCTGTGTCGCTCTCAGTCCCTGCCTGGGAGCCACCCATGGGAACCCGGTCTCCGTGTGAATGTGGCACATCATTCAGAGCACAACAGCTGAGTCAATCAGTTATATTCCCTATCCTTGGAAACCTGACAAGTCCATTTTCATGGCCATCATCCACCATAATCCTGTTATTCTTATTCTGCCTTGAAGAAACCAAGGCACAGAGAGGTTAAGAAACTTGCCTGAGGTCACACAGCCTTGAAGTATTATTGCTGGGATTCAAACCCAAGTCATCTGACTCTTAAGAGTCCATCCAATTTAACGACAATTCTAAAATGCATGTGTCTTTGAGCAAATGCTGCTTCAAACTGTTTTTGGAATCAAGAAGAGTGCATATTAGAAATAAGTTAATTGCAAAAATGTTAAAGACTAATAATATCCAGTGCTGGAAGTGGTGTAGGAAATGACTGCTCTCAAATCTCATGTACTCTGGGTGGGGGTATAAGTTGGGTACAGCCTTTTGTAGAGCAATTTGACAGTATTTACCAAAATGTTAACCGTCCATGCCCTTTGTGCCAGCCATTTCACTTCCAGATATTCTCACCCACAGAAACTCTCACATCTGCACAAAGGCAGCAGCAAGATTGTTCATTGTGACATTATTTGTAACTGGGAAGCACTGAAAATAACTTAAATATCCATCAATAGGGGAGTTCTGAAATGCATTATAATATACCCATATATCCAATCATTGCAGTGATTAAAAAAGAGCAAGAGAAATCCATAATGACTGACCTGAGGAGAGTTCCAAGACCTATTGTGATATTAAAAAGTCTCGGGTCAGTAAACACAGTAGAGGGACAAGGCATTTATGCATTTACATAAATCAAGATGAACCAAGGTATGTGTGTGTGTGCATGTGAATGAAAGCAAACCTGTGGAAGAGATCTGGAAGGTTAGAGCAAGGAGGCCTATGTGATGAGAGGGAGAGCAGTAGGAGCTGAGGTCAGAGCAGGCTCAGCAAGCGGACAAGCAAGTGCAGATGGCATTGCTGGGGATCACCAGCCCTGGGAGTGCTGGACCGTCTCCCTTGGCCACGACAGTGTGGCTGGGCCCGCCATCCTCACGCCCAGAGCTCTGCCCCCTCTCCCCTCCCATACTTGAAACACCACTCCACAGTGTGTGGGGTCCAGAAACCTGCCACAGATGATGCCACAAAGACAAGAGAATTAATTCTCCATGGAGCAAACTTTGACCAAGGGGATGCAGGAGCCGGTGGATAAATTCCCTGTGTCTCAGTTTGCCAGGCTGCTATGACAAATATGTTGGCTTGAACAAGAAGTTACTGGCTTACGGTTTGGAGGCTAGGAGAAGTAAAAAAAAAATCAAGATATCGGCAGGGTTTGCTTTTTCCCAGAGTCTGTAGCATTCCGGTGCTGGCCAGCAATCCCTGCAGTGCCTTGGTTTGCATCTCTGCCTCCGGGCCCGCCCACGTCCCAGGACCATCTCTCTCTCTTTGGGACTGCACTTCCGGTTTCTGCTGACATCCAGCTTCTTCCGTATGGCCTTCTCCAGCTTCCGGCACCCAGGTTCTTCCTCTTTTTAAAGCCTCCAGTAATCCTGCTTACCTCCCACTGCCATTCCCTTGGGCCACACCTTAACATCTTCAATGGACTCACACCCACAGGAATGCGGATTGAGATGAAGAACACGTCTAGGTTGGGCCCATAAATCAATCTACCACACACACCCTCCTTCTATTTTCCCATGGACGACTTTGAGGCCAAGATCTCTCCATTTGGAGCAGTTCCGTGTGCAAGCAGATGCCCCTCTGGAGCAGCTGTTGTGTCTCTTCAAGGATTGTCAGGAAGCAACAGCTGGCCTGGGAATGCATCTCTTTACACTACTTCCCTGCTCCCTCCCTCATTTCCCTTTGTCATCTCTGGCAAAGCACTGGGCTTGCACACCCCAAACATGCACCCAGGCATGAATCCTAGCCTCAGGCTCTGTGTTCTAGAGACCCAGGCTAAGCAACAACAAACTGTTAACTGGGGCTACCTCCTCAGAGGGATGCTGGGGCAGCAGGGAGTCATAAAAGGAGACCCTTGGTTTTTGCCCTGCATATTTGTATATTGTATGACTTTTTAATGATAATGTATTTGTTTATTACTTGGGTAAATTTAAATATTAAAAATTATGATAGGCTTCAGGGTTAAAAAAGGAAAGAAAGAGGCAGATTAAGTCAGGAAGTGTGGGAAGGCGAGCGCTGTTTTTGCTCTCTTGTCATTGGTTTTGAAGCTTGCTCTAATAGAAGCCTCCGCTTCTATTAGAAAGGGGTCTCTTACTCACAGACCTGTTGGCACTTGTTGCCTCTGATGCCAACGTCTCCTCCAGCACAAGCAGCTCCTGACAGCTTCCTCCTCCTCCTTCCCAGCGGTCCTCAGGAGCCTTTCATCAAAGGACAATTATGGACTCATTTGTCACTGCCTCCTGCCTTTCCCCCACTCATTCTGAATCTCCAGGAGCTAGGTGATTTCTGCAAAAGCTGCCCCCACCTCAGAAAATCAGCACTCGAGCACTATCAAGGAAGAAAGCTCCCAGTTGCACAATCTGTTCACCTGGCTTCAAATTCTGATTCCGTCACATAATTACTGTGTGACTTTAGGCAAATTGCTTAATCTCTCTGAGCTTCAGTTTCCTCACCTGTAAAATGGAGATAAAATAGACTCTACCTCCTAAGATTGTTGGGTGTTTGAGATACTTAATCCTTGGAGTACATGTTCATTTGCAATCGCCAAACTTTATTATTATTCATCTCTTCATTTGCTCATTTATTGCATCTTTACTATGTGCCTGGCCCTGTTCTAATCTCCAGAGCTGTGAAAAATGATATAAAAATGCTTGTTCTTTACATGTCAAAGGCTTGTTTGGAGCCAGTGATAGCAAAAAAGGTGTTAGATTAGACACCAAGAAGAACTTCCTAGTATGAAAGGTTAGTAGATTCCAAAACTAGGGGATGATGGGAAACGGATGTGGCTCAAGAGGTTCGGCGTCCGTCTACCATATGAAGAGACCGGGGTTCGGTCCCCGGTACCTCCCGGTATAAAAAAAAAGTAGGGGATGAGGGTTTGAGGGAAACCAGATTGTTCTAATGGGATGAGAGCCCGTTTCAGAAAACATTTGGGCTCCTGAAACCTTCACGGCTTTCTGAGCCATCCCGGTGGGGTGCTGGTCAACAGAAGAGAAGAAAAGATGTATTTTTCCAGACAATATTTAGTGGTGTCTGAGAGGAGCCACATGAGGTTTACAACATTTTTTCTGAAGAGGCAGATGATGGGTAGTTTGATTCTCACACCCAGCAGGCCCCAGCCTGACAGGATTGGGATGGAAGAACGGCTGGTGAGAGATAAATGAGACAGGTGCTGAAATTTCTTCTTTGCCAATAAAAGAAAGTTGCTATTTGCAATTGGCAGTGTGTCTCCAGGAAGTGGAGAAGGGCATGGGGTAGAGAAAACTCTCTTCTGTAACAACGCCATTAGCTGGAGGGCCCTGGAAGGAGGCTCCCACAGCTCTAGAGTTGCTGGAGCTGGGACTGTGTGGCAGTTGATTGAATGGGGCACTTCAAACCCAGAACTCTAGCATGGTTTCAGAGAATTGGATTAGACCGGTGGTTCACAGATTTGACTGAACATCTGAATCCCCTGGAGAGCTTGTTACAGCAGATTGCCAGGCCCCACTCCCAGACTTTCTGATTTAGTAAGTCTGAGAATGTGAGCTTCTCACAAGTTTTGAGTGGATACTGGAACAAACTTTGAGAAGCACTGCTCCAGATGAACTTTCAAGGCTTTCTCTGACCCCAGGATCCTGGGGCCAGGTCCACTCAGCTCTGGTGGGAGAGGAGGTGCCTGATGCAAGGTGGGGGAGAAATCTTGGAGGACTTCCTGGAGGATGAGGTGCCTGCATTGCATTTGGAGCCTGGATGCTCCAGGTGAAAAAGAGGCTGGAAGAATTCCAGGCAAAGGAAGCAGAATTGTGTGGGCTGAGAGGAGTAAATTTGGTCTGTGCAGTAGGACTGGATGGGAGTGGGAGGTGGTAGCTAAACCAGGGCAATGAGCAGCACCCATATCACACGGATGGCAGGCTAAGGAACCAGGCCTTTATCCTCAGGGTCGGGGAAGGTGGCTGCGAGGGGTGTAAGCAGGAGAGCGACACCATCACAGCTGACTTTTGCAAGGATTTCTCTGCAAGGTAAGGACATGGGACAAAAAGCAGAAAGGACTCGTCCCCAAATGGCTCAGAAGTGGCAGAGGGCGGCACCCACCCCTGATGCCCCATGTACACTCCCTCCCACCCCGCGGCAAAGGTCTGAAGCAGGGAGACCTGGATTCCAGTCGGTGTTCAGCTCCCAGCTCACTTAGTGACCCTCTCTAGGCCTCCGTGTTTGGGTCCATAAAACAGGGAACAGTGTCCATGCTTTCCTGGACACCTAGGAGGACCAGCGAGCAAAGGGCCGATTTATTATGCATGCAGCCTAAATGCTGGTGCAGCTTAGGGAAAGGGGCAGGGGCTGGGGGACCACTGTGGTGGGGGAGGGGAGGCACTGCCACCTAGGGGGCCGCCACTTTGCTCTGACAGCATTGTCCTCAGTGTGATATTCCCTGAGTCACAGGCCCAGATACAAAGGGGCGGCATCCCCTACCTGCCCCCACCCACCCACACCCCATGTCAGAGCTGCCGCTTCCCTCTACTTTAATGAGGCGACAGCTCTGCTCTTAGCAGCCGCTAATGAGGGCTTTGGAGCAGACAGTAAGACCATACTGTGTCACGGGGCCCCAGCACCTTGGAAGAGGGATGGCAAAGGGGCTAGCCACCATGGGCAGGACCGGGCAGAGAGCACCCTGACCCCACAGGAGAGGCTCTTCACCAGGGCTCCCTGGGGGACTTGAAATTTATCATGATATCCTTACCCCAGCTGCCAGCTCCACCTGGCCCTTTTATTTCCCAAACCAGTGGTTCTTTATTAGTAGTAATATTATATTTTTTATATTTTTATTTTTTAGGGCAGTTGTAGGTTTACAGAAAAATCATGCAGAAAGTACAAAGTTCTCATACCCCCCACACACAGTTTTCCCTATTATTAACATTTTGCATTTGTTACAATTGATGAAGCTATTACTACAATTACATTAATAACTGAAGTCCAGGGTTTAGATTAGGGTTCAATCTTTGCATTGCACTGTTCTATGGCTTTTTAAAAAAATGTTATTGTGGTAACATATATGCAGCATAAAACTTCCCATTTTGACCATTTTCAGGTATACAATTCAGTGGTGCTAATCATATTCACAATGTTGTGCTACCATCAAGAGCATCCTTTACCAAAACTTTTTATCACCCCGAACAGAATCTCTGTACCATTAAGCATTCCTCACCCCACTCCCGCCCCTCCCTGTATTCTAATTTTAGACTCTATGAATTTGCATATTCTAGTTATGTCATAGAAAGGAGATCCTACAGTATTTGTCCTTTTGTGTCTGGCTCCTGTCACTCAACATGATGACTCCAAAGATCATCCATATAGCATGGATCAGGACTTCATTCCTTTTTATGCCTGAATAATATTCCACTGTATGGATATATCACGTTTTGTTGCTCCAGTCATCCGTGGACGGACACTTGCGTTGTTTCCATCTTTCGGCAATTATGAATAATGCTGCTATGCACATCGGTGTGCAAATACCTGTTTGAGTCCCTGCTTTCAATTCCTTTGGGTATATATCTAGTAGTGGAATTGCTGGGTCATATGGTAGTTCTACTCTTCAGTGAGGAACCGCCAAACTGTTTTCCACAGATGCTGCAGCATTTTACATTCCCACCAACAGTGCACAAGAAACCAGTGGTTCTTGACCTCTCTGGATCATAGACTCCCTTTGAGAATTTGGTGAAAGCTCTAAACCCTTCTCCCAACAAAAACTACATGTAAGCTAATGAAGTAATCATCCCAAAGGCTGGCAGTGATGAATAATTTACTATGTGTCAGGCATCAAGTTAAATGGTTTACATGCCTCATCTCATTTAATCTTCACAACACCCAAGTAAGATAGGTTTTTACATCATCCCTTTGCAGGAGGGGAGAGTGAGGCAGAGAGGTTACTTGCTGGAAGCCACCCAGCTACCTAAGTCTGCTACAAAGCCGTGCTCTCTACTGCACATACCCAGCTACCCAATTTTGTAAGCAATTTTTAACATAAACTTTTTATTTTGAAATAATTTCAAATGTACAGGATGGTTGCAACAGTAACACAAAACCCACACAGAGAACTCCAACATACACCCCACTGAGGCAACTTTAGGACAGGATAAACCCATGGAAGAAACTGAGTAGCAGACTTCCTGAGTGATGGGGAAATAATCGCTGCCCTCAAAGATATCACAGTTCAGCGGGGAGACAGACATTCCCCTGGTGATCGGTGCTATGATGGGGAGCTGGAAGCATAGAGGAGGGTGGTCTAACCTAGCCAGGGGTGTTGGGAAGGACCTCCCAGAGCTGGTAATGGCCTGAAGTCACTTGGTATTAAAGAAGAGTGGGAGGGAAGCGGCTGTGGCTCAATCAGTAGGGCTCCCGTTTACCATATGGGAGGCCCCGGGTTCGGTTCCCGAGGCCTCCTGGTGAAGGCAAGCCCGCCCGCATGGCGTGGTTAGCTGACCCAGCGAGCACAAGCAGCAAGGGGGGGATAAATAAATGAATAAATAAATAAAACCTTTAAAAAAAAAAAAAAAGAAGAGTGGGAGTTTGCCAGACAGGAAAGGTGGCAAGGGGATTCCTGGCATTCAGAATGGTGGCGACAAAGACTTAGACAGGAAAGAGCATGACATGTCTGGGGGACAGTGAACAGCTATGAGAAGTGACAGTAAAGGGTGGGGAGCATAAGCAGCTAGAAGATGGCAAATGATGAGTCTGAAAATATTGGATGTTCTTGGCCTCAAGTAACAGAAACTCCAGCTAGAAATAGTTTAAACACTGAGTAAACTTTATTGTCCCAAAGAACAATAGTCCAGAGGTGGGGTGGCTCCAGGGTTGGCTAATGACGTTGTCAAGTTCCCAGGGGAATCCATCTTTCTGCTCTGCCATTCCCAGCGGGTTGACTTCTGTCTCAGTCTTGTGCCCTCATGGTCACAAAATGGCTGCCAGATTTCCAGACACCACTTGAGAATATGATGACATCAAGTAGAAGATGGATTATTTTTTCCAAAGTGCCTCTGTTTTATGAGATTTGCTGTATGTTATGTGTTAACATGAATAGCGTGTTTATGAAAAATAACTATATTTTCCAAAATAAAAAGCAATTTAGTGAGAAGAGTAGTGTAGTTTTGCATTTTTGCAAAATTTAAAAATATCTGACTTCAAAGAAGACAACTGGATTCTCACATCTGCTTCTGCATTTCATCTGTGGCAATATGTTGCTTGGGTTTAAATCTATGAAGAGAACCTGGCCTCACACAGATATGCAGCTAAGACCTCAAAAAGGGTCTTAGGGACCTGAGAGGTCCCCAAAGAAATGTTGAGAGCTGTTGGAATATATAGAGCATGAGAGTCAGCATTCTATACCTGTTAAACTTGGAAACCAGACTGCCTGGGTTTAAATCCTGGATGTGTAGGCAAGTTACCTAACCTCTCTGTGCCCAGTTTTCTGCAAGATGCTAACAATAACAGAGAGTCTCGAATGACTTGTCAGTAAATATTGACTGTCATTTTTAGCTCAGTGCCTGGCACTATAGGGGCTCCCTTTTCTTCCTAGACTGGCATTCCCTATGAATGGAAACCTGTGCCCCCTCCTAAGGAAGACCCAGGCTGAGCCCATCATGGACCCTGTGCCATCTCTCCAGCCACAGGCCCAAAGCAGCTGGGCCGCTGTGTACATGCCAGCCTCCTGCACGTTGGATGGGGTGTACCAGCGCTGGTGCCAGGAAGCCCTCCTCCCCAGAAGCTGGCAATTAGGAGCTCACTCTCCCTAATAGACCAGGCCTAATCACCCGGGCCCAGAATGTGGCCGCGACTCAGGAAAGATGATCCCTGAAGGTAAGAGCCACTTAAAATCTGGCATTGACCACGGGTCCCCTTGGTAACCCATCACTCTCAGCACAATTTAACCGCTGAGCTAATTGATGTTCTCCGAGGCAGCCAGCTCGTGCCTGGGCAATCGAAATGGGCTCTAATTGCCGACATCCTTCAGGTAAGAAGCCCCACATGTTCTCACGCCACCCCCCAACAGGAACTGAGTCTCCCCATGCACCGGCCCCTCTGATAGGAGATAATTAATCAAAATAAGGTCTGCAGAAAGAATTGATTAAGGAACGTATCAGAGGAAGTCCTGACATTGGGATGTTTCACAGCAAAGCAGGACAGACGGCTTTGCTGAATTCGTGAGAAGCAGCTCCTGGAAGAAATGTTCCCCAGCTTTTCAAAACTGCTTTCGTAGAGAAAAGATCACTGGACTTGGATTGCGACAGAACCTGGTTGATGTGTGACCTTGGACAAGTCACGTTGAGTCTCTATGCAAAGTGTTTTTCATGCGTAAAGAAGGGGATGGAAAACGCCTTGCCCCAGGCTCAGAACATAGGAGGCTCTTGGTAGCTCAGTGCAGAAAGTGGACAGTCCACAGAGGGCCATTTGGAGTCCTCTGAGGTGTTTTAAAAGGCAGGGCAACTGGGCAGGTGTCACAGAGTCTGCATTATAAGCTGCCAGCTTTATGGCCATCCTTGGGGCATGGCTCATACAGGTTTGTATTAACTGCGGAGCACCCCACAAACCATCTCCCTCTCGGGCCTTGGATTCAGGAAGCCCAGGTCTTGAATCCCAGCTCCACCTTCATTCATACATTCAACTGCTAGTTACTGAGGACTTGCTCTGTGCCAGGCAGCCCTGAGGCTGGGAACCCAGGGGAAGTCCCTGCCCTCGAGGAGCATGGAATTTGGTGAGGGAGGAGCCATTCGTGAAACATTGCCCAGGAAGAGTGCAGCCAATGCTATTGGAGCCCCACCCCAGCCCCTCAGCTCTCACCATCATGGTACACGCCAAATGGGATCCTGTGCCTCTTGGACTGCAAGCCTTCTCCAGGCCAGGTTCAGGGAGAGCGGGAAGTGCCAGGAAGTTAAAACCCCCAGGAGAAGCTGTCGATCCTGATCAGAGGGAATTGGAAGGCAAACCTCTGGCTTCCTCGCGCCAACTGAGGCATGTTCTACAGTCTCCCAAAAGTCCCCCACAGGTTTGAGCCCCAGTTTCCCATAGCAGTAACCTGCTTCCTTCCCTTCCATGAATCGTTCCCCCACTCCCAGGTCAGTGCTTCCTGGCATCACCCTCCAAGGAAACAACATGCCTTCAAATCCTTATCTTGGGGTCTGGTTCTGGGAGAGCCCAGCCCATGACAGATATGATTACAAACTGGTGTCATGGCAACGAAGGAGCGGTGTGTGGCGCCACATCCTGACAGAGCGTCGACGACATGACATCAAAGGAGAAAGAAGATTGGTGGTTGTCTAGAGCAGAGGGTAGGAGCAGAGATTAATTGTAAATGGGTCCAGGGATCTTTGAGGGGATATCAAAGTGTTCTAAAATTGATTTATAGGAATTATCGAGGGCAAATAGGTCACGGCACAGAAAGCAGAAACTGTTCAAGAGTATTAAGTGGAGAGTGTTAATACAGCAGGACTGATATCCGGCTCATTAGGCTGCCATGGCCTCCCAGGTTGTTTGGAGCCAGAATCCGTCCTGTGTACTGATAGGCCAAGCCTTGTCTTATTAAGATTTATTTACCACCCCACCCAACTGTTTTGGGCTTGCTGTCTGCTCTCTGTGTATTCTTCTGTGTCTGCTTGTCTTCTCTTTAAGTGGCACCAGGAACCGATCCTGGGACCTTCCAGAGTGGGAGGGAGGTGCTCAATCTCTTGCACCAGCTCAGCTCCCTCATCTGCTGCGTCTCTTATTGTCTCTCCTCTGTGTCTCTTTTTGTTGCATCATCTTGCTGCATCAGCTCTCCACGTGAACTAGCACCCCACGTGGGCCAGCTCTCTGCTCAGGCCAGTTCACCGTGTGGGTCAGCTTGCTCTTCACCAGGAGGCCCCAGGAATCGAACCCTGGTCCTCCTATATGGGAGACGGGAGCCCAATCGCTTGAGCCACATCTGCTTCCCTTGTACCAGTTATTGAATGTTTTGAATATCGCCCTTAGAATGAGACGATGATAAAATTGTTGGAAGGGCTTGGGGAGTAGACTTACAGAACCAACCTGCCAGGGAAGCCATTCTCTCTGTTTCCCGTCAGGAATGTGGGAAGTCAGGAGGCCAGCATTGGAATTATTAGGTTGCAGAACAAACTACTTGGAATACTATTCAGCAATTAAAAGGGACAAACTACTGACATATGCTATGTCTTGGATAAACTTCAAAAACATGAAGCTGACTGAAAGAAGCTGGACACCAGAGACCAAATACTGTATGATTCTATTTGTAAGAGATGTCTAGAAAAGGTAAGATTTAGGGGGACGGATGTGGCTCAAATGGTTGGGCATCCGTCTCCCATATGGAGGGACCTGGGTTCGATCCCCGGGACCTCCCGGTAAAAAAAAAAAGGAAAAATTTATAGGGAAAAAGTAGATTGGTGGTTGTCTGGGGCAGAGGTAGGAACAGCCATTAATTGTGAATGGGCCCAGGGATCTTTCAGGGGATATCAAAGTGTTCTAAAATTGATTCATAGTGATGGTTGTACCACTAGGTAAAGGTAGCAAATATCAGTTAATTGTATACTTGAAATGGGGATACATTTCATGATATGTAAAATATACCCCAATCAAGTTACTTAAAAATGAAAAGAAAAAAAGAACATACTACTGCAGCTGTGAAACTGGCCAGAAAGCTGCCATCAGCAGCTGGCTCTTGCTACCCCAAAAGCTGGGGTTTGGACATTGGAAACTGCTATAGAAACACCACATATCACCAAAGCTTTGCTTTCCAGTAGAAGTAGTCAAAGAAGCCTTCCAAACCTCATGTGAGAGTATCCACTTAGAGATGTACATCCAAAACTCTAGTTGCGAGGGAGTCTGGAAAATGTAATGTTGCTTTCCAACCTCCGCAATATAGGAAGGCACACTAGGAGGCTGTGGTGAGTTTGTGGATTTGGGGGGTTGATAAAGGAAAAGATGGCAGTAGCACACAGTAAGCTTTATTTGGATGGCACCTGGACAGGTTGCATGAGAAGGGACGTGCCGCTCAACAGGAGACCTTCCAGAGACAGTGGTGCAAAGCCACTGCCCAGAAGGGGAACAGGACACAGGAACTCCCAGGAAAGAGGGGAGTTGTCAAGGTGATAGCACTCAGCAGCAGGGTGGGGATCTCCCGGGTCAGAGAGCTCCAAAGGGCAGCAATGATTTGGGGTTTTTTATAGCTACAGGTTTGTTTTATCTATAATAAGCAGATGTTGGGTGCAGTTTGGCAGGGGATACAAAGTCGGCAGGCTCTAAATGGCTAACAATATGCTTATTTGGACCATCTTTAGAGCAATTAGATGTGGAAGAATTTCAGTTTGGCACCAGCAGGCTTTGGGCCAATAGTCTTAGCCTGATGTGATGAAGTAAACAACATGGGAGCCACTGGGGGCCAAATACACAGGCACCATCTTTGACCCATTTATATAATAGCAGTAAAGTGGGGCAAGATGATAGATAGGAGAAAATAGGCTTCTAGGAAGAAGGAATAACAAGAACAAAGGTCCTGTGGTGTGTTCAGGAAATTTAAAGGAGGCCAACTGGGCAGGCCATCATGGCTAGGGTAGGGAGCTTGGATTTCTTTCTTTTTTTTTTTTTTTAGGTACTGGGGCTGGGGATTGAACCCGGGAGCTTGTATGTAGGAAGCCAGCGCTCAACCACTGAGCTACACTGACTTCCCCGACTTAGTTTTCTCATATGCTTGCTTGTTTGTTCTTTTTTTTTTTTTTTTTTTAAGATTTTATTCATCTATTCACCCATCCCCCCTCTGCTGCCTGCGCTCGCCGGGTCAGCCAACCACGCCGTGCGGGCGGGCCCGCCCATATGGCAAACGGGAGCCCCACTGATTGAGCCACAGCCGCCTCCCTTTGTTCTTGTTTTTAGGAGGTATCGGGTATCGAACCCGGAACCTCATACATGGGAAGCAGTTGCTCAACCACTTGAGCTACATCCGCAACCTGGGAGCTTGGATTTTATCCCAGGTAAAATGAAAGCCACTGATGGGTTTCAAGCAAGGTGGGGTGGAGGCCATAATCAGATTTGAACTTCAAGAAGGTCCCTCTGGCTGCTGGAATTAGACTGGATTTGGGGGACAAGAGAAAAAGCCAGGAAACCAGTGAGGAGGCTACTGCAGTTGTGAAATGAGGGATGATGGTGACCAGGATAAGGGTGGCAGCAGAGGAGGTGGAGGAAGATGGGTGGATACGAGGCATGTATAGGAGTTAAAATCCATGGGACAGGATAAGAATGGGATGTGGGTGATGGGGACGGGAAGGAAGAGGGACAACTTTCGGTTTTCAGTCTTGTGAACTTAGAAAAGACACTGTACTTCTCTCTTCGTTTCCTCTTCTCTCAACTGGGGATGACTGTGATGGGTTAATTCATTCATTCAACATGTATTTATAGAGCACTTAGGATATGCCGGGCAGCAGATGTAAAAAATGCTTTTCCCAATATCTGGCCCCATATTAGGTTCTCAGTAAAATGTTGGGGTTTCTTTTAGACTTCAAAGCTCACTTCAAGGGTCCCTTCCTCCAGGGAGACTTCCCTGATTCTGCCTCAACCCACAACGCTCTCTCACACTTCTAAGCTGTGGCAATCAGGGATCCTGTGTGGAGACTGGACCGAAGCAGGGAAAGGGGGAAGATTAAACAGGGCACAAGGCTGCTCCCCCTCAGGGCTAGATGATAGGGTAGGGGAGGGAGGAAAGAATTAAAACTTCTGATTTCAAATGTTAGCACCTCCAAAGATATATTATCTCTCATGCTTATACCTTTATTAATGTTCTTTCCTTCTGCCTTAAATGTCTTCCCTTTTATTTATCCTTTGGCTCAGTTTGGAAGGCTTCCAGGAAGCCTCCTTTGCCCAACCAGGGCAGAGTTGCTCCTTCATCCGTGCTCCTTTGCATTCTTTGCTTAGCACAATCAACACTTCTCATGCTAAGTTGTTCTAATTTATTTGCAGGTCTGTGTCCCCACTGGATGGTGGGGTGGTGGCTTAAGGGCATCAGGTTGGAAAACTAAAATAAAAGGGACCCAAAGCTTTCAATATCCATTCAACAAATATTTATTGAGCACCTGCTTCATGCCAGTCCCTGAGTGTATTAGTCAGCCATAACTTAATCATGCCCACATTAGCATACCAGTTTACAAGCATAATCCAAAATATATTGTTGGAATTCATAATTACATCAAACTGCCAAACGGCTACACTGAGCTAGGCAGACACATGTTAGAAGGCTTCACTGGGAAAGTGGGGGCAGGATTTGAGTAGAGAAAGAAATAGGAGGACAACATCTGTATCAGTCAGAACTGGCTACATTTTGCTGCAGTAACAAATAAACCCTGAAATCTCAGGCTTAACAAAACACAACTTTATTTCTTGCTCATGCAAAGTTTGATGCGGATTAGTAGGGTCTCATCTCCATCTGGTGATGCCAGGACCCAGAATCCCTTTACCGTGTGGCTCTGCCATCTCAACATGTGGCTCCCAAGCCTCCATGACAGGAAGAAAGAGGTGAAGGAGGCACTTGGGCTCTTATCTGCCTCCACCCAGAAGAGAAGCACTTCTGCTCACAGTCTATTGGCCAGGACTAGTCATGTGACTCCACCCTAACTGCAAGGGAGGCTGGGAAATGTAGGGGAGCATATGCAGTACCTCTGCTCCAGCATCCTAGGCTGAGCGAAAGGCATGTGTGTGAGAGGGGAAAGGGGCAGGTAATTGGGGAGGAGCAAGTAGGCTGTCTTGAAGATAAAGGCCCAATGCCTGGCACGTATTAGAGCTGAAATAAAGCTCCAGCAGCTGTTTGTTTGTGGTTGGAGTTTGAAGCAAGGAGGGCACAAAAAGGTTCTGTTATGAGTCCCTCCCAGTCCAGGAGTACTAGAGCCAAAAATGTCATTTACCAAGTATCTCCTCCATGCCAGACACTGTGCTAGGGCCTGAACATGTATCATTCCATCTCATCTAATCCTTAGACCACTCTGAGGATGTGTGTGGGGAGGGATGTAGAGATTCTTGTGCCCATATTACAGATGAGAAGATGGAGGCCCAAATAGCTTTAGTCATTTGTCCAGGACCGAAGCCCTTGTCCAGACCCTTTCCATCACGGTGCACGTGCACCCTTTGCAAGGGGAAAGGAGAAGACATTAGATGGCTGGGGGGTGGGCTTCTCACTCTTCAAATGATCCCATTTTTCAGGAGGAAACAGCCCCTCTCACACCAATCTAGTTGGGAAGCAGTGGGGGTGGGTGTCCCTGGGAAACGGCTTCACGTCTCCACACTCAATTTCTTCAGCTGCAGATGGTCATGAGAGCTCTGCTTCCTGGGGTGTCCTGGGGATTCTAGGAGAAAGCATCTGCCAGGGTTTACAGACCCTGCTCCGTAAGGGGTTGATATTGTTTCTGTTACAGTGACCGTCTTCAGAGGGGTTCTGTAAGCAGAGGGGACCTTGCCAGGTGGCAGCAGCAGGGTGTTTTAGAGCTTCTAGAAGAAGGCAGCCTGGTGGTGTGGAAAGAAACCAGACATGGCTGAGTGGACAACTCTGGTCTGAAAATGAGGACATGCTGGTTTCTCATCCATAAAATGCTATTTCAGAGGGTTCTCGGGCACGTTAACAGAGGTGATAGATACGAATGTATCTTATCGACCCCAAGTCTTCCTCCCTCCCTGTCACTGCCTTGCTCCCCACCCTGCCTGGACTGTGAATACCCCAAAGAGAGAAGCTGGGTCTTAACCACCTAACCCTCTTCCCCAAAAGGTGACCAAAAGCTCTTTGCAGAAAAGTCCAAAGGTCCATCCATCCACCAAACAGAAATGGCCTAATTCAGATCTTAGGACCTGAGGAAATTTTGGAGTTTCGTTTAAGTCAGAGGTTGCAAACTGGCAATGAGTGGGCCAAATGCAGCCCCCAGAGAAGTGACTTAACCTTTCTGAACCTTGGTTTCCTCATAGGTAAAATGGTCACAGTAACAGCAATAGTTAGTTGGGGTGCTGTGAAGATTAAGTGAATTAATATAGGTAACATGCTTAGGACAGTGATTGTCACATACTAAGTGTTGTGTGGGTGTGTTTTATTACTGTTGTTTAATTCACACAATGTTTCTTAGACCTTTTGGACTCCAGATGGCCTCTCCAGTTTGTCCCAGTTCCCACTGCACCCTCTTGTCCCACAGCCAGCCCGCCTCCCCGCCTGGCCCCAGAAGGTCCATGTTTGAGTCTCCTGACTGCAGCCTGGTTCTTCATGCAGACTGTCAGCTCCTCCCCCAGAACCAAAAGGAGTATAGACCTCAGCCAGACTAGCTCTGCCCATCCCTCAAATCAGGCATACCCCAAGCAGGGCCCTGAGCTGCCCTCTCAGACCCCTAGCTCCACCTCAGGCCAAGTATGTGTCTTTGGGCAAGCCCTTCCTCTTCTCCAGGCCTCAGTTTCCCCGGGGGTCCAATGGGCTCCAGAGCCCCTGTCCGCCTCCCAAGCGTGTTCTAAGATGGTGACGGTGAAGAGGACGTTTCATCCCCCAGTGTCCCTGATTCTCTCCTCAGGGGAACTGATGAGCTACAGTCTTATCCCCTTTCAAATACCCCTCTCGATGCTTAAAAGAGAAACCCCACTTCAGCTGGGAGAAAACTGCAACCACAGAGCTCTGAGATTATGCAGATACATGTTTTATTGTCATTAGGATGGTTATCTCGACAAGGGGAAGGTGCCTAGAGGGTTACAGACAAGCTACTACTTCCAGGGCGATATTACGATATTCCTATTTACACACACTTATTCCCACAGCCACAGCACAGCACCACAGGATGTCTCTACCTACATGTATCCCCAACAGACAAAGCTGCAGGTTCTCCCACTAAAGGTCACCCAAGAAGGAGAAGAGATCCTGGGTCCTGGGGGCAAGGTTAATTAACACACGGCAAATCCAGACAGATGGGGAGCAGGCGATGGAAGCTGGATTTGGGCATCATGGCTGCAATCCTGCTCAAGCCCTCCCTGGCAGCTCACCCCAGAAGCACCCTACCCAGCTTTGGAGATGCCTTAGAAGACACAAAAGGGCTGTCTTAGTCAGAGCTAAGGAAAGGGAGAGGACGGGGTGGAAGGTTGAGGGTGTCTCTGGGATCTGTCCCTTTGACAGCAGTGCAATGTGGGGTAATTTGGGATTTTAACTCATAGGCTGGCCTTCTCGTGTCCCTGAAGGAAGGGGACAAGGCAGGGGCCTGGGCAGGTGCATATACAAGGGACTTGGGTTTATGATCAGGGCTCTGAGGAGGGGGGCAGATAGGGGTTGTGAAAGGCTAGGGCACAAAGTGCTCAGGACATTCTCCAACCCCAAACTCAGCTCGACAGAGAACTGGACTCACTCCTCCAGGGGCTCACTAGCCCAGGCTGCCCGCCGCCCGGGGTGCTGCCGCTTCTCAGCTCCATGGCCCCAGCTCAGGTCATCCAGGAGCCCAAGCAGCAAGCCTGCTTGGCCACAGGCTCCCCGGAGCCCACACGGGCCTCCCAGGGTCCTCTTGCCTGGATGCTGGCGTTTCTCAGGCACTACCTCTCCCTCCTCCTCCTCCTCCTCCTCTTCCCAACTTCTTTGGGCCTTGGGATCCACCAGCCGTCTGCCTGGATGCTGCCTCTTGGTGACAGTGTACCCCAGCCAGGGGGACCGCCGGCCAGGGTGCTGCCGCTTGTGCTGTGTTACATCAGCTGACCATGAAGCTTCATCCTCCCGACGGCCAGGGTGCTGCCGCTTGTGGGGTCCCCCAGCTCCCCCTTCTTCATCCTCCCCTTCAGCTCCCTCTTCTGCCTCCTCCTCCCTTTTGCCTGGATGCTGACGCTTGTAGAGCCAGTCAGGAAGGGTCTGGGGCTCTGTGGAAGGAAAAAGGCCAGTGAGGGATACTGTGGCCTCCACAATTGATTTGGGGTTCCTATGGGTACCCACCCCAGCCTTCTTCCCAGTGGAGGCACGTTTCCTGCAGCACCCACCCAGAGTCATGGTTCTGCCCCTGCCTCTCGAGCCTCACAGATACACACACTCACACCGATGGTCAAAGGCATGGCAGCTTCCTAATTATGTGACTTTAAGCAACTCAACCTCTCTGAGCCTCCATTTTCTCCGAGGTTGTTAGGAGAATCAAACAGTGGGCTAACGTGTTTGAAGTGTTCAGAACAGTGCCTGGTATATAATAAGTGCCTTGTCAGTAGTAATTAAAACTGTTATACACAAAGAGACGCTCACACATGCACAGCCCTCCTCGCTGAAGGTCTGTTCTCTGCCAAACATTCCCTGGGATGAGAAGGGAGAAGTATGGAACCCCCCCCCCCCCTCCCCCAGGTACGGTTCAACTCAGGACCTTGCAGAGGGTGTGGCCAATACCGGTTGGATGGCCTCAGGCAAGTAGGTCCCCTCCAAACCCCTTCCACTCTGAAACCGGACCCATCCCACCCACACCCACACCCACCCCGAGGGCCTCGTCTGGTCGCCAGCAGCCCCGGGGCCAGCCCCTCCTGCCTCCTCCCCTCACCTGTGTCGCGCTCGCCCTGGTCAGCTCGCAGCCTCTGGAGGTCTTCGCGGAGGAGGAGGAGGCGCTCTGCCTGGCGCAGAAGGTTGTCCAGACCGGGTCTCTCGACAGCCGTCACCGCGTCCTGCTGGGCCGCCTTGGGCTCGGCGCGGCCGCCGGGGACACCGGTCATGGTCAGAGTCAAAGCCAGAGCGAGCAGCAACCCAGCGCCCGGCATCGCGACGTCTGGGGTGGGAAGACAGAGCGAGAGTGTGAGCGCGCGACACCGCCCCGCAGCACTGCCGGCTCGGGCTCCCCCTTTCCCCTCCCGGCGAGGCCCGCTGCCGGGGAAACGAGCCATGCACCATTCAACCACGCCCCCGGGCGCGGGACCACCTGCCACCTTAGAGCTGGAGGGGATGCAGGAAGATTTGGATCACACTGGTCACTTCCAGGCGTCCTCCAGCATAGCGGCGTCTGGGAGTGACTACCCGCGTCCGGATCTGCTGGCCGCGAGCTTGGACACTGTGGGAACCCCACTCCCCAATCTTAGGCGGATTTGGAGAGGCCAGTGTGTGGTGGAACAGGCATTCCAGATTTCAGCGACGGGCCCCGACGGCCGGACCGTTAATGGCCGCGTCTCGGGTTAAGATTCTCCCCAAAGCTCCCAGCGCTACCTTCTAATTCCAACACCATCGCCAACGTTCTCATTTCAAAGCCAAGATTCTATTTCCAACGCTAAGACCCAGGTTCTAAAGCTAAAATTCTCAGATACTATTTGTAATGCTAAGATTCTATGACTTTAGAATTTAATTCTAAGGCTAAGAGCCTAGTTTCAGCGCTGATTCCAGCGCTGAGATTCTATTTCTAGATTCAGATTCTAACGCTAAGATTCGAATTCCAACGCCGAAAATTCTATTTCTAACGTCAAGATTCAGACGCTAATTCCCAGGCTCTAACGCCGATGCCGTGGAGCCTTCTGGCGCGGACCTCGAGCTGGGACGCGCCGGCGAACCTTCCTTTCCCACGCTTGGCGCGAGGCGCTCCGGACTCCGGGATGCGAGCGCACCGAGGCCGAGGCCACAAGTGTGCCAGCGCTTGCCTGCCGTCGGGTCCCCACGGGCCGCACTTGCAAGAGATCCCGGGCGCGTCCAAGCGCAACGTCCGCACCTAGGCGGTGACCTCGCGCTCCCGGGAGCGCTCGGAGAACGAAAAGCCGCGGTTTCTCCCCGCGCCCACCTGGAGCCCGCACAGCACTCCCCATCCCAGCCGAGGGGCGAGAGGAAAGGCTCCCTTTCCCGGGCTCCCGACGCCTCCGGCGGCGGAGGGAGCTTAGAGGTGGTTACCTGCCCGGCGCGGGCTCCGCGGGACGAATCTGGAATCCTGGGGTTCGGGGTCCTGAGTTTCGAGGTCCGGGGTCCTCGGGTCCGCGGGTCTGGAGTCCGGGAGCGCTCGCAGGACCGGGGGCGCCGGCTGCCAGCTCCTCGGCGGGGCTGCGGCTTATAGCTGCGCGTGAGGCGGCGGCGCGGGTGAGGTCAGCGGGGAGGGTCCCCGCCGCCAGGAAGGGGCTGCTGACGGCAGCCAGCCCCGCCGGGACCCCGCCTGCCAGCTCCGCCGGAAATCTGGGGCGGGGGCGGCGGAGGAGTCAGGGGGCAGCGAGGCGGTGTGAGTTGCAGGATGGGGAGCGGGAGTGGGGTCGTTTCTGCACCCTGTTGCGGAGGATATCTGTTGTCAAAGAGTACTAGGGTAGGGCGCAAAAAGAGAGGCAGAGAGAGCGAGAGAATCACGAGATTGGAAAGAGACACAGTGAAAAAAAGTCGGAGATGTAGAAACAAAGACTGAGAGACACTTACAGAGATAGAGCAGAGCAGACACACAAAAAGGGACATACACAGAAAGAGAACAGAAAGACAGAGAGAGACAAGACACAGGAAGAAACAGATACAGAGAAGACAGGGGACAAGTAGAACCTGAGCTCTGATCTTAACTGTGTCAGCTTTGGCAAATGCCTCCCTCTCTCTGGGCCTTAATTTTTTCATCTATGCAATAGTGGCAGGAGGGGTATTTTCAGAATTCCAACTGGTGGCCTGTGGGCTACAACCAGTCCACAGATGGTTTTGTTTGACTCCCATAATGTTTGGGAAAAAATCTGATGAACCAACGTTTAAAAACCAGGACAACTCAGGAAAAATTTGGATTTATGGCTTCTCTTGGAAATCTCTTGAAAAACAGTGGCCCTGCATTTCCTCTTGGCAACAGCCAGCTGGAGCTGAACCTGACTACCCCTGGTTACCACACTCCCCACTACTCCCTACTGTCTCCCAATATATTGTCCCTGTCACTGAGGAGGGGCATTGGAGTTTGCAATCCCTGGATCAGAGGTCCCTTGGGGTCCACCTCACCCAGGCAAAGAAAGGGAGAGGATGCAGGGAGGAGAAAAACATAGAGGTCAACTTCCCCTAATCAACTTCCAATGTCCTAGCCTTCACATGATGCCTTGGGAGACCTCGTGAGCACATCTACCCCTAAATACAACCTCCATCTTAAAATATATACCGAGCACCCCCCATGTGTCAGGCTCCTTGCTTGGTCCTGGAGACACCGAAGTGAATCACATCTAGCCCCAGCCCTTGAGTTCACAAACAGGGAGGGAAACAGACTGGGAAAGGCAAAGTAATTACATAGGATGGAGCAGGCTGGGATGATGGTCTGGATGCAAGGTGCTAAGGCAGGAAATTCAGAGGAAGAGCTGCCAAATCAGCCCAGAGGAATCGAGGAAGTTCATAGAGGGTCTATGTGAGCCACAGCTTGAGGGATGGGGGCAGTTAGCCAGGCCAAATCAGAGGGAACAGCATTTTAGGCAGAAGGAACAACATCAGTGAAGGCACCTCCTACCTCTGAACTGTCCTAAAGTTATCCCACGTTCCCATACAAAATCTCTTCAGTCTAAAACTTTAATTGAGCACCTACAGGGGACTGCTTGAAGCAATTAACTGTAAGCCCCAGGCCACGCTAGTAGTCTGGGAAGAAATTCCAAAGGTGGTTTATAATTATTACTCCTTCTCCTGGTAGAGCTCCCAACTTGGCCTGGCACATCACTACTTCCTTGTATGAGGCATGAGAGTCACTGGCAATGTCACAGTCCAAACATGTGTCCAGTCTTATGGGTTAAAGTCTTACAGGATTGAAGCAGCAAAATGCTAGTGATTTCAGGAATATAACACTTATCAAAGACTGAATAGTCACTTGAAGATGTTTTCCAGAACTTTTTCACTTGGCTTTCATAGCATGAGTTATAAAAATCACTGTCCTGCTTGGCAAAGCTGAATATCCCCCCATCATCTGTCAAAGGGACTTGTCCAAAGTTTTCCAGGAGCCTCTTCAGTAAAGCTCAATCATGGTTATCCCCACAACACAGAATGCATTTCCAGGTTTCGTTTTGTTTTTAAGAATTTCAGGATATTCCCTGCATGAATTTGTAGGTTTTCTGTGTCATTATTGCCTCTAAAGAAACATTTCATTGCAGTAATGAGTTTTCTAGAAGTTTTACTGTCAAGCCACAGAAAAATGCTGTACAGTAACCCTTGAGCCATCGAATGCATTTTTCAATGATCATTCTAGTGTTCCCTAGAGAGCCAATGGACTGTATACAATTACTGCATTTCTCTGGAGAGATTGTCCTTCTGTTAGGATCACTGAAAAACTGTTCAAAGTCTCTTGGGAGTGGGTAGGCTCACAATGAGAGGTGATCCAAATGGATGGCGAATGCAACGCAATGGGTGCAAAGAGATCAGTGTCTGGCTGGAAGTCTTCGTGCATCAAATGCAGTGCCCCAGCATCTAAGTTCTCATACTGCGTCACAAGCCCTGGGGTCCCTGAGATGACAGCTGTTCTTTGCGTCTGTTCAGAGTGCTGTATTATTTGCCTAATGACAGGCCTCTTCCATGCACACAGTCTTCCTGTGCAGAGCTTTTGTCCTTCCTTCTGAGTGGTGCAACAGCTGCTCCACCACGAGGCACCTGTTGAAGCTTTTACTGCACACAGACTGGCCTGTCTGGGTGCACCTACACCCTTATATGTCCTCCCGCCTCCCTCCCATGGTGGCCAGCTCACCACTCTTTGACAATCCAATCTCCATGACTGCTTCTCTGAGGTAGCCTGTCCCAGAGACACTCCATTGTGTGCACTTTTCCTTCATCTCATTAATCACTACTTGAAATCATCTTGTTCAAGGGCTGTTTCCTCTGTTAGATGATCAGCTCCATGGCCTGGTATTTCTGTGGACCTACTATGTCCCCAATGCCTAGAAACCATGCCCAGTACCTGGTACAAGCACTACGGTGCTTATCAGATTAATGGAGTTATGCCTTCGAAAATTAGTAATGAAATAAATTAATGGTGCATTTGTGCACTATTTCCGTTTCCCAGTGCCGCCCCCAACCCCCAACACACACACGCACACACAAATCTCACAGGAGATATATTGAGTCCCACAGTGAGTTCTGATTTCCCTGCCTCCCCTGCATTTCCCTGTTCCTCTCTTTTAAAGTCCCTCTGCTCCCCTCTCAGGATATTTTAGAGTCTTTACCATCCCGGAGCTGAGGAAGGGTCTAGAGCGGCCCCACCCAGCTTGCCTTTTAATTTTGTTCACTATTTTAGCTAAACTTTTAATTTGGAGATAATCATAGATTCACATGCAGTTGTAAGGAATAATGCAACAAGGTTGTGCACATTCTTTATCAGGGACGCCCCCTACCCCCCCATGGTAACATCTTGAAAAGCCATGTCCATGGACATGGACAAAATCCATGGATCTTATTCAGTTCGGCCCAGTGTTACTTGTACTCATTTGTGTATGATTGTGTAGTTAATACCGTGCAACTTTATTGCATGTGTAGGTTCATGTATCCACCAGAGGAGGGTTTTTAAATTACAGAAAACGGTAACTTTTATATACTTCACACTTTCCTTTGTATTCTGCTTTTGCTGTCAAAATACTGAAGGTCCTCTCTTGCCCAATGTCATAAAAATCACCCCGGGAATTTTGGAAAAGGGAGTTCATTTAGTGTCTGCCCTTTCTCCACAGAAATTCCCTCTGGAAATCGCTGGAATCCAGATTCCCCCTTATCCATTCCATTGGAGGTTTCTGACCCAACTGAACAACGACTTCATTGGTGCCTAACCCACTGGGAAATTTTCAGTTGTCTTTTCAATCACTGATGCGTTTCTTTATTCAGCAAGTATTTCTATTGCTTGTACCCATTGCGTTGCATTCGCCATCCATTTGGATCACCTCTCATTGTGAGCCTACCCACTCCCAAGAGACTTTGAACAGTTTTTCAGTGATCCTAACAGAAGGACAATCTCTCCAGAGAAATGCAGTAATTGTATACAGTCCATTGGCTCTCTAGGGAACACTAGAATGATCATTGAAAAATGCATTCGATGGCTCAAGGGTTACTGTACAGCATTTTTCTGTGGCTTGACAGTAAAACTTCTAGAAAACTCATTACTGCAATGAAATGTTTCTTTAGAGGCAATAATGACACAGAAAACCTACAAATTCATGCAGGGAATATCCTGAAATTCTTAAAAACAAAACGAAACCTGGAAATGCATTCTGTGTTGTGGGGATAACCATGATTGAGCTTTACTGAAGAGGCTCCTGGAAAACTTTGGACAAGTCCCTTTGACAGATGATGGGGGGATATTCAGCTTTGCCAAGCAGGACAGTGATTTTTATAACTCATGCTATGAAAGCCAAGTGAAAAAGTTCTGGAAAACATCTTCAAGTGACTATTCAGTCTTTGATAAGTGTTATATTCCTGAAATCACTAGCATTTTGTTGCTTCGATCGTGAGGATAATTAGGATAATTTGCATTTGCCAAAACTGGTGGAAGTCTTTAAGGAATGGAAAAAGTGGATAATAAGAGGCCTTGCTGTTTCTCAAAATAAGGACCTTCAAATAGGAGTCATTAAAATAAAATACTTTAAAAAATAAAATACTCACACATTAAATAAAAATAAAAGTGGTGAATCTTGCAAAGATGTGTGGGAAGAACATTCCAGGCAGAAGGAACTGCAAGTGCAAAGGTGAGGTAAAAAACAAGCTTGTGGGGAAGCAGATGTGGCTCAAGCGACTGGGCTCCCATCTACCATATGGGAGGTCCAGGGTTTGATTCCCAGAGCCTCCTGTTGAAGGTGAGCTGGCCTGTGCGGAGTGCTGGCTCATGCGGAAACTGGCGCAGCAAGATGACACAACAAAAAGAGACACAGAGGAGAGACAATAAGAGACGCAGCAGACCAGGGAGCTGAGGTGGTGCAAGAGATTGAGCAGCCTCTTTCCCACTCCAGAAGGTCCCAGGATCGGTTCCCAGTGCTGTCTAAAGAGAAGACAAGCAGACAAAGAAGAACACACAGTGAATGGACACAGAGAGCAGACGGGTGCAAAAACAATGGGGAAGGGGAGGGGAGAAATAAATAAATAAATCTTTAAAAAAAAAAAAAAAAAGCTTGTTATATTTGAGGAGCAACAAGGTGGTCTGTGTGCCTGGGGGATGATGGGGGACGGGAAGGTGCAGGGTGAGGGAATGGCAGCAGGGGTCAGCCCTTTGGAGGCGGAGAGTAAGGAGCTTGGATTTTATTCTTGAGGCAATGGGAAAACAGAAGGTTTAGCGCAGGGGAGAGATCTGATCTGATTTATTCATTTGGACCATCTCTCTGGCTGCTTGGTGAATTACCAGTATATAGGGAGCAAGAAGGAAATCAGGGAAGTGAGGGAGGAGTTTCCATGAAACCCTTGCTTCTTTGTGAAAACTCTCCTGCCTCTGTCTCCACTTTGTTCTATTTGTCCTCTCCTCTGCTTTGCCTGCCCCTTACATGTGTGGGCTCCATAGGGCTTGGGCAGGGGTCTGCTCTCACCTGTGCACCTTCTTACCCACTCACTGCAGCTGACCACACACTGGTGCCCCACAAATCACCTTCTCTGCAGAATACGGCAGTCATCCAAAAGAAAGAGCCCTCCTGCCCCGAGATGGCCTCCCCCTTACCAGCTGCAAGCGAGAGAAAATGCAACCCCAACTGGCTTAAGCCAACTAAAGGGAGGAGATATTGGTCCATGTAACAAAAAACAGTGAACAATTTGGGGCTAGCTCAGGCTAGCCTGTCACACTCAAGAGTGGCGTAGTCTAGACGATGCCAGGCAGAGTGTACCTCTACCTAGGCTCAGGGGCCAGGCCAGACTTCCAGACGCGTAGTCCAAGCTGACCAGTAGAAGCGGTGAGCCCCTACTAACCCCAGTCCCTCACCCCGCCATGAGGTCTTACATCCATGCTGAGCAGTCAATTGCAGGTTTGTGTGGTCCAGATTGTTTCTAAGGAGTAATTTTCCACCCAGCTGGAGCTTCCTGAGTGGAGCTCATGTTCAGGGAAGGTTCTGGGAGCTGCGGGGACTCCACTCGCCCACAGGTAGAGTGGAGCTAGATGTACTAGAGAGATTTCTGGGGAGCGTTGTCCAATGCGTTGCACACATATATAGTACACGTGCACATGTCTTTGCGTCTATATGTGTAGCTTGCGCATAGGTGTGTGCCCTGTGTGTACGTGTGTGCAGTGCAGGTGTGCGCATGCGTGTGGGCCTGCCTTGGTGGTATGCACACGCATGTCCTGTGTGTCCCCTTCAAAACTTTCCTGTTAGCTGTTCCATTCCCTGTTTCCTGCTAGCTAACCTGATCAATTCACAGGTGTTGATATAACAGAGGGAACCTCCATAAGCACAGAGCTTAGCTCCGAGAGGAGATGGGAATATTGGGGAAAGGCAGCAGGTGATCAGAGAGATGGAAACTAACTCCTGAGAGCCCTGACACAATCTCTCACATGATTCCCGTAGACCTTTGAGGTTGGAATTACTCTCCCTGTTTGGGAAAACCGAGGCTCCGAGAAATAAAGTGAAGTGACTTGCTCAAAGACATACAGCCAGGGAAATAGAGGAATCCAAATTTGAACTCAGGTCTCTATTATTCCAAAGCTTTTCCCACTCTACCCCACTGGAAGGGGATCATAAACCCAGATGAAAATACCTAATATGTTAGGAAGGTGGTGAAGATAGGGAATTTCTTTTTCCTTTTGCAAAATTTTCTTGGATGTTTTGGTTACATCTTCTCACTAAATTAAGGGGGAAAAAAAATTAATAAAAAGTATTCTGAAAGAAGAAATACCTGAAGCCATCCTTTAACCCAGAATCTGATGTCTTAAAACTCCATGACGGAGGAGTGAGACTCTGACTTTTGAAATATGAATCATGAAGCTTGTCTTTGGATCATCTCAAGAGGATATATTTTAGTTCTGATGAGGACGGAAGTACTTTGGGTGAGCCGGAGTGGGGGGTAGGGAGGGTGATAGAAGGCTTGTGGGGTGGGAGCAGACAGCTGCTGGCGGATCAGCCCCCTCGTCATCCATCAGGCCCACCAGAGATAACAGGACCCCACCCTCATCATCACTTCTCTTATTACGGGAGAAAAAATGAAAACCAACTCCAAATCACCTTAGCCATTATGCATATTTATCTTGCTGTCAGCCACAAGCCGGCTCTATCCCAATGTTCTAGGCTAATTAGAGCTTAGTCTCAGAACACTTGGAAGCTGCACCCTGAATTTGGAAGTAGGGGAGCAGGTATTAACCTGGTATTAACAGCAGGCCATGAGTCAGGGTGGTGACAGGTGAAAGAGGAGGGGTCCAGCTGGTGCTCACAGAGACCTTTAAATTGGCCCAATGACGTGCCCGCTGGCCATCCTGAGAACCCACATGTTTCTCTTCATTGCCCCATGAGAAATCACGTGTACGTCTGGAGAGGACGCTGTGATGGTTTGGCCGCCTGTATCCATCCTTTGGCTTTTAATAGAAGGACCTCTCTTTCCTTCTGGACAATTGCCTTTCCCCACCAAGCTTGGGCTATAGAACTCACTGTCCCCTGGGACTTAGGCTTTTTTTTTTTTTTTTAACTTTTTATTGTAGTCACCAATATAGAGCACAAAATTTCCCATTTTAAGCACATTCAAATATACAATCCAGTATTAATTATATTCACAATATTGTGCTATCATCACCAACATCTATTATCCTCCTTTTTTTATCTCCTCAAACAGAAACTACTCATCCTTTAAGCTATGACTCTCTCTTCCTGCCCTGCCCTCCCAAGCTCCTGGTAACCTATAAATCACCATCTGTCTCCACAAAGTTTAGTTCTTCTGAGTATTTCATATGAGAGATCACACAATATTTGTCTTCTTCTGCCTGGCTTATTTCACTCAACATGATGTCTTCAAGGTTCATCTATGTTGCAGCATGCATCAGGACTTCATTCCTTTTTACAGTTGATTAACATACCATTCTACGTATATAGCACATTTTATTTGTCCATTTGGCCATTGACAGACATCTGGGTTGCTTCCACCTTTTGCCTACTGTGAATAATGCTGCTATGAACAAGTATCTGTTCGAGTCTCTGCTTTCAATTCTTCTGGGTGTATACCAAGAAGTAGGATTGCTAGGTCATATGGTAATTCTATGTTCAATTTATGTTCAATTTTCTGAGGCACTGCCAAACTGATTTCCACAGTGGTAGCACCATTCTGCAGTGCCACCAGCAATGTATAAGGATTCCTCTTCTTCTGCATTCTTGCCAACATTATTTTGCATTTTTTAACTATGCTATCTTAGTGGGTGTGAAGTAGTATCTCCTTGTGGTTTTGATTTGCATCTCCCTGATAACCAATGATGGTGAGCATCTTTTCACGTGCTTGGCACTTAGACTCTTTTTTTTTTCCTAAAGATTTATTTATTTATTTATCCCCACCACTCCCCCGTTGTCTGTTCTCTGTGTCCATTTGCTGTGTGCTCTTCTGTGTCTGCTTGTCTTCTCTTTAGGCAGCACTGGGAACTGATCCTGGGACCTTCCAGAGTAGGAGAGAGGTGCTCAATCTCTTGTGCCACCTCAGCTCCCTGGTCTGCTGTGTCTCTTATTGTCTCTCCTCTGTGTCTCTTTTTGTTGTGTTACCTTGCTGCGCTAGCACTCCACACAGGCCAGCGCTCCTGCGTGGCCCAGCCCTCTGCTCAGTCCAGCTCATCACACAGCCCAGCTTGCCTTCACCAGGAGGCCCCGGGAATCGAACCTTGGGCCTCCTATGTGGTAGACGGGAGCCCAATTGCTCAAACCACATCTGCTTCCCTGGAACTTAGACTCTTGATACTTTTGGGGTATATTCATTCCAGCAGCAGCAACAGCACCAGGACAACATGGTTTAGGAATCTTGGCTGCCTGGACCCTTGCCAGGCCCTCATTTTGGCCTCTAGCAGTAAATCCCCCTCTTCAGCTAATTTTGCTAGAGTTGATCTCTGTTGCTTGCAGTCCTGGCTGATGTGGCTTCTTTCTCTGTACTGCACCCCACAAGAGGCCAAATCCAAACTGTCGTTCAGGCAATTATGGCAGGAGAAGAGCTAGAGGTAGGGGAGGGGTTGGAGGAGGGATGCTGAGGCCTGGGAAGGGCAAGGGGATATCATAAGATCAAGGAGTATCGGGGACAACAAGAAAAGACTCCCATTCCAGAATCTAATGGGTACAAGGAAATTTTCCACTTGATCACAAATAAAATTCTCACAGGAAACTTGAAAAAAAAAAAAGTCTTTTTATTTCCTTTTGTAGGGGCGGCTGTTATTTTTGTCTGCCCAGCCTCTGTTCCTCTTTGTTCTCATAACAGGGCTCCTGTTCTGTGAGGGAAAATCACCCTCCCCTCCCCTCAGGCCTGTTGGTTTGTGTGGGGCTGGCGCCCCCTTGAGACTCATGTGACCCAGACCTGGCCAATCAGAGCACAGATCTCCCTGGCCACAGCAATTGGTCCACGGGCAGATGCATGGGCAAGCCAGGCCAATGAGAGGCAAACCTGAAATTTTTGCTGAAACTATATAGAAAAGGGTACTCTTTTTCTACTGGGGTTGTGGGATGTAAGCCCAGAACTGCCAGGGACCATCTTTGCCACCTCATGGGAAGACTCTGCTTGTAAGTGACACCACCACAGAGTTACTTGAACCAGGAGGTGGAAAGTAACTGGGTTCCCATGAGATTGTTTGCACACATCATTGGACTCTTCAGTTATGGGAGCTGATAAATTCCCTTTTTGCTTAAGACAATTCGTGTTGCCCTTTCTGATACTTGCAACCTAATGGCTAACAGATGAAAATCAAAGAAGTGACAGGAACCAGGTCCAGGCCATAGCCCATCCCATGCAAGGGCAGTGACAAAGGGCCATGGTGGTGCCAAAGCAAGCTCCCAGGACTCAGTCTCTGCCTCAAACTCTGAAGGCCTGTGTTCAAATTCCAGTTCTGTCACCAATTCTCTGGGATCTTAACAACTCTAAAATGTGGTTTCCTCATTTGTGAAATGAGGATAATAAATAATATTAGATTACTGATAATTAAAAAGAAAATTTCAGCCAACACTGATTGGTTTCTATATGCTAGTCTTTAAGCAAGTGTTTTCTGTGCTTTATTACTTTTTTAAAAAGGTTTATTTATTTATTCCTCTTCCTCCCTCCCCGCTGTTGTCTGCTCTCTGTGTCCATTTGCTGTATGTTCTTCTGTGTCTGCTTGTCTTCTCTTTAGGCAGCACCGGGAACCGATCCTAGGACCTTCTGGAGTGAGAGAGGTGCTCAATCTTCTGTGCCACCTCAGCTCCCTGGTCTGCTGCATCTCTTATTGTCTCTTCTGTGTCTCTTTGTTGCATCATCTTGCTGCGTCAGCTCTCGGCATGGGCCAGCACTCCGTGTTGGCCAGCTCTCCATTTGGGCCAGCTCACTGTGCAGGCTAGCTTGCCTTCACAGGAGACCCTGGGAATCAAACCCTGGACCTCCTACATGGTAGACAGGAGCCCAATCGCTTGAGCTACATCCACTTCCCCATGCATTTTACTTTTAATCTTTGTAAAAACTGAATAATGTAAGTATTATGGTTATTCTCATTTTACAGATGCGATAGCTAAGACTCAGAGAGGCTGGGAAACTTGCTCCAGGTCACCAGATGGAAGACCAAGTCTCTGACTCTTCACCACCATGTTACACAACCTCTCAGATTCTTAAAATGTAGTTGGTCAAGAGAGGGCAAAGTACAGGAAGCTTTACCCTACCTGTTTAGCTCATCAACCTTCGGTGCCTCCTCAACCTTTTTTCATCTTACAAGGGGAACTCCAATTCCACCTGAGAAGAGTCCCCATTGAAGAAGTGACCCTCGTGACTCTCTAGGCAGATGAATCAGAGTCAAGGCCATTCCTAAGGCCAGGGTCATAGCACTCAGCCTGGCTATGTGGACAACATCTGACTTGGGCTTCTGAAAAATAGGTCCTTTCCCCTGGTCTCATCCATGTATGGTCAAAAGGTGGCCAGAAAGCATTTCAAGAGAAGAATGCTTTAGATGCTGGTGTGAATGAGTGAGTGGGTGAATCTATTAATGAGTAAGTTAGTGAGTAAGACAGGAGTAAACTGATTCCCTGCCCTAGGGAGCTCACAGGGTATCTGGGAGACAAGACTAAAACAACAGAACAATTATGTGCCAAGACACATAGTACTGATGAAAAGTCATGTGGGAGGGTGACATCTCTATGGACTGGAGATGCTCAATCAGGCTTGGCGTTTGAGACGTAGCCGAGTGGGGCCCTGAAGGGCAGGTAATATTGGAAAAGTTGGGGAAGGGAAGGGCACTCAGGAGGGAGTACTGAGTGCAAGTAGAGGGTGGGGCTGGCTGAGGGCAGGAGATTTGTTCCCTCCCTGCCTACTCACCTGGTCCTTGCCATTTCTAATTTCTCCATCAGCACTTGGCTGGTAGCTGTTTGTGGGCTCATATCTAGGGCACTGATACTGGGAGGAAGAAATCACAAGGAAAGAGTGCCTTTAACTCTGGCCAGAGCCATCCATCACGAGTATCTGGGGCTCGGCCGTGGCCAAAGGCCAAGGCTGGGCACATCTCTGGGGCTACTCTGGGGGCACAGCTGGCTACAGCAAATGGATTTTCCATTATTAGTTTTGGGACCTGAGAGCAATTCAAGACAGTCATGGATGATGATCAGACAAGCAAGAGCTTCTGAGGAGGCAGAGGCAGAGCCACCGAAAGGACTCCAGAATTTCACAGAGCTGGTATCCATTCCTAGGTCCACTGCTACCTTGCTGTATAATTGTGAGCAAGTGACTTCACCTCTCTGACCCTCAGTCTCCTTGTCTTAGAAACAGGGATAGACTACTGTGAGGATATGTGGAATGTGCCCTGGCATCTTGCTTGATGGGAACGGAGTGGGTACTTGGAAATGACAGTTCTTTATTTCTGACTTTTGCCCAATGGGTACTTTTGTTTTCAGAAACAAATATAGTTGGACAAAAAAAAAATTTTTTTTTTAAATGTATCCACTTAGCGTCTGTGGTCAGGGTCCTAGCAGGGAATAGATGGCACCCTTGAGTTAGATAGTTTGAGAACAAGTTAGGAAAGCACTATTCATGAAGGTGTGGGCAGAGTGCAGGGAAACCACGAGGGACAGTGCAGTATCTCGGACCTGAAGGGGTGAGAGGAGGCAGCAGTTAGCAGAACCCAGAGCGAGAGTGGGCTTTAGGGAGAGGTACCGTAACCTTCAGTGGAGCACCCTACATAGAGGAAGACAGGAGATTAAATACACAAACTCTTATCCTGCCTCTGATCTCCTTCTGGGGATCCCCAATGGCCCTTGGAGAAAGCCAAGGGCCCAGGGAGCCACTGATAAAGGCCAGCTTCCCAGCCATGGGGTAGGGTAGGGAAGGTTAGAGAGTGGGTCTGGAGGGTCAAACAGATCCGGCATAAAGGGATCCTGAGTGGCCTGTTGATAATGAACTTGAAGTCCATCCCCCATAAACATGCCCTTGGCCCCCTTCTTCCACAACCAATTACAATTACAGCCAACATCCCACGCGGCCAAGAGAGGAATGTGGTCATTATGAAGTTCTGATGAAGGATAAGCTTGGTCTTATCAAGGAGGCAGCCTGACAGATAGGTACAGGATGCTGAGCCGCCCTGCCCACTCGGGGGTCACAGGCGTGGCCGGATGGCATACGGCAGCTCCAAAGATGTGCCTCATGCAGCGGGCACCGGGTGATTGATGACACCACTCGAGCCCAAGAAATTAAAAGAAATTAATAAAAGAATATTTAATAAATTCTGGCTGGAGCCATGCCGAGGGATCAGCCCTCCCCACCTTGCTGCTAAGAGTCGTTTTTTAGTTCATATCCAGAAAAGTCACAAGTAGATTTGCTGCAGGTGTCAGGACAGTGGTGGCTTGGGTTTCAAGTTCCCTTTGCAAAGTCCTGACACTTTCACTTCTGGGCTTGGGGTGGAGGACTGTGCACTGAGTTGCCTTGGCCATGTCGCAGCCTCCAGGCTTGTCTGTGATGGGATAGAAGCCAGTGTCACCATCTGCTAGGGTGGGATGGAATGGCCAGGAGGATGGGGGTGGGGGGTGCGCAGAAGACATCACAATGACATTCAGCACACACAGATGTACATGCATCAGGACAAATACAGGACACACAGAGACACAAAGACAGACACACAGGAACACTCAAGGAGGATACTATCACCTGAGCCACATCTGCTTTCCCAAGCCTGGGATTTTAAGAGTGATTTTGCTTGCCTTCTTGTGCCTCTGCCATTGCCATAAGAACATGCCTTAGCTTTCCCATTGCTCCTGGTAGAAGGATGAGAGACTGGGGGCGCAGAGCCACACCAAATGATCTATAGAGCTGTGAGATAATCATAATCATTGTTTTAAGCCACAGAATTTTGGGGCAGTTTCTTATGCAGCATTATTGTGGCAATGCTGACTGATATATCTCCCTCCAATCTATTCTCCATACACTGCCAGTTATCTATTTTTTTTTTTTAGGTTCCGGGGCCAGGGGTTAAAACTGGGACCTCTTATGTGGGAAGCCAGCACTCAAACACTGAGCCACATCGGCTCCCCTGAGTTGGTTTTTTCATTTGCTTGTAGTTTTGTTTTTGTTTTTTAAGGAGGTTCTGGGGACCAAACCTGGGACCTCCCATGTAGGAAGCAGGTGTTCAACTGCCTGAGACACATCCGCTCCTCCAGAGTTATCTTTTAAAAAATTATTTGTGTTTTGTGTGCTATAACCTTTTCAATGGTAATCTGCCTGCCCACATCAAAGCTTTGTTACTCCACCTCCTAGGACCCCAGGAATGAGCTAATGAGAGTAAGGGAAGCAGACGGGCTTATCAGGCCACAGGATACTCAATCTTCTCCAAATTCATTAGGGTCGACTAAGGCCAAGGTGGTCCATGCAGAAGAGGTGGAAGAAGCCAGAAACCCTCACTGGAAGGGGAAGGGACAGTGCCAGGCCCTAGCCCTTGACAGATCTAACTTTACCCTCCCAAATAGCTCACCATGGGTCTCACCACTTCCATTTTACCCAGGAGAAAACTGAGCCTCAGAGAGATGAAATAATTTGCTCAGGATTGCACAGTGAGGATGTGGCAGAAGTGGGATTGGAAACCTGGTCAGTCTGTTGCCAAAGTAGTTCCTGCCCTCCAGGCCTTGGCTGGCCTGACCCTGGGTTGTCCCCTGGGAACTTTCCCCATTATCACCCCTATCCGTGGTTGGGCCACGGATATGGCTACTAACTAAGCTGTGTGATCTTAGGCAACTTCACCTCTCGGTGATGCTAGATTGTAAACTCTGTGAGGGTGGGGACTTCTTTTTGTTTATTGCTCTATCTCTTCACCTGGAATAGATCCTGGTACTTGATAGCTGCTTAATAAAGGAAAGAAGAGGGGTGGGGGAAGGGAGGGAGGGAGGGAAGGAGGGAGGGAGAGAGGGAGGGATAGATCCATTTTCCTACCTCTTCATCACAAGATGGTTAGCTTGAATTTGGAGGCTATTTTGATAACCCTTGGGTGTAGGGAGCCTGGAAGAGGGACTGTCCTGATTCTAGCTCAGTGGAATCCTGGAAAAAATGACATCTTTGCTCCTTAGTTAAGCTAAGCTTATTGTAGTATCTACTACAGAGATTTGTGGTGGGCATTGACTGAGCTGTGCGTGTGAAGCACCGGCATATAATAATTGCTCAATAAATGAGTCATTGTTGTCTGGACTCGTGGGTGATTGGCCAGAACCCTCCAAACCCACTGGGTCTCCATCCAGGCCCCGCCCCATTAAAGAGGGCAGAATGAACTGCAGGGTCTCCAGCTCTGGCCAGGTAGGTGAGAGGGCGGAATGGAGTGAGAAGCAGATTTCTGGCTGTTTTCTTTTTTTTTTTTTCCTGTCCTGAATTAGGGCCCTGCTGAGCGTCCCTTGGAGAGAAGAGAGGCAGAAGTGGCAGGCAGTCATTTGACAGGGCTGGCCTTCGACCACCTGGCTCCCAGCTCGCTCCAGCAGCAACGAGGAGGGATGCAGAGGATGTGTGTTCCCGGGAGCTGCATACAAGTGTCCAGGCACCAGCATGACCCTGGAAGGGAGATGGCCAGGGGCCCCCACAGTCCTGTGCTCAGCTGTGGGGGTAAGGGGGGTACATATGCAGCAACAAGCTCCAGGCACTTACATCTATTCACTCCCATCCCACAAAGGGGGATTCTCACCCCTACTTAGAGGGAAGCTCGGGGGGAGGAAAGTGACTTTGCCCAAGGTCACGCAGCTGGCATAAAGGGTACAGGTCCCAGGCCAAACACCAAGTATGCAAAAACTGTGACTTTCTAGATGGCACCTTCATTTCCATTTCAAGTCCCCTTTCTGCTGGGTGGTGGAAATATCACCTTGTCAGAATTCCCCACTTGAAGATTCTCCCCACCCCAACCCCCTACTCAATCGCAGAAGTCACTGTCTCTCCTGGCTTTCTATGGTTGCATAACAAATCCCCCCAAACTTAGTGGCTTAAAATAATGATACCAAGCATTCTATAATTATCCTGCACAATTCTGGGGGTGGGCTTGGGTTATCTCTAAGGCTTCCTCAAGCACAAGTCTGGCAGCTGAGGCTGGCTGTTCATTGGGCTCTTTGCCAGGGCCGTCAGCTGGAACATCTGCCCAAGGTCTTTGCAAGTGATCTGGGCTTCCTCACAGCACAGCCGGGTCCCAGGAGAACCAAGCAGACATTGTATCACCTTTTAGGACTCAGATGTCACAGAGCATTCCTGGTGCCATAGTCACAAGCCAGGCTCAAGGGAAAGGAGCATAAATTCCACCTCTCCATGAGAGGAGTGTTAACGTCTCATTGTAAAATGAGCACATGGGATGGGAGAGTTTGTGGCCATCTTGAAAACACCACCTGCCACACCATCCGTCCCCTGAGCTGGCCTCGTCCCTGCCTGCTCTGCCATCTTTGGCCCACCCAGGTCTGTGTCCACCTGGTCCTTGCTGCAAGCTCCCTTTGCCTGAAATATTAGTCAGGGCTCTCCAGAAAAATAGAACAAATAGGATATATGTATGTTTGTGTGTGTGTATGTGCATGTGTGTGTGTGTACATATTTCTATATATCCTATATAGAGATATAAAGAAACATATTTTAATAAATTGGCTCGTGCAGTCATGGGGCCTGGTAAGTTTGAATTTTTTAGGGCAGGTCAGCAGGCTGGAAATTCCAGTAAGTGTGATGTTAAAGTCTTGAGTACTAATGTCTTCTTCTTGGAACACTCAGTTCTTTACTTTTAAGGCCTCCAACTGATTGGATCAGGCCCACCCACATTATTGAGAATAATCTCCTTTACTTAAAGTCAACTGATTAAGGATGCTAATCCCATCTACAAAATAGCTCCACAAGTAACATCTAGGCCAGTGTTTGGTCAAACAACTGGACACCATAACCTAGCCACAGAGAAGTAACCTGGTCTTTTCTAGCCACATCTCTCTGGAACATGGGGATTATTTTACTATTTCTTACATCAAACTGGGGCAGCCAGGGGCCTCATGAAGCATCTCAGCAATTCCATCCCCCACCCCCCATTTCTTCTACTACCTCACCAGGCTGGGCAGAACAGAATGTGGGGCACACAGCAATAAGGGTCCAAAGAGGAAGCAGTGGGCCTGGAATATAGTAAGTGCTCAGTTAATGTTAGCCACTGTTAATACTACTATTAAAAGTTATTGTGGGAGCACAGGAGAGGGAGAAAGTCCTTCTGCCAGAGCTATGGGGATGGACAGTGGAGGTGACCTGGAGAAGAGCCAAAACCATGGGTTGAATTTTATCAGGTGGGGAAATGGGTAGTCAAGGGAGAAGGACAGAACGTGCAAAGGCTCAGAGTGTGTGGGTAATCATGAAACCTGGCTGTGAGGGCCCGAAGGTGCAGGCTGGGGCTGGTGGGGAAAGGCCTCGAATGCCAAGGCCATCGACGGGTGGAAGGAAGGTGGCCCAGGACTAAATCAAGAGGGAAGGACAGACAAGGGGCTCTTCATGTAGCTCCACTTTAAATGCACAATTCTAGGACTCTTACCACCACCACCCAGTCCTCCCAGGGTAGGAGTTCTCAGCTCTAGGATGTTGGTGAAATGAAGCAGGTGGGTGCCTTGCTGAGCTACCTTCCAGCTTCACAGCCCCTTCCCTTCTGGGAGGATGGGGGTGGACCATTCAGGGTGTCTCAGCGCCTTCCCAGGATGACTGACTCAATTAGAGGCTTTCTCAGGAGGTAGCGAGGTGTGTAATAACTCTCCTTGTTTCATTAGGAGCTCTGTGTTTAATTTAGGTAAACTCTAATGCTTGGCAAAGGAAGAAACTGCAGCCTTGGGGGTTGATGAGAGAGAGTAACTATTCGTGGTGTCCAACAGAGCCCCCCATCCAGGTCTCGTTGCACCCCTTGCTCATCTCCACCTCCTCCCACTTCTCCGATGCTGTCTGCAGACTGGGGATTCTCAAACTCCCTGAGATTCTGATTCAGTAGGTCTAGCATGGGGCCCTAGGTGATTTTGCTGCAGGTACAGGACATAGTCATAGAAAGCCTGCTGAGATGGTAGGTTAGGGGAAGGTCAAGAAAGGCCTTGAACGTCAGTAAAAGAAGTTCAAATAACTTCAGTCTACTTGTGAAGGCATTGTACTTGCCGGACGTGGGGGCAAGACAATTTGAAAGGAGTTTAGTACCAGAGCTGACCAGCCCCAGGGTTTGCCTTGGCAAAACTCATTCGTTCTTCATCAACACCTGTTCAGTGCTAGGCCTTGTTCTGAGGACCCTGAGGTGGGAAAGGCTACTGCAGTCTGTGCTGGTCTGGTGGGGGAGGCACACAGGAATGATGACCTGGAATAACTACATAACCCATAACCTAAAATATAACAAACAGCAGTTCACAGAGCTATCACAGCCCAGGGGAAGGAAGGATTAACTCTACTTCCCAGAGGTGGGGACTTCTTGGCTGGACCTTGAAGGATGAATAGGAGTTCAGCAGGGGAAGAAGGCGGGAGTATGAGGCTGGAGTAGATGGGGGGGTAGTTTTCACTTTCCTCTTTTCCCACAGAGTCTGGTAGCCTCCTCATGCCCCTGCCTCCAGGAGCCAAATAGTGGCCAGGTGATCATGGCTTCTCTTGGCTCCCTGGGCTCACACCATTCTCATGACACCCCAACACGTCCCAAGACCTGCAGCCTTGACTCATCCGGCAGAGTGGGAATGCCAGGGAGACAGTCCTCTTCACTGTCACAAATAAAGTTTCCAGCTACTGCAGAGCCCTTTGAAGGGGTTTCTTTTCTTCCTTGAGCTTTTTTTTTTTCATTACTGGGTCTCTTATTTTCACATTTAATTAATGTTCCACTTGGCTAATAAAATATAACAGAAACAACTGAAATTGCCTGGAGGCTGGGGGCTGGGATACTTGCACATGGTGGGAAGGAGGGGGAAAGCTTTCTGGGCAGGGGTGGGCATGCATTGGGCTCAGCTGCACTGCTTGGGAGAATTCCAGGATCAGGGCAAGCTCTGTCCCACTTCTACACCTTTGCCCTGGCTGTCCCCCAGAGCATGCTTTCCTGCCTTTTCAAAATCCCACCACCTCCACAATCTCTTCAGAACAGTGTGGCAGTGGTTCTCACAATTTACATCAGATATGCCTGGGGCATGTGTGCAAAAATGCAGGTTCCCGACCCCAACTCCAGGAAGCTGGTGGGTGGAAGCCCAGGAATCTGCATTTCAGCCCTGCTGGTCCAATTGCTTCTGCTGCAGGCTGAACTCGACAAACTTTGGGAAATCACGATTTAGGCCATCAACTCCGCTCCCGTCTGTGAAAGGGTCCTAACCCTAGTACCCACTGCACAACAGCATTGTAAGGACTGGGCAAAGCGGCTGGGATCAGGCCTAGGTATTGGATGCACTCAATAAACATTAACTGTCGTGGTCATTGTCACTGTTAATACTGCAGGGACTGTCTCAGTCTTGTCCCCTGCTGTCCCCAGCACCATGTTCAGCTCAAAGTGGGTGATCCATAAGTGTATGGAGAGCAGTTTTCTTTGGGCAGCTCCAGGAGGCCGAATGGGAAGGAGAGAAGCTGCAATTATTCCTTTACCCTTCTATACTGTTTGAATGTTTTAATATGAATACAAATTACTTAATCTTAAAAACTTGTTTAATTTTGCATTAAATTGTTAAATGACTAAAATAACCATTTTGAGGATTGGGTAGAGAACATATTCCCTCTATAAGATTTTTGAATTAAGAGTGGAGTAGTGTGGAATCTAACTCCCTGTGGCCTGAGTCTCTCTGTGCACCAGATTCTCCTGGGTGCTTATTTAAATGCAGATTCCTGGGCCATGCCCTAGGCCTACTGAATCAGAATTTCTGGGGCTGGCACCAGCCTAGTTGACAAGCACCCAGTCATTGTGTTGCAGGTGGTCTGGGCTTCTTTCCTACCCTAGGAGAAACGCTATCTGAGCTGGAAACAGGGATCAGACACCCCGAGGGCGAAGACCAAGGCGTCCCCTCCCTCTTTTGTACTTGTACCATCCAACAACTCCAGTTCAGGCATATGGGAGCTCAGAAAAGATGCTTTGATGGATCATAAGTGAACTGAGGGGAAGCAGATGTGGCTCAATCGATAGGGCTCCCGTTTACCATATGAGAGGGCCTGGGTTCGATTCCTGGGGCCTCCTGGTGAAGACAAGCCAGCCCATGCGGCGTGGTGAGGTGACGCAGCAGGACGACCCAACAAAGGGAGACAAGCAGACACAGAAAAATGCACAGCAAATGGACACAGCGAGCACAAGAAGCAAGGGGGGATAAATAAATAAATAAAATCTTAAAAAAAAAAAAAAAAGTGAACTGAGCCCCAGAGAGGGTCAGTGACTTCCTGAAGCCACACAGCAAGGGACTGGAAGGCAGCCGGTGAGGGGGTTGGTTAAGAGCCTGGGCTTGGAGCCAGACATATCTGGGTTAAAAAAAGAAAGAGCTGTTTCCTTAATCAGATCTGTGGCCTTGGGAGAGGGCCTTCATCCCTCTCCCAGCCCAGTCGACCAATTTCTAAAATAAAATAAGATTGAAATGAAAATTTTTAAAAAATTCACCCCTATCTCAGAGAGTTGGAGTGAAAGAATGTATATAAAAGTACTTAGTACTGTGCCTGGCTTCTGCTAACTCACAAGAAATGGAAGCTGCTATTGTTATTCTCAATATCATCATCATCAACATTGTCATCATTGACAGGCAGCATAGGGAAGGGCTAAAAACCCAGGCTCTAGAGCCCCTGACTAGCTGCGTGAACTTGACACATCACCTTGCTTCTCTGGGCCTCAGCTGCCCCATCTGCAAAATGGGGATGAGGACGATAACCATAATATTAACCCCATACAGCTGTTACGAGCTGATATCTGTGAGGTCTTAGGACCTCACTGTGCACCCAGTACGCAGAGAGCACCGAGGGACTGTCAGCTGCTAATGTCAGCAGCCGGCTGCACCCGGGGTTGAAGCGTGTCTGCTCACCTTCCCCTCGCCCCCAGTCCCTCTGGAAGTCCTGATAAAAGCTGTCTCCCTAATGAATGTACCTCTCAGCCAAGCACGGCTGTGACCACGCGGCTCTGACGAACAAGGCCTTGGCGGCAGCACCAATATCCATACAATTAAGCAGCTCGACGGCACTAGGGAGGCGGATGGCAGCCCGAGTATTGATTTCCGGGTGGGACCACAGCCCAGGCCAGACAGGGGCCTCTGCTGAATGGAGACAGCACACAGGTCCAGAGCTGGGAGGAGGGGGTAGGTGGTCATTAGAGTTGGGGCTGAGATCTCGCCCCCAGGCCAGGTGTCCTAGGGTCCTGGGCCTAGAATGTCTCCTTTCTCCAGAATGGCCACACGTGTGCCCATGCTTCACAACGATGCCAGTATGACAAAGGAGCTGACATTTAATGAGCATTTAGTGAGCATCACACATATTAGCTCATGTAATACCCAACAGTAGGTACAGTGATGACCCAATTTTGCAGACAAGGAAACCAATCCCAGAGAGGCAGAAGGTACTGACCCAAGGTCACTCAGCCGGCATTCAAGCCCAGGTCTGTCGGACTCCAAAACCTTTCTCTTAACTAGCACCATATTGCCTCCCACATATAATTTGAGCAAGTCTCTTGCTGGACCTCAGTTTCCCCATCTGTGAAATGGTCGTGGAGAACTGGATTAGATGCCCTTGAATGGCTCATCCCACACGTGTGTTTGTGGTGAATGAACTCTTGTGAAGATCTTTTGGAGTCAGCAAGGAAGGATGTGGTGGGTAGGAGTGTGGGAGTTGTCCATGAGCTGGGAGTGAACCGTGCTTCCACCACGACCCCAATAATAACTAAGACTAGCTAACATTTCCTAAGCACTTACCATGTGCCAGGGACTTTTTTAAGAAAATGCATTATTTTAATTCTCTTCTCCCTGGGGAAGACACTCTACAAGTTTTCCATATGAGGAAACTGAGGTATAGAGAGGTAAATGCTGTGGGTGCCCTGCCCAGATCTCCATTACCAGTTGTTGTGCCCATCCTTGGCTGCTATGAGCATTGACTGCTAAAGGGCATAGCAGCCCTCTTCTCCTTGGTCAATGGGAGCCACCATCCCCCAAACTCTCTCCATAGAGGACAGCAGTGGGGCAATGACTGCTTGACATTTGGATACAAAATGGCCCGTTGCCCCAAGGCAGGTCAACTCCTTGGGGTTATTCATACTACAGGGCTCTTATAGGATGTGGTTGAAGCTAAACTATCAAACCCACATTTTTGCCCAGCCTTTTCCCCTGTCCAATCCTGCTTCCCTTACTCCCGTACGTATTTCTCTTGACAGTTCACCTTCAATAAATCTGGTGCACAAGAATCCCAGATTCAGACTCTGCTTCTAGGGAATCTGGCATTGCCCAAGACCACCCAGCTGGCAATTAGCAGAGCTGGGATTTGAACCTAGGCAAGTCTGCTCCAGAGTCAAAACTCTTGAGAACCACACTACTCTCTCTGCAGAAGCAAAATGCTGGGCAGGAGGAGATGGCTGTGAGCACTGCCATCACCACCACCCTCCCATCAGAGGGCCCTTGCCGGGGACCCCTTTTTCTTCCTCCAGAACGGGACCCTAACTTTCCGTGAAACCACCCTCTCCCACGCCAACCTCGGCACTTCCAGAGGCCTGACTCCACCTCCTGGCTCCCGGAAGGGCACCTAGCCCCAGGCTCGACCAATCAGAACAGTCCATCCCCCCCTCGTACACAGCGATTGGCTCAGAAACAGGCACATGACCCAAGTCCATCCAATGAGCATCAACCTCAGGAATTACTGTCGGAACTGTTGGGAACCAGGCACTTTCCTCCCCTGAAGTTGCTGTGAGTGGGTGGGTAGAAGTTGCGGAACGCAAGGGCTGAGAGACGTGAATCGGGTCCCTGGTGAAGTCCAGAGTGGCCATTTTAAGGCTTAGCTCACCCCTCCCCTCTGGCTCTCTGCAGCAGCTCCCCATTTTACCCAGAGTCAAAGTCAAAGTCCTTACCAGACCGACAAGGCAATCCGTCAGTCCTCTGTCCTCAGCGCCTTCTGCTCTCAGCCTCACTCTCATCGCAGCACCATTGCACCTGTTATTCCCTCCATCCAGACACTCTTCCAGAGAGTTCCTTGGTTCGCTCCCTCAGTTCAACCTGGCCTCCACTCACTGTCACCACCTTAGAGAGGCCATTCTTGGCCACCCAGACTAAAGTAGCAGGGCCCATGGCTAGCTATCCCCTTTCCTGACTTTATTTTCCTCCACAACCTCTATCACTACTGACATTGTTTACTGCTGTGGACAAGACTTCTTAGTCCTAGCTCAATTGTTATCATCCTGAATAATAAACATGCATTGAGCACCTACTAGGTACAGCATCAGAATCACAATACTTGTGTCCTAGGATTACTTTCTATTACCCCACTGGAGCACACAGCAGGGGCTCCTAAATGCTCTTCCTGGGATGTGAGGCTTGTTGTTGCTCTAGTTAGCTGACTTCCTTCCTCTTCAGAAGTTCCTGTGCCTTGGCCCCCCCTGTTCACTGTCCACTCACTTCCTTAAATGAAACAGAAGACACAGAAGTTGTGAGAGAAGTGGGTTATGTGAGTTCTGGAAAGTTCTGAAAGCCAACAGTCCTGGATTTGATCTTTTTAAAATTTCTTTTTAAAAAGTGTTTTCTTTTATTGTGATAACATATATACATATATATAAAACAAGAAATTTGCTATTTAAAATTTTAAGTGCACAATTCAGTAGCATTGATTATATATATAATGCTGTGCTATCATCACCACCATCCATTACTTCCATCCAAAACTTTTTCATCACCCCAAACAGAATCATACCTATGAAGCAATAACTCCCCATTCCCACCTTCCCCCCACCCCCTGGTAACCTCTAATCTTGGATTTGATTTCTTGTCTGTTGGTGGCAGTAAAGTGATCTGTTCTGCTGCGTAACAAATCCCTCCAAAACTTCCTGGTTTAAAACAACAACAGTCATTTTGCTGTGATCTCTTAGCGTTGACTGGGCTCAGCTAGGCGAGTCTTGCTTGGGGTCTCTTGTGTGGTTGCAGAGAGCATGAGTAATTTCAAAGTCTCCCTTACTCACATGCCTTACAGCTATTGCTGGCTGATGCCTGAGACCTCAGCTGGGGCTGTCAGCTGGACCACCTGCACGTGGCCTCTCCACATGGCCTGGGCTTCCTCAGGGAGCCTCCCAACAGAACCAGGTGGAAGCCGTGTCACCTTTAAAGAGCCAGCCTTGAAAGTCACAAAGTATGCCTTGTGCCATTGTCACAGATCCACCCAGATTCAAGCAGGGAGAGGCATAGACCCCACTTCCCAGTGGGAGGGCCATCCATGCCACCAAGCAAGAAGAGCACACAGGGTGGGCATTGTAGTTGTGGCCACCTTGGAAAATATTGTCTGCCACGAATGCCTTTCAGGGCTAAGCAGTAAATAGAACTGCGGTATTGTTTAAAATGTGAGAGGGAAGCGGATGTGGCTCAAGTGATTGGGCTCCCACCTACCATATAGGAGGTCCAAGGTTCGATTCCCAGGGCCTCCTGGTGAAAAGCAAGCTGGCTCAGGTGGCGAGCTGGCCCATGCAGAGTGCTGGTCCGCGTGGGAAAGCTGGCACAGCAAGATGACGTAACAAAAAGAGACACAGAGGAGAGACAATAAGAGATGCAGCAGACCAGGGAGCTGAGGTGGTGCAAGAGATTCAGCATCTCTCTCCCACTCTGGAAGGTCCCAGGATCGGTTCCCCATGCCACCTAAAGAGAAGATAAACAGACAGAGAAGAACACACAGAGAGCAGACAGAGAGCGCAAAGCAACGGGGTGGGGGGGTGGGGGGTGCGGGGGATAAATAGATCTTTTTTTTTTTTTTAATTTATTTTTTATTGTGGGTAAAAATCAAAATTTTCACAATACATACCAATATTGATAAAATGATATATAAATATATATGCATATATGTGCATTTGCTTACAAAACTGTTATATATATATATATATTTTAAGAGGTGCTTAGATTACCTAAAATATTACACAGGACCCACCGGGATTCCCATGTTCCCCACCTCCCACACCTCCCACCACATCCCACACAAACATCTCCCACAAGTGTGGCCCACCACCCTCAATGGACTTACACATCCTGGGGCCTTGCCATCAGCCATAGACCACAGTTCACATCGTAGACCACACTCTCTCCCACACAGTTCTAAGTGGTGTGTGCTGATTTAAAATGGCCTACATCCATTGCCACAACGGCACTCAGGACAACCTCCAAATCCCGAAAAAGCCCCTATATTTCAACTACACATCCCCTCCCTGTCCCGAAAGTGTCCAGTGGCCACTGGCTCCACCTCACTGTTATAATTTCTTCCATTGCTAGAATCACCATATGTGTACAACAGAATACCATCAAGTCCACTCTAGTCCATAGTTCTCCCCCCACTCCTGAGGGGACTGGGATGGTGGTCCAGGGTTCGATTCCCAGGGCCTCCTGGTGAAAAGCAAGCTGGCTCAGGTGGTGAGCTGGCCCATGCAGAGTGCTGGTCTGCGTGGGAAAGCTGGCGCAGCAAGATGACGCAACAAAAAGAGACACAGAGGAGAGACAATAAGAGATGCAGCAGACCAGGGAGCTGAGGTGGTGGTGCAAGAGATTCAGTGTCTCTCTCCCACTCTGGAAGGTCCCAGGATCGGTTCCCCATGCCACCTAAAGAGAAGATAAACAGACAGAGAAGAACACACAGAGAGCAGACAGAGAGCCCAAAGCAATGGGGTGGAGGGTGGGGGTAGGGGTGGGGGAGGTGGGGGGATGCGGGGGATAAATAGATCTTTATAAATAAATAAAATTGGGAAGCGGCTGTGGCTCAATCAGTAGGGCTCCCGTTTACCATATGGGAGGCCCAGGGTTCGGTTCCCGGGGCCTCCTGGTGAAGGCAAGCCCGCCCGCACGGCGTGGTTAGCTGACCTAGCGAGCACAAGCAGCAAGGGGGGGATAAATGAATAAATAAATAAAATCTTTAAAAATATATAATAAATAAATAAATAAATAAATAAATAAATAAATAAATAAATAAATAAAATGTGAGGGGTGGTGAGGCCTCTGAGGCTGTGTGTCCCCATCTAAAAATATTGAAATTCAGATTAGAGAAACCACAAAGTCTACCAAATAAAACAAGCCCGTGGGCTGGCCTTAGCCGCAGGGCATTGGTTGGCAACTCCCGCACAGGCTACTAACTGTAGGGGAGAGAATTCTCACCCACAGAACAACCACTGTCTACTGGAAATTGTGCTGGGCACTTCCCTTGCACTATGGCATTTAATGCCCAACACCTGTGAAGCCAGTGTTCATTTACCCATTTCACAGCTGAGGAAACCAAGGACTTGCCCAGAGTCAGAGTTAGGAAATGGTGATGCCAGGCTTTGGCCCTGTGTGGCCCCACTTTCCTGGGCTGTGAAATGGCAGAATGGAAGGTACTCACTGTGAAGTGCCGTGCATTCATTGGGTATGAAGTTACTCTAAGATTTAGGGAGAAGGCTTGAGGCGGCCAGGAGCTTTGTGGAGGATGGTGGGGCAATAAGCAGAAATGGAGCAGAGGATTGTGGTCGAGGTGGAGACCCCTCCGCTGGTCCAGGAGCAGCTTTGGAAAGTCAGAACCAGGGGGGTGGGTGGTAGAGGCGGGCGAGCGATCTGGACCGTCAGGATCTGAGTGAGAGCAGGGGCGGCTCCGGAGGAAATGAGAAAGCCCATAGATGGAGCTGATTGCAGGGAAATTAAGAAGCGAAACTGGGGATCAATGAGGAAGCAATGAAGTCGCTGATGAGGTGGCAGTGGCTTTGGGTGAGAGTCCTTGGGCCAAGCCTCCTGCCTGACCTCTCTGCCTCCTCTTGCCTCCCCAGTCTGTTGCCTCCGCGCTGGCCAGAGTGGCCTTCTGAACTGCAAAGCCATCCTGTCCCTCTCTGCTGAGAAGCCTCCAGTGGCTTCCAGTCGCTCGTAGAACAAAATGCAGACTCGGGTCCACCCATTCTAATCGTCCACGTGGCCCTCCTTACCAGCCAGCGTGTTCTCATTTATTTAGTTTGGTGGTTATCGTCCATCTCTCTTGCTAAACAACAGGACAAAGTGTGACCCAGGCACATAGGTTCTTGCACATATTTCTGACCATTCCTCTTGGAGTCTCCCCCTCTCTGTAAAAGACAAGCCCATCCTGATGGTTGCTCAGGCCAAAAATCTTCGCCTTCCTCTCTTTCACTCATGCCTCATGCATGACCAGTCCAGCGGCAAATCCTATTGGCACCACCTTCAAAACAGATCCAGAACCGGCCCCTTTTCCCACCTCCACTACTGCCACCCTGGTCCCCAGCCACTGTCCCTTTTCACCTGGACAACTGCAACAGCCTCCTCATCGGTCTCCCTGCTTCCACCTTGCTTCCCATGATCTATTTCCGACCCAGCTGCCAGATGGTCTTTCTAAAATCGAAGTTAGAGTGTGTGTCCTTCCATCCTCCAATGGCTTCTTGCTTTAGGTAGAGTAAGAAGCAAAGTCCTTCCTGTGGCCTTCAAGGGCCTGTACCATCTGCCTCTGTCTCCTTCAGTCTCCTCTCCTACCATTAGAACTAGGCATTCTTGGTGCTGTTCCTTGAAAACACCAAGGGCCTCAGGGCCTTTGCACTTGCCGTTTCCTCTGCCTGGAATGCTTGTCCCCAGAGCTCTGTGTGGCCCAGGTCTCTGCTCAAATGTCACCTCCTTCTCACCACACTGTTTGGAAAATCACACACTGCAGGAATCCGTCCTGCAAAGTCTTGCAGGGGTCTGTCCAGCACAGCCTCCTGATGGCGCAATGAAATTACTCTTAACATGGAGGTTGAGAGAGATCAGGGGGAGAACAGCTGAAGAAACTGTGCTTTCCAGCTGATTCTCTGCACGCTTTTTATTCAGGATTTTTCTACAGTCAAAGTCAGGGTGCAGGTGCAGGGGAGCAGGCAGATATGGGGGTTGTAAATCACATCATAAGAATTCCAGGCTGATAATGGGGAAGCAAGATTACAGAAACTTTAAGTGATATACATAGGAGATAGGGTGGGAGATAAGGGAGATAGGATAAGCAGGAAAGTTTCTGCTTATGGCTGAAACTGATAAGGTGAATTCTGTGTGGGCAGAGAAACAGGCCTCCAAGCTATTTCTTAGATGTAAAGATTAGAGGGTTCCCACCACACACACACACACACACACACACACCACTTTGCCTTCCTTTATTCTTCTTTCTTTCTCTTCACAGCACTTAATCATCACCTGACTTATTATGTATTTAGTTATCTATTTGTTTTTACCATCTCTCCTACCAGATTGTAAACTCTGGAAGGGCAAGGATTTTATCTCTTTTACTCATCACTGTGCCCTCAGGTTCTAGTAAATGAATCTAGTCACTCAATAAATGCATTCAGGCTGTGGCTGTCTAGAAGAGGCACAATGGAAGTCTGGACTAGAACGGAAGCTGTAGACATGGCTTCAGACCATGTTCTCTGTCTTGGAAAAAAACCCACATTTAATAAGCAAAACAAATAAGAAAAACAAACCCCATGCCCTACCCCTCCCTGCCCCATAGTTTCTGATTCATCATCCCTCGGGTGAGAGCCTAGTATAGGGACCCCTCTTCTCATTGTCCACCCAGCACCCTTTCTCCTGTCTTTTGTGATCACCTTGATTTTCCTTTGGAGACCACCCCACCAATATCAGTCCAGGATGGATGGGCAGATGGATCTACTTCTCATTCCAGAGGTGGCCTGTGGCTCAGAGCAGGTCAATCGGAATTGCAGCAGCTAGCCCCTGGGTGGGCATAGGACACTAATAAGAGGGGTTCCCAGGATGTCTGATGGAGTTATTGTAAATGAGATTCTCTTCCTTGCCTGGTGGTTGCTAGGCAGTTTTAGGTGTCTGCTTTGCGCTGTTGGTAGCCATCTTGCCTCTAGGAGTGGAAAACTTGCCTGAGAATGGAACCACTAAAGACAGGGGCAGACCCTCTCAATTAGAAACAGAGTGGGCATCACCATTACCAAATCCTCAAGATCGGGGAATGAACAATGGACTCAAGTAGACTTATTATTATTATTCTATTACAAGACGTTATTATTCCAGCAGTGAAAGAACTTTTTCATTAATATAAGGGCAGTGGCCACCAGAGGTTCTGAGGGGAAGGAGAGGGAAGAATAGGTGTAATATGGGGGCATTTTCAGGACAATGGAATTGTCCTGCATGACACTGAAATGACAGATACAGGCCATTATATATATTGTCATAACCTTCAAAATTGACAGAGTCTAAACTATAATGTAAACTATAGTCCTCAGTTAGTGGCAATGCTTCAATATGTGTTCAGTTGTAACAAATGTACCACACTAAATGAAGGATGTTGTTAATGTGGGAAAGTGTGGGAGGGGGAGAGGTTTGGGCATATGGGAATCCCCTATATATTTTTTTTAAGATTTATTTTATTTATTTCCCTCCTCCCACCTGTTGTTTTGTGCTCACTGTCTGTTCTCTGTGTGTTCTTCTGTGTCTGCTTGTCTTCTCTTTATGAGGCACTGGGAACCGATCCTGGCACCTTTCAGAGTGGGAGAGAGGCATTCAGTCTCTTGTGCCACCTCAGCTCCACGGTCTCTTACGTCTCTTTTTGTCTCTCCTCTGTGTCTCTTTTTGTTGCTTCATCTTACTGTGCCAGCTCTCCTGTGCTGGCCAGCACTCCTGTGTGGGCAGGTCTCCCCGTGGGCCAGATCTCTGCTCAGGCCAGCTTGCCGCACAGGCCAGCTTGCCTTTCACCAGGAGGCCCCAGGAATCAAACCCTGGACCTCCTATATGGTAGACAGGAGCCCAGTCGCTTGAGCCACATCCGTTTCCCCCTATATTTTTTATGTAATATAAAGCCTCTTTAAAAAAATTTTTTTTTAATTTAAAAAGAGGGGCAGAACTCAAAGAGAGAGAGATGCATGATGACATCATTTGCTTGAAGGTTCCCCTTGGACATGAGAAATCAACTTTTTTTTTTCTTCTTAAGTCAGTTGGAGATGGTTTTCTGTCACTTTGTATCCATGAATCATGACTAAAACAATAGTTTGCCGCACCCCTGAATCCTGCCTGTCTTTCAGAAGCCCACGAGGACATCTCCTGGTTGCTAACCACTGGGTCAGGCACAGTCCCCAGTTCTACTTCCTATACCTTTAGCTTCCTGCCTCTCCTCAGTTCCAGACACCCCTAGAAAAGTTCCAACAGAAGGTCTGGAGGAGTCAATCAGCTATGCTGCTCTGCTTCCCCCTGGTGGTAAGAGCCAGAATTTCATTTAAGCTGTTTAGCCATCTCCTCTTGACTGGTTAACCATTCCCAGCCTGGGGTTGTCCTATATTGGACTGGGTGGCTTGTATTTTGACTTGTGAAATCTGGTCATCCTACTCCCACCTCTTAGAACTTTTTCAAAACAGTTTATAATTGTGGTAACATATATACATCATAATATTTCCCATTTTAACCACTTTCAAGCATATAATTCAATTACATTGAGAAGCTTAGGTTATTGTTTTATTTATTTATTTATTTATTTATTTTTGAGGCACTGGGGCCAGGAATTGAACCCAGACCTCGTATATGGGAAGCTGGCACTCAATCACTGAGCCACATCAGCTCCCCTGTGTTGGTTTTTTTCATTTCATTGCTTGTTGTTTGATTTGTTTTTAGGAGGCACTGGAAACCGAACCTGGAACCTCCCATGTGGGAAGCAGACGTTCAACCTCTTGAGCCACCTCCACTCCCCGAGAAGCTTAGATTTTTAAGACAAGTTTTTGGGATCTTGTTTGAGACCTAAGGGAGGAATATTCCTGAATCATCAGATCAATCTATGGCCAGTAGGTGGCAGTGTGGTACCAAAAACAGCCAGACCCCTGCGGCGGAGTGGGCTGTGGATCCAGAACCAAAAATGGGAGTTTTCAGAGTCAAAGAATTGAACTGTAATAGTACAGTTCTAGAAACTTAGCACCAGCAGATTCTAGAATTAGAAACAGTAAATGCCACACCCAAGTTTTGCAAAGGGGAGGTGCCAGGGGTAGCTGATTCCAAAGGTATTTGCCTTGGTGAGGCTATATGAGCTCACTTGTCAGTCAACAGTGATTCATTGGCCACCTACTATGTGCCACACCTTGTGGACTCAGCTGGGACCAGGACAGATGAAGCAACTGCCTCAGAGGGGTTTGGAGGCTGAAACATCAACAAACAAATGCACAAGAGAAAGACAGACTATGTAATCAAGGAAATAAACAGGATTGTATGATGGAGAAAAGAAAGGAGCTATGTGAGGAAGCAACCTTTGGGTTGAGACCTGAAGGATGAGAAACGGGAAGCCACCCCTTCAGAAGGAGCCCAGCAACGCTCTATTTAGTTTACGAGTAAGGAAACTGGAATTCAGAGAAGGAAAGGCGGTTTCCGTGGCTGCACAGCTCATCAGCCCCAGGACCACAGTCTGATCCCAGAGCTGTGTGACTCTGAATGGGGCCAACCTACACACTTCCTTTTACACTTGCTCATACCTTACACACTCAAACATGTGCATCCACATATTCATACACTCACACTCATGTACTCACCCATGTATACTTATACTCTCAAACATTCACATACTCGCTCACACTTATACTTACATGCTCATACATTCACTCCCACACTCAAACAATAATCCACATTCACACACGCAAACCTATATACTTAAATACGCTCATACACACATATACTCAAGCCTTTCCACACACTCGTGCTTTCATATACTGACTGTGACACAGAGTTACACATATAAACTTAAACATTCATGCACATGCACACTTCTCACACACTTACATTCACACATTTACACTCAAATATTCACGCACACAACTCACATTCATGCTTACATTCACACTTTTCCAACCCACACCTCACTCGCTGATACCCATATTTTGCACAGCCATACACTTTTACATACTCAAACATTCACATGCTCACACACATATTTAGTTTTACAGTCATGTGCTTATACACACTCAACCATTCACACAATCATACATATTTAGATATATTCACACACTCGAGCATTTATACACACACACACATTTAGACACACTCAAACATTCATGCACACATACCCTAATACTTACATAGTTACATATGCACTCATAAATCACGGAAATGTGCCTGGTTGTCTAACCAGTCTGTAGTATCCAAATGGCATTCCTTATGTGTTCACTTCTGTACCACCCTTTTCATGACCAAAATGATGAGAAACTGCCCAAGAATGGGCCCTAAACTCTGCCAGGCACAGCTAGTCAGTGTCTCCCCCAGAACTATCTTCTCTCAGGGACTTAACTGAGGAGATTCCAAATACACATAATGGAAGCTTCAGAAGGAGAGGAAAGAGAGAAAAAGCCAGAAAGAATATTTGAAGAAATAATGGCCCCAAACTGCCCAAATTTGATGAAAAATGTTCATCTACACCACCAAGAAGCCCAACAAACTCCAAACAGAATAAACTCTCCTCAGCCACCTCACTGCCTGCCTCACTGTCCCTGAGAAAGTTCCTGGGCTCAGAAGGGATGAAGCAGACTTCACACCCAGGGGGCACAGCCAGAGAGCCATTGTCCCAACAGAGGGCCAGACACATTGTCTGAAAAGTAAGGGAAAAGGGAAGGAGAGAAAACCATGACCAGAATATCAGGGGGAATCTGGAGACCACACTTATGAGGTTATGAAATCATGGTTTGCTGTCCCCCCAAGTGTCACGACTTTGGACAAATAAATGAATATTTTTATGAGGCTTGTTTTTGGGGACCACAGAGATCGCAAATCAGATTGCTCACAGACCTAACTCAGTCCACAGACACTTTTCTTGGAACAGTGCATTTTAAAAATTTGAATTTCAAAGTCTTTGCAGGGGGAACACTTCTGAAATGGTGGAGTAAGGACCTCTGAAAACCCATTCTTCTGGAAAGCAATGAGAACACTGGCAAAAGTTGTCAAAATCAACTTTTATCCAATATACTGGAAACTAACCAAAGGCTTACAACAATCCAAGGAGTGTTTATTTAGGGAAAAGTGACCGAATCTCATAATAGTTGAACTTTGTGGCATGTTAATTTACCCTATTCCCTTCTCCCTCTCCCCAGCCTTGAATACAACTAAGCCAATAGAGGGGGCAGATGAGGTTTGGGGCTCCCTAAAAATCCCCATCCCCAGAGAATTATTATTTGACAGTTCCTTGGAGACCCCCACTTGCAGAGCTTGTCTTTATTTGAACTTTCTCAGTGCTCACTCAGCGTGAACAGCCTTTTCTCCAGCGACCTTTGTCAGAAACAATCAGTGTCAGTTGTTTAACAGTACGACTGTCTAAGGTAGCAATAACAGATGAGGCAAACAAGAAGCAAACACAAAAAACTTGAAAGAAAAGCTGGGGAATGAGATGTCTGTAGGGGGCTTTGAGACGCTACAACATATTCTTGGGAATCTAGAAGGCCACATGCATGTGCATGGCTGTGCACTAGCCCAGGAAAGACCTGAGAAGACCCAAATTCCTCACCTCTAGCTGAGCTTGAGCCGCTGCACAGCAGGAAATGAAAGTGAAGGCAGTGTTGTCGACCGCCTGCTGAATAATTGAAAATATGCTCCAACACACCCACAGAGCCCCTTGACAAAGGCTGGGAGACATATTGCTTCATGGCCCTCAAGGAAATGTTTATACAATCATTAATTGACCAAGCAGAGATTTGCGTGACCACATATGACAAAGAATACAAACTTTACAGAACAGGAAAGTCACTAAACAAATGGTAACAGCAACCACTACAATAATCAGCAACAAAAACACTAAGGAGAGGAGAATCTGATTTCCAGAATCACCACATTATATGTTTTTTGTTTGTTTGTTTTTAAAAACCATTCTCTTATTTTATTTTATTTTTTTACCGGGAGGTCCCAGAGTTTGAACCCAGGTCCCTCCATATGGGAAATGGATGCCCAACCATTTGAGCCACATCCATCCCCATTATGTTTTTAAATATCCAATTTTCAACAAAATTATAAGATACACAAAGAAACAGGAAAGGATGGCCCACACACAGGGGAAAAAAGCAGCCAATAGAAACTGTCCCAGAGGAAGAACAGATGTTGGACTTACTAGACAAAGACTTAATCAGCTATTTAAAATATATTCAAAGAATTAAAGGAAACCATGTCTAAAGAGCTGAAGAAAAGTATGAGAACAATGTCTCAACAAATAGAGAATATCAATAAACAACTATAAATTATTAAAAGAGCAGCCAAATAAAAAATTTGGAATTGAAAATTATGATAACTGAAATGCAAGATTCCCTATCAGGGCTCAATGGTAGATTTCAGTTGAAAACGAAGAATCCGCTAATTTGAAGATAGGTCAGTGGAGATTATCCAGTCTGAGGAAGAGAAAGAATAAAGAATGAAGAAAAATGAGCAGTCTTAGAGACCTGTGGGACACCATCAAGCGTAAAAACACATAATGAAAGTGAAAGGATGCAAACAGTAACCAAAAGAGAGTTGGAGTGGCTATACTAATAGACAAAATAGATTCTAAGATAAAAATTGCTACTAGAGACAAAGAAGGACGTTTTATAATGATAAAAGTGTCAATCTAACAAGAAGACCTAAGAATTAGTAACATATATGCACCTAACAACAGAGCCCAAATTGCATAAATCCAAGTCTTGGGAGCAGGGGGAGTTGGGAGCAAATTTCTGTTTTCACTTAACCCTTGATCTAGGATTGCCAGATAAATACAGGACACATGGTTAAATTTAGATTTAAGTTAAACAATGGATAGTATTTCAGTGTACATCCTGTGCAATATTTGAGACATACATATACTAGAAACTTAATCATTATTTATCTGAAAGTCACATTTAAGTGAGAATCTTGTATTGTAATTTGCTAAATCTGGCAACCCTACAACTATAACATTTGTATTATTTGCCCAGCCCCTGAAGAAGTTTGAATTTACAACCACTGAGAACACATTTTTAAACAAAAAGACTAGAACTTCCTGCCTTATAACATTCAAAGCTGGCTGGATTTAGAATTTGGATTCTTTTGACCACCAGAGGGAAACAGCTCTTAAATCTGCTGATTCTTGCTTTAATGGCAGAGAATTTTCCTTCCTTCCTTCCTCCCTCCCTCCCTCCCTTGCCTCAACAAGTATTTGTTGAGTACCTACTATGTGTAAAGTCCTGTGCTAGGTACCAGAATAACACAATGAAGTATAAATGAAGTATAAAACTCATCTCCTCAGGAAGCGGCTGTGGCTCAATCAGTAGGGCTCCCGTTTACCATATGGGAGGCCCGGGTTCAGTTTCCGGGGCCTCCTGGTGGGGGCGGGCCCACCTGCGCGGCGTGGTTGGCTGACCCGGCGAGTGCGGGCAGCAAGGGGGGGATAAATGAATAAATAAATAAAATATTAAAAAAAAAAAAAAAAACCCTCATCTCCTGCCCTTCTGGAAACTAAAACTTGCACTGGCAGAGATGTAAATCTAGAACTATGCAAAATTGTGCTCCAGAACCACCTGGGAGCTTGCTAAAACTATAGCGTCCCAGCCCCATTTTAACCTCCTACTGAATCAGACCTGTGAATTTTTTTTTATTATTATTTTATTTATTTCTGCCCCCCACCCCCCATTGTTTGTGCTTGTTGTCGGCTGTCTGTGTCTGTTGAGCCCATGGGTGGCATGAGGACATCCTAGGGGAGTGTTGCACACACAGGCCCTAATCCTAGCCCAGAGCCCGACCTCAGCCTTGGTTCTCTCTTTAATCATCCAACCTTTATTAGTCACCCACCCTGTGGTGGCCAGGACAGACCCAGCTCTCTCCTGCCTTTCCAGAAGTCCCAGTCCCTTGGAGGAGATGAGATGGAGTCACCCACGGTCTGCTGGCAGGGGGGTGCTCAGCCCTAGCTGTGAGTTTCAGAAGTTTGTAAGGATTTGGTGGTAGAGAGGCAGTTTCAAGGTGTCAGGCAACTTCCACCATCTTCCTTGCAGCACTTTTCCCCGTATTTCTGTTCTCCCTCCCTTACCATTGCCCTCCAAATTCTATCTTTATTACACTTCCCCAGGCTTCCTCTGACCTGGGGACTGGGAGGAGGAGGGTTGTGAAAGGCTGGGGTAAGAAGGGGTGGGGCCAGGAATGAGGGCATTCACAGCTTTACCTTCTGCTCCTCAGAGAGCCTCCAGCCAAACACACAGAGCTCACAAATTTAAACACAAATTTAGTGGGGTCTATTTTCCTCCCTCTCTTTGCACATGTAAATGTACATGTGTGTGTTCTGGTATGAGTACTAGGATGCTCAACTGGAACTTTCTACTGAGTCACCAATAAGATAGATAAGACATTCCAGGCCAAGAGGCAAATTTTCAAAAGAAATAAACAAAAACCTGATATAAGGCCCTGACACTTCTCACCAGCATTGAGTGTATAAGGATCTAGCTGTTGGAGATTAAAGAAATTTGTAAAGGGGTTTCTTTGTCAAGAATAGGACTCTGGGAGGGGGCAGATGTGGCTCAAATGGTTGGGCGTCCGTCTGCCATATGGAGGGACCTGGGTTCAATCCTTGGGACCTCCCAGTAAAATAAAAAAAATATATAGAAGGCACATGGGCTGCCAGGCTCTGTGTGCCGGTGAGCCGCCGGGCCCCGGAAGCCATGCAGCAAGAAGATGATGTATCAGGAGAGAGACGCAGGGGAGAGACAAGACGAGATGCTCTGAAAGCTCTGGAAACCAGGAACCGACGCAGGCGGCAGGACACCTCTCTCCTACATCGGAGGTCTCCAGGATTGAATCCTGGTGAAGACTGGAGGAGGAGGATGAGAAGAGATGGCAGGAAACAGATACAGAGAATTGCCCAGTGAATGGACACAAAACAGCAAATGGGGAAGGGGGGGGTTTAAAGTGGATAAAAAAATAAATCTTTAAAAAATGAAAAAACGAATAGGACTCTGGCTCTTTTGGGAGGGAAGAATGAAAACAGGACCTGAGTAGCAGCTGGTTTATAAATGGGATTGTGGCTGGAAAAGATAGTCTAGGGATGTAAATGTCAATTGAAAGAAAGCTAGAGAATGATCTAGGGACTGAATAACACAGTGAACCCAGAGGTGGATAAGAATTGTAGTTGAGGGAAGCGGCTGTGGCTCAATCAGTAGGGCTCCCGTTTACCATATGGGAGGCCCCGGGTTCGGTTCCCGGGGCCTCCTGGTGAAGGC
>JAKSZT010054338.1:1761594-2045048 GCA_026826555.1 Tolypeutes matacus | reverse complement strand
GTTGGAGAGGATGTGGAGAGATAGGAACACTTCTTCCCTGTTGGTGGGAATGCAGGATGATGCAGCCACTGTGGAGGACTGTTTGGCAGTTCCTAAAGAAGTTGAATATAGATTTGCCACGTGACCTTGCAATACCACTACTGGGTATATACCCAGAAGAACTGAGAGCAGTGACACAAACAGACATCTGCACACCGATGTTCACAGCAACATTATTCACCATTGCCAAAAGTTGGAAACAACCCAGGTGTCCATCAGCAGACGAATGGATAAACAAACTGTGGTCTATTCACACGATGGAATACTATGCAGCTGTAAGAAGAAATGAAGTCGTAAAGCGTATGGCAACATGGATGAACTGGAGGACATTATGTTGAGTGAAGCAAGCCAGACACAAAAGGACAAATACTATATGATTGTGCTACTATGAACTAAAAAGATTGTGTAACATATTGTATGATTCCATTTATATAAAATGCAAATATAGGGAAGCGGCTGTGGCTCAATCAGTAGGGCTCCCGTTTACCATATGGGAGGCCCCGGGTTCGGTTCCTGGGGCCTCCTGGTGAAGGCAAGCCCGCCCACGGGGCACGGTTAGCTGACCCAGCGAGCACAAGCAGCAAGGGGGGGATAAATGAATAAATAAATAAAATAAAATAAAATAAAATAAAATGTAAATATAAATCAACTTATAAATATGAAATTAGATTAGTGATTATGTAGGTCTGGGAAGGCATGCTAAGGGGTATGGAGGTTTTCTTTTTGGAGTAATGAAATTACCCTCAAATTTTTTGTGGTGATGAATGCACAATATTGTGATTATACTAAAAGCCATTGATTATACACTTTGATAGAGCATATGATATGTGAATATATCTCAATATAACTGCTTAATAAATAAATAAATGTGCAAGAATAGCCAGAAATAGAAGTTATGTACAGCAGGGAAAACAGAGATTGAGAGGTGAAGAATTTTCTTGTTTGTCTGTTTTTTTGTTTATTATTATTATTTAAATAATGAAAAATGCTTTAATGATTGATGAATGCACAATTATATGATTATGCCAAATACCACTGATTGTACACTTTGTTTTTTTTTTTGTTTTTTTTTTTTTTTTACCGGGAGGTCCCGGGGAACGAACCCGGGTCCCTCCATATGGGAGACGGACGCCCAACCAGTTGAGCCACCTCCGACCCCCTGATTGTACACTTTGGATGAAACATATGCTTTATTAATATGTACCAATAAAATTGATTTATTAAAAAAAAAAGCAAATGGGAGACAAAATATACTTCTGTGATTACACCCCATAAAAATATTGCTCAGTCTTAACAGTTGGTACCTGTGTTTTGTGGCAGGGAGTGGAGGGGATGCTGATTTAAAAGTCCTCTCAGTTTGAACCCATTTCTTTGGTGGTAGCTGAGCTGCCCTTTGGGCCAAGGTTGCTCTTGTATTTGGGGGAAGCACTTTAAAATGCCATTCTATCAGCCAAGATGAAGCCAAAGATCTCTTCTGGAAGAAAGAAACCCTGGCTCCAGAGGAACTAAATTGCTTCATATTCATTCATCAGCAAATATTTCTGACTCACTTCTATGTGCAACGCCCTATGGGTGCTGGTGAGGGAAGGTAAATGGAGGATTCTTAAAGAGCCGGGAAAGGGCATCTTGAAAGAGTTTACTGAGCTGTTCCTTGGATTTGCTCGCTCTGGTTGGGTCATGGCCTAGGAAGTGGAAATTCCTGGACTCTGAGAAGAAAAATAAGGGATTCCAATGACAGAGTCTTGTCCTAAAATGAGAGGCTGAGGGCTAAACAGAGAAGCATCTGGAAGGCTCCCTTCCCACCTCCCATCCCACCCCTCACCTCCCCACCCCCCAGGGAAGGGGCATGTCCAGTGCAAGACTTGGCTCAGAGATATCCACTGCTGGGTTTCACTTTTCCTCTCACTCCCTCAGGCTTTCAGCCAAAATGTATAAGCCTGGACTCGTTAAGAGGGCGGGACCCAGGTGGCAATATGAGATGGCCAGGAAGCCATTGACAGGGAACCCGAGAGCAGCAGATCAGAGAGAGACCAAGGAATGTATCATGGAAACTGGGACCCTCCTGAGAGAGGACGTGTTGTTAATAATTCCTCTGGGCAACAGTTTCCTGCCTGTACATGAGTAACTTTAGCAATGGGTACAGGGTAGGGGAGTGGGGGCTCCCGGGACCTCGTTAAGGGAGGACCCTGGTGTCCTGTAACCTTGAAGGCTGTTAGACTTGGTGGTTAAGAGTTTGCTCTGGGGAAACGGATGTGGCTCAAAAGGTTCGTCGTCCGTCTACCATGTGGAGAGACCGGGGTTCAATCCCCGGTACCTCCTGGTAAAAAAAAAAAAATAAATAAATAAATAAATAAAGTCATCTAGTTAGCATTTAAAAAAAAAAAAAAAGAGTTTGCTCTGTGGAGCCAGACTACCTGGGATCAAATCCCTGGCCACAGACTAGCTATTTAATCTCTCCGGATCTCAGTTTTCTCATCTGCAAAATGAGGTTGTGTGAGGAATAAATGAGTCAGTATTTTAAAGTGCTGAGAGTAGTCCCTGAAATGTGGTAAATGCTATATAAATGAGTAAATCAGTTGTGCTGAGGTCCCAAAAACTGTGTCAGGGTTCTGCAGAGAAACATAATCGATAGCATATATACACATACACATACACATACACACATAAACACACATATGTACATATATGCATATATACTAGAGATTTATTTTAAGGAATTGGCTCATGACTATGGAGGCTGGCACATCCAACATCTGCAGGGCAGGCTGCAGGCTGGAAACTAAAGTTAATGTTGCCGTGTGAGGCAGATGCAGAAAACTTCTGGTTCCAAATGAGGATAAAGGGTACAGCCTTGCCTGTACTCGCCGAGAGAAGAGCGAGCAAAATTAAACCAAAGACTGATTAGCTTTTTCTCAGTGTCTTCCCTTTCCCTTGGATGGAGGTGCCAGGCCAAGCAGAGGTCATTCCATTTTTGTTTTTCTCTAATCTGCTTCTAGCCCAGGGGCAGGGTGAGCACAGTGGCCTAAAAATACCAAGAACCACCAGGTTGGATCATATCAGCCCCTGGCCAGACGGACTGCCTGTCTTTCTGCTTCAGCTCTCCATTCTCCATTTTTCGGCTTCACTCTCTGGCAGACCTTCGCGCCCACCTCCCACCCCTAAAGACTGGGCATGGGGTTTGGAAGCATAGAGCCAGAGGTCTGGGACTGGAGGACAGGGGTCATGGGGGGGTGGGGGTGGAGATGGAGTCCTGGCTGGTGGCCTCAGCTTCCTGGGGTGGACAGTTCCTCAGAGGCCATCTTGCTCAGTATTCTCCTTTGTACAGAGAGGAATGCAAAACCCCAGAAAAGGGAGGCTTTGTGGCTTTCTGAACAAAACTGCCTTTGCCCCTCCCCAAACCACATTCAAAGCTCTTATCTCCCAGAAAAGCTTCAAAGGACTGGGAGGATAAAAGGCCCTGGGCTGGGAGTCCAAAGTCACCAGAGGAGAGCAGGACCAATCACTTCTCTTGAGGCCTTGGTTTCTTCATGTGTTAAATTAGGGGTAGGGGCGTGGGACTAGATCTTATCCAACAGTGTTTTGTTTTCTTTGCATAATTATACCACAATTTTATGCATTCTTATCTGAAATAAATTATATCTAAATTACATACAGTCTTTCTTTATATTTCCTTGATGATTTGTCTCTTAACAGTCACTTGTTTTGCAAAATTTGCTTATAAAATTCCTTCCAAATGCCATCTATGTTCCATTTACATTGTAACATGTCTTTTGCATTGTTCGCATCTCACCAATTTAGTTCTTTTGTATGTCCATTGGACATTTGATTAATGAGAAAGCACGCTCGACAGTGTATGGCATAAAATTACTCTTGAGAACTGCTCTTCAAATTTGATTTGATGAACCACATAATACCATCCTCCATGCATAACTTGGCTTTTCCATTCTTCAGGATTGTGCAGGATCTCTTGACCAATGACTTTTAAAAATGTTTTCCACTGACAAAAAAGAGCATTGTCAATTTTTGCTCCCTTATTTAACACTAAACATGATTCAAATTCCACTTGAATTCTACACATGATTCGAATTCCACTACACATGATTCAAATTTAGTTATTGGCATGATAGTATCAACTTGATTTTCCCATCGCATATTTGACAGTGGTTCAAATTTATAAGTAGTCATTGTGTTTTCTATATACTCCAATGTTTAATAAAATCTCTGGACACTAAGGCTTGGGTGAGCTTCTCTGGGTGGCAGATGTTTTATCACACCTTGTTCAGAGGATAGTTAACACTGTCCGTGACTCTACAGGGAAAGGACAACTGGAGGCAATGTGTGTGAAGCTCTTCTGGATGCTGCCCCATGTGTCTCTCCCTTTGGCTGATTTTAATCTACATCTATCTATTCACTGTTATAAACCAAAGCCATGTGTATAACAGCTTTCAGTGAGTTTTGTGAGTCCTTCTAGTAAATTACGGAACAGAAGTGGTCTTGTGAACTGTTCCCTAACTTTAAAGGATGCATAACCTGAATTTAATCATGAGGCACATCAGACAAATCAAAATGGATAGACTTTGTATAAAATAATTGTCCTGTATCCTTTAATAATGACAATGTCATGCGAGATAAAGAATTGTTCCATACTAAAGAGACATGACAATCCTGGGCTGGACCCATTACTGGTGGTGGTAATGGTGGTAAACTCTAGGGACACTACCAAGATAATTGACAGCATAGGAATATGGCCTTCAGATTGGATGAAAGTATTGTATCACTGTTAAGTTTACTGAATTTGATACTGTGGTTGTGCAAGAGAAGAATTCTTGTTCTTAGGAAACCCACTAAGCTATTTAGGGTAAAAGGGCCTGATACGTGCAATACTCTTCAATGATCCAGAAGTTAAAAAAAAAAAAAAACAAAAAACAAGAGGAGAAAAAGTGACTAAAGAAATGTGGCAAAATGTTAAAACTTGATGGATGTGATTTGGACAGATATTTGTACACCAAAGTTCAAGGCAGTATCATTACAGTAGCCCAAAGGTGAAAGCCACCCAAGTGTCCATCCACAGAAGAATGGATAAACAAAATGTGGTGTGTCCATACAGTGGAGTATTATTCAGCCTTAAAAGGAATGAAGTTCTGATACATGTCACAACATGGATGAGCCTTGAAGACACCATGTTGAGTGAACTGAACCAGACACAAAGGGACATCTATTGTGTGATTCCACTTATACGAAATAACTAGAATATGCAAATTCACAGAGACAGAAAGAAGACTACAGGTTACTAGTCGTGGGAGGGGAGAATGGGGAGGTAATGCACAGTGGGTGGAAGTTTCTGTCTGAGGTGATGGGAAAGTTCTGATAATGGATGGTGGCGAGCACAACATGGTGAGTGTGATGAATTCCACTGATAGTAGGCTTGGGAGTGGTTGAGATGGGAAAGTTTATCTTGAATATACGTTTCCACAATGAAAAAAAAAAAAAAAGAGAGAGCGCCTAAAGAGACAATTAAACGCAATTGTTTGATGCTGGACTGGTTCAAATAATGGAGGAGAAAATACCCAAAAGGACATTATTGAGACATTCGGAAAAAATTGGAAGATAGACTATAAACCTTATAGAAATGATAAATTATTTTGAACTTGGTAATTGTCTTAAGGTAGTTGCATAAGTAAATATCCTTGTTCTTAGGCAATGTACATGGAAGTATTAGGGGTTCAAGAAACATGATGTTTACAACCTACTCTCAAATGTTTAGAAAATTAGATCAATAGATCAATACATTGATCAATCGATCGATAGATAGATGGATGTAGACTGATAGATAAAATGAAATGGCAAGTGTGGCAAAATGTTAAAAGTTGGTAAGGGTGCAGATATGGCTCAAATGGTTGGGCCTCTGTCTCCCATATGGAGGAACGTGGGTTCGATCCCTGAGACCTCCCAGTAAAAAAAAAAAAAAAAAAAAAAAGTTGGTGAATCTCGGTATCTGGTGGAGGGTATGTTGGAGTTCTCTGTATGGGTTTTGGATTCTTTTTGCCACTGTTCTGTAAGTTTGGCACTATGTCTGGATCTTGATTAAGAGCATACAGGACTTCTCTAAATTACTTTTGCAAATACTCTGTGAATTTGAAATTATTTTCAAAATGAAAAGTTAAAAAAAATATCCCAAGAGTACACAGCTGCTAAGGGTAGAGCTGAGGTTCAAATCCAGGCTGTTGGGCACCCAGAGGCTCTATGCTGTCTCTCTAATCAGTTAACCCAACCATTCCCATTTTATAGAGGAGGAAACTGAGGTCCAGAGAGGGAAGGGGATTTTCACTAGCTCACAGTATGAGTTGGTTGTGGCATAGGTATCAGAGCACTGGTCTCTGGGATCCCAGCCTGGTGAGAGTCCACCACTCTTTTGGAGCTTTCCTGCTGATAGAGCTGAGTGTCCTGCCTTGATAAAAGGCCTGGTACTTCTCAGGTGCCTCTTCAGACCACTTGCTGAGCTGGTCAGGTCTTATATGTAGGACCCTGCTGGCCTAATGTCTGATACTTAGACAGTGGAAACTGAGAAGTTTATGCTTAATTAAGGGAGTGACCAAGAGAGCCTTCATGGATTTAGTCACACCCTCTGCCCCACAATTATGACATCTATCTTCTTGTCTGCTCTGCCCATCACCCCCTCTTCTTTTGGGAACAACCCTGCCTTCTTTGGGTTGTTTCCAACTACCACCTGGTTCTGGTGGTCCTGCCAATCTCAATGTCCCATTGTCACGGCCAAAATTGATTATTCTAGGGTGGGCACTGAACTCAAAGGGGCCATTTGGAGACTTTCCCTGAGATTTTTCTGGGCTGGGATTAAGGGAACCAGGATACAGACCTTCCAGTGTGAGACTATGATGCTTGGGGCTCAGGAATTGATGACAGCCATATTCGCCATCATGGGGAGAAAGCTGGTCTGATAGAATGAAGCCAAGAGAAGCAGAGAGGAGAGAAAGAGTCCGAGGGTCCAGGTGTCTCTGAGGCCTTTCCATAGTTGTGTTTGATGTACCAGCATTGTTCCAATAAATTGCCCTGATTTTATATAAGCCTGTTTGCTTTGGGATTCCTATCACTTGAAACCAAAATAGGCTTATACTCCTGAGAGCCTGATCACCAGAAATTCTGGACATGAGGCTCTAGCAGGGAGGCTGACAGAATTCCATTCCCCTTGTGCCAAGTACTTTCTTGGCTCTGCTTGGATAGGGGTGGGGCCACGAGAGTTGGCACCAAGGCCTCTTCCCACTGTCTCTGTCCAATTCCCAGGGAAGTACATGGCTTTTATTTTATTTTATTTTTTTTTATTTTTTTATTTTTTTAAAGATTTTATTTATTTATTCATTTAACCCCCCTTGCTGCTTGTGCTCGCTGGGTCAGCTAACCACGCCGTGCAGGCGGGCTTGCCTTCACCAGGAGGCCTCGGGAACCGAACCCGGGGCCTCCCATATGGTAAACGGGAGCCCTACTGATTGAGCCACAGCCGCTTCCCACATGGCTTTTACACTATGATAGGATCTACTTGTGCTCACACACCCACTTTACCTGCTGGGCCTCCTGGGACTTGTTCTTGTCCTATCCCACTCGGGGTTAAGGCCAGGTCAATGGAAGGAATATGTGGATTATTCAGGTGTCAACAGAAAGAAAAAAGGGGGAGGGTGACCACAGCTCATCAAGGCTCTCCTCTGAGGTCCTTGGGGGAGGCAGAAGAAGGAGTTGGAAAAAAAATTCTTGTCTTAGTTTTCCAGGGCTGCTGCAGCAAGTAGCTCAAACTAGTTGGTTTAAACAACAGGTATTTGTTGTCCCATGGTTTTGGAAGCTAGATGTCTAAAATCAAGGTGTTGGCAGGATCGTGCTTTCTCCAAGGTCTGTAGCGTTCTGGTGCCGTCTTGCGGGCAACCCATAACTCAATTTCTAAGTCCATCTCCTGGCCATCTGACTCTGTCTCCTCCTGCTAATGGTGTCCAAACTTCCTAGGCTTGTGAGGACTCCAGTCATACAGGATTAAGTGATTTGGTTTGACTGCACCTTAACTAATAACATCTTCAAAGATCCTATTTACAAATAGGTTCATATCCATAGGATCAGGGGTTTAGGGCTTGAACGTGTCTTTGTGGGGGACGTGATTCAATCCATAACGGTACTCTATGCCAAGGAAAAAGGTCACAATCCCTTACTTCAGCTTAAAAAATATTTTAAACCTATTTCTACATATTAAATTATATACAGTAAAGTGTACAAATCTTGGGGATATATTTCTATGTACGTACTCACCTGTGTCACTGCCACCTGGATCAAGACAGAGAATGTTTCCAGTACCCACGAAGACTCCTGTGTGCCCCTTCCCAGTCAATATGCTTACTCTACCCCTGGTATTTTAACCTACCTCTATCATCTTAGTTTCGCTTTGCCTGTTCTTGAACTTCATATAATGGAACATACAGAACGGGCTCTTTCATGTCTGGCTTCGTTCACTCCACATAATATTGGGGATGCCTGATCTTTAATGCTGGCCCAGGACTCTAGTTTGATCTTACAGTGCTCCTATAACAATAGCTAATATTTGTTAGGTGCCAGGCACTGTTTCAAGCTCTTTATGTGTATATGTTCATTAAATCCTCATATAGCTGAAGGACAAATTCAAACAAGGAAACCGGGGAATGGAAATGTGGCGTCATTTACCCAAGACACAGGTATGTCGCGCATTTATAATCAGAAGGCAGGCTGTTGGGAGTTGAACCATGTTCCCCACAAAAGGCATATTCGAGTCCTAATATGGTCGTGTGGGGGTGAATCCATTTGTAAAGAGGATGTCATTTTTAGTTAAGGTGAATGAAGGTGGGCCTTAATCCAATATGGCTGAAGTCCTTGTAAACAAAGGGATTTGGGCACAGAAGCAGTAGCCAGGAATCAGAAAAAGCCAGAAGTCAGCAGAAACCAGAAGAGCAGACACAAGGAGAGACAGAGTTTGTCATGTGACAGAGGAGTGCCAAAACACTACAGACTCTGGGAGAAAGCAAGCGCTGCTAATACCTTGATATTGGACTTGCAGCCTCCAGCACCTTGAGACAATACACTCCTGTTGCTTAAGCCAACCCCTATGTGGTATTTGTCGTAGCAGCTGGCAAAATAAGATGCAAGCAGTCCATCTCCAGAGTTCATGTAACCACCGCACTGACTGCCTAAAAGGTAGGAGGCTTCTTATTTTATGAGCTAAGAGAGGCTAAAAGGGTAGATCTGAGTCTTGGGAGGCTCAAATTGGGTGAAAGAAGGAAAAGTGCTGAAAAAGTAAAGGGTTGTACCAACAGAAGGCAGAACTATTCATTTAATACAAACAGGATCATCATTCATTTATTAATTCAGCATTTATTGAGCAAGGGTCAGTCGGGTTCAGAATGACAAAAAGTCCCTGAACTTGTGAAGTTCACAGTCCAGAGAGGAAGGAAGATGTTTAAGGAGAACTTACCTATATGTTGGGTTAAGAAAGGGTACTTATGTTTGGCCAAGAAAGAAGTTCAGGATGTTTTGAAAGCGCGTGATGGGGGAAGCTGACTTTGTCTGTGGGGTCAGGGAAGTCCTTTCAGAGGAAATGACGTTTAAGCTGAGACCTCAAAGATCAGCAGAGTTGGAGAGGGAGGTGTACCAGGAACAGGAAACAACACAAGCAAAGGCCCTGTGGTAAGAGAGAGATACTAGCACAATAGTTAGGAATTCAAAGTCACTAGCACATAATGATTTTTGTTTTTATAGAGCAGTTAATTGTCTTGCTTTTATGGAAAGTAAATTCTTTCTGACAGTTTCAATGCTTTTTTGCTCTGATAAATCATGGTCACTAGATGTGACAGTCTTTTTTGGGTCACTCTAGACCTTAAATAGTTTTTACTAAGTTAAAATTCTTGTTTACTGCTTACCCATATTAGCAAAGTTAAAAACATGCCAAAAGAGAAAATGGCATTTGGAAATATGATAAATTATTGCTGCAAAGATATTGCAACACTTCAATGGAAGTCAGGCTGGATTTTGACAATTTAAGGTTTTTAGTTCCCCTACATTCAGATTCCAAGAATATCACCATTGGGGGACGGATGTGGCTCAAATGGTTGGGCGTCTGTCTCCCATATGGAGGGACCCGGGTTCGATCCCCGGGACCTTCTGGTAAAAAAAAAAAAAAAAAAAAAAAGAATATCACCATTAACTAATGTTCATCAGTTAATTTGAATTGTAAAATTTTAATAGTTGTTGAAGTTCATGTTCATTGTAATTCCTCAAATTACAGAGGTCATGTATTCCAGTGTTTTTCAAAACTAATAAGCACACGAATCCCCTAGAGGTCATGTTAAAATGAAGGCTATGATTAAGTTGACCTGGAGTAGGGCTGAGATCTGCATTTCTGACAAGCTCCCAGGTGCTGCTTGTTCAGGGGCCACATTTTGAATAATAGAGATCTAGATTAGAAGGCCAAAAAGGTCATTATTTTCTTTCAGTATTCATAAACTTTTCTCTCAAAGATAACATTGCAATATCTAATGTGAGCAAAAAGAGGAAATTGATTTTAAAATTCAGTTTTGAATCCTAAACGGGCTGATTGAAGAGTTTGCAACTGAAATCTCTTCTAATATTTTCTATATTGGAGAACATGAAACCAATGTCAGCAGACTTTGCAACTTATTTTAAAATCAATAATGTATTTTCTGTAAGTACCATAATTCAGTTTTTCTTTGAAGATTTCTTAAACCCTTTGAGGGTTTCAAGGGCATTATGTTCAATGAATTTTGATTTCTGCACCATTCTGCTTAAACCATTAATATTACTTAAAGCATCATACCGATTCAATACTAAGCTAATAAATTTAGTCATGGATGTATTTGAAAGTAGAACTTTGGCTGGTAGTTTTGGATCCATATTCTTTATTAATATCAAAAGGAAAAAAAGAGCATTGCATACTGCTTGTTATTGAGTTTTTATCGGTGTGATAATATCAACTTAATTTTTCCATCACATAGTTTGACAGTGGTTCAAATTTATATTTAGTCATTGAGTTTTCAGTACACTCCAATGTTTAATAAAATCTCTGGACACTAAGGCTTGGGTGAGCTTCCCTGGATGGCAGGTGTTTTATCACACCACTTTCAGGGAGTAGTAAACGCTGTCCATGACTACACTGGGAGAGGACAACTGGAAGCTCCATCTGTGGAACTCTCCTGGCTTCTGCTCTGATTGCCTCTTCCCTTGACTGATTTTAATATGTATCCTTTTGCTATAGTAAACTGCTGCTATGAGGATAACAGCCTTCAGTGAAGTCTGTGAGTATTTCTAGTGACTTACTAAACCTGAGGGTGATCTTGGGACACTTTTTTTTTTTTTTTTTTAAGATTTTATTTATTTATTCATTTATCCCCCCCTTGCTGCTTGTGCTCGCTGGGTCAGCTAACCACGCCGTGCGGGCGAGCTTGCCTTCACCAGGAGGCCCCGGGAACCGAACCCAGGGCCTCCCATATGGTAAACGGGAGCCCTACTGATAGAGCCACAGCCGCTTCCCATCTTGGGACACTTGAACTTTGCAATTCTTGTCAGAAATGTCAGTATTCTTGTGGACTACTCCGAACTTTGTATTGAGTGGATTGATAGTTCATGCCTTTTGTTCTTTTTAACTGCTGAGTAATGTTCCATTGTATGGATGTACTCCATTTTGTTCATCCACTCACCTGTTGATGGGTATTTTGAGTTGTTTCCAGTTTTTCAAAACTGTGAATAAAGCTATTACAAATATTTTTGAACAAGTCTTGGTTTGGATGTATGTTTCCATTTCTCTTGAATAAATCCTTATATGATAAGTCTTTTTTTTTTTAAGAGGTACTGGGGATTGAACCCAGGACCTTGTACATGGGAAGCAGGTGCTCAACCACTGAACTACATCCACTCCCCAATACAAGATAGAAAGACCCTGATAGTCTTTTTGAGGTATCAACTTGGCTAGGCTATTCAATCAAACTCCAGGGTAAGTGTTGCTGGGCAGATGTTTTGTACATGTGACTAAAGTCTATAATCAGCTGACTTTAAGTAAGGGAGATTATCTTAGATAATCCTAGTGGGCCTGATTCAATCAATTGAAAAGCTTTAAAAGCCGAGCTGGGGCTTCCCTGAAGAAGGAAAAGTTCTGCCTTTGGCTAATAGCTTCAGCCTTTGCCTCTGAGTTCCAGACGTCCCTTTCTGGTGGCCTGTCTTCTGGATTTTGAATTTGCCTGTCCAGCACATAATTGTGTAAGCTAATTTCTTGCAATAAATCTCTTAATATATATCTCCTATTGATTTTGCTCCTCTGTTTGAACACTAATGATACAGATTTTGGTACTGGAAATGGTTCTGGAGGAAGACAATCTTAAGAATGAGTTTTCTGAATTGGTTCTGGGTTTTCTTGAATTAGTTTTCTAATCTGATTAGATTTAATGACATGAATGGGATAAAGAGGGCACGAAGAGGCATTGGATATTCCTAATCAAATACCTATAGAAAGCAAGGTCCTTATTTGTCATGTATTTGCTACCTTAGAATATTTTAGTCAAATTAAGAAATGTAATGGGATTGGTTGGTTGTTTCTAACAACTCTGGAGAAAGTGGGCGAAAGAAAAGGGTAAGCTCAGGGCTTCATATTCCCAGCTCAAGCTGTGTATAAATGACCTGAAACTTCTATATCTGCCCCAAAAGAAACCCTTATGACCTATAGTCACAGGGCCAAGATTACTGAAAACCAAAGCCAGAGTCTCATTCTGTAAGTGGCTGATAGAGATGTTTTTGCAGCCTCTGGCAGGTCCCTAGAGGTGAATCACAGGACAGACCCTTAAGATTTCAGAGCAAAGCCCTGCCATTCTCTGTAGATAACTACTCTCCTTTTGAGAAACAGCTCTTGGTTTGTTACTGGGCCTTAATAGAGACAACACTTAACCGTGGACCACCAGTTACCATGAAACCTGAGCTGCTCACCATGAACTGGGCATTATGTGACCCACCAGGAACATTGGGTATACACAGCAGCACTCCATCATAAAACGGAAGTGGTATATATAAGTATGTGCTGGAGCAGGCCCTGAAGGACCAAATAAATTGCAAGAGGAAGTGGCCTTATTGCCGTGTCCCTGCTCCTGCCACATTACTTTCTACCAGCCCACACCTATGGTCTCATGGGGAGTTCCCTACAACCAGTTGCCTAAAGAAGAGAAGACTCAGGCCTGGTTTACAGCCTGTTTTACAGATGGTTCTGCACAATATGCAGGCACCAGGCAAAAACAGACAGGTGATGTACTACAGCCCTTTCCAGGATGTTCCTGAAGGACAACAGTGGAAGAAATCCTCCTAGTTAGCAGAACTTCAGGGAGGGTACTTAGTTGTTCATTTTGCCTGGCAGGAGAAATGGTCAGAGGTTCTGTTGGCCTAGAGGTTTTAGTTCCCAAGGGAAGACTGCTTCCACCAGGAGACACAACAAAGATTCCATTTAACTGGATAGTAAGACTACCACCTGGCCACTTTTGAGTCCTCATGCTTCTGAATCAACAGGTAAAGAAGGAAGTTACTGTACTAGCTGGGGTGATTGATCTTGATGACCAAGGGGAAATTCGATTGCTACTATACAATGGAGATATATCAATAGCAGTTAACTTTATATCACAGTATTAAGCTACAGGAATCATAGGGAAGATGGAACATTACCCACTCTGTATCCTCTTCTGGGAAAGGGTTATTCTGTTTTGTTTGTATGCAGGATAGCTGTATCATGTGAGGCGGAAGTATGACTTTGTTATTGCCTTTACTTGGAGCCTAAGTATGGTTAAGGAAATGTGTAGGAGTGGAATTGCTGGGTCATCAGTCTTTTTAATTTTCGCTTTTCTAATGAGAACGTACTGGTATCTCATTTAATTCACAAATTCCTGGATGACTAAATATCTTTCCATTGCTTATTGGCCATTTTCATATCTTCTTTTGCTCATTGTTTCATTGGGTTGTCTTCTTAATATTCAGTTATAAGAATTCTTTATATATTCTGTATATAAGTCTTTTGCTGGGCATATTGTACTGCAAATTCCCACCTCCCATTCCATGGTTTGTCTTTTCATCTTAATGGTGATTTCCAAAGAGCAAATGATTTTAATTTTGATGGTCAATTTATGATTTTTCTCTTTAATTCTTCATGCCTTTTGTGTCCTAAGAAATCTTTGCCTATGCCAAGGTCATAAACATTTTTTTTCCCTGTATTTTCTTCTAAAAGTCTGATAGTTTTAGCTTTTATACTTAGGTTTATCATCCATTTTATGTTCCTCAGGGGCCTTCTTCAGAGCTCCTAAGCTCTATAAATGCACCCTGGACCAAGCAAGAATCTAGGAGTCAACTTTGACACCTTTCCCTCCTTTACTCATCCAATCCATCAAATCCTGTACATTCTATCCTCTAAATATTGCTCTTCTCTACCACCACCGTCCTACCTTGCTTTGACTATTACAGTAGCCTTACTAGCCTCTCTGCTCCAGTTCCGAGCCCCCTCCAGACCACTCAACACACTGCTACCCTAAAAACAGAAAAAATGATCAAGTTACACCCCCTGCAACCCAGCTAAAAAAAAATTCAGTAGCTTCCCAAAGCTCTCGGATTGGAGTCCCAAATTCTTACTTGGGCTCTTGCCTACCTCTTCTCACACTCACACTCTCTACTCCACGTTCAATGGTTCTCAGTGCCCCATTTTGACTATGCCAAACCCCCACCCTTTGGTCCTAGTTAACTCCTTCCAACTCAGCCTTCAGATTCCAACACTAACATCCTCAACTTAATCAATTTCCCCCTATACAGGTTCTCTTAGTACCATGTACCTCTAAGAGGAGTTCTTACAAATTGCAATTTTAATTTAGTGTGATTCTTCCATTAACGTTTTCCTCCTCCACCAAATCTCCAGGGACTCCGTTTGTCCCCACATTGTACTCCCACCTCCTAGAACAGGGCCGTGCACACGGAAGAAACCTCAATACATAACCGATGAACGAATCAACGAATTGGGGAAACTGGACTCATAAAGGCTCGAGCTGCTTGCTGGCCCTGCAGTGGTAATATCCGACACGAAATAGTAACAGCCTCTGCTCTTTTCCCAGCAGCGGTCGAAAATCTACTAGAGATCGAAGAAGGTAGGCCTCGCGACCCAAGGTACGGAGAACAGATGTGTGCCACGGCGCTCAAGTCTACACTGCCCCGGGCCCTCGAGCCCCAGAAAATGGGGCCAGACCAGAAGAGCAGCCTTCCCGGAGCCCGTTGCAAAGCTGTAAGGCGCCAACTACAGCCGCGCAGCTCAGCGCAGAGAGCGACCGCGTGGGTGGGCGGGCTGGGGGAGGGGCTACGACTCAGGCCCGTTCCCGCCCCTCGCGGCGTGCGCGCGCTCGCCCGTCCACTGCCTCGCGCGTGCGCCGCTGGCCGGGGGCGGAGGTTATGGGCGGTGGCGGAGGCGGGCGCGCTCCCTGCCCCTCGCGCCGGTTCGCGCTCCCGCCCCGGGGCTGAGGCGGCGGTGGCGGTGGCTGAGGCGGCGCGGGGGGAGGGCTGGGAGGGGGGTGGTTGGGGGAATGGACCGGGCTCGGCGGCCGCAGCGGCAGGAGCCGGCGATTGAGCTGGAGCGACGGCTTTGGCGGAGACGCCGCCTGCTCGTCTCCTCCTCGCCGGTGAGTGAGCGTCCCCGTTCTGGGAGGCTGGCGGCCGCGGCGGCCCCCTCACAGTCCCTCAGCCGGTGATTTGGCAGAGTCGTGAGGGGAGCGTGGCCGAGCGGCACCGCCTACGCGGGCCCGGCCTCCAGCTCGCGGCCTGCTGCGGCTCGGACCCTCGGTCGTCCGGGTTCGGGGCTGAAAGCCCCGGGCCTAGGACTCGACCCCCAGCATCCCGGCCCGGCCTCTTTCCCAGCCCATTCCGCTGTCATTTTGACCCCGGGGTTTCTCTTCCCAGCCCCCTTCGCCTCGCCCCCTTCCCAGCACCCCACCTCCAGGGCCGAGGTGAGGGAGGGGCGTGTGGGGAGTTGGGCCGAGGCCTGAGGGATTGTTGGGGAGCTGGCGGGGCCCTCGCTGGCTTTGGCGTTCCCAGAAGTTGGCCACTCGGGCACAGCCATTGCCACCTGAAACCAGTTTTGCACCTTTTGTTTTGATTTTGAACTTGTTTAGGGGAAGGAGGAAGCCCGCTGTGCTGGAAACCCGGAGAAACCTCTTGGGTGCGAGGTGGGATGTGAGTCAGGACTGGTTTAGGAAGGGAAAGGGGTGCAGTGAGTTGCACCTTCCTTCAGGGGGTAGAGATCCGTTTATAGCTTGCTAACCCCTGCTTATTCAGTCCAAGCAGAGGTGTGTACAGTGTTGGTATGGCTCGTCTCTTGACAAAACTGATGGTGAGGATGCCCCAGATGAATCTCAGCAGTTTCTTGAAGCAGCCTGCTTGAGCTTTGGCTTTTTTTTTTCCCCTTTGCTTTGGTGAGAAATTAGAGAATAATCTTGGTAAATCCTAGCTAGTGCTATTTGAAGGCTGCCTTTTCATCCTCATTTGTTTGTCATAGAGGAAAGTGACCACACACGCACACCACACTAATTCAAAATGGTTGCTATAAGTCTGACATACACATGAGAGGTACCTGTATTATAAGCATCTGTATGAAAGGTCTGAATTCCTAAATCAACCAATTCTTAAAAAAAAAAACTTTGATTTGGTTATGCTTTCTGACCACAATCTTCAATTTTGGAAGTGATTGGTTAAAGCAAATTCTTGTGTTTGTAGTACCTGTGTATAGAAATTGTTAAAAGCCTGGAGGAAAGAACGTTATGAAAATGTGTTAATGACATAAGATTCCTCTAGGAGGTAGATACATTTTTTTTTTCTCCATTTGTGGATGAGAATATTGGAACTTGAATTGTGAGCAGGTGGTACTTTTACTAGTGTCATGTAACAAATGTTTATAGGTGGGATTTTAAATCAACAATACCATGTCCTCTATCAACAGAGTTGGCTTTTTTTTTTTTTTTTTGAAATCGAACACACTCTCTGGCTAGTATAGAAAGATTAAAAAGCTGCTTCTGGTCTGTGGGTGGTAACCTTTTAATTTCTAAAGGTTTTTCAGCTGCTTACAGAATAGGTTGGTAATCAGCAGCATGGGAAAATTTAGATATTAAAAATTCATTAGCCCTTGATCTAGAGCTGTTATAAGTATTCATTAAGATTGAGTTTAATCATTTCCTATACATAGCACACAACTATGTATAGGAAATGAGATTTCTTTTTCTGAGTATTTGCATCTTAAGATAAACAGAAGCACAATCAGCTGACAGAATGTTGTGACACCTTGCTGTAGTTGAGAGAATCTTTTATGAGCAACATAAACCCCTGTAATCTACAATGACCTGGACTAGTTGGTGAACACCATTGCTTTAAGCCATTCGCTCCCTCTCTCCACTATAATATTTTCCCTTTTCTGTAAGAGTTTTTTTTTTTTTTTTTTTTTTTTAAATGCTTATCATATTTGCACAAGACCTATAAGAGTTGAGAACTTAAGTGGAAACTCAGAGTGGCTTTATGGATCATTAATTTATTCATCAAATATTAATTGAGCCCTTACTTTGTTCCAGGGATTTTTCTAGGTTCTGGGCTATGGGAGAGAGGGTGGAGGGGGGGAACAAAACAGATAAGGCCTCTGCCCACATTGAGCTTTGTTCTGTGTGTGTGGAAATGAGGACTATGCAATAAACAAGCAGATAGTCAAGATAATTTCAGAAAATGATATAAGTCAGGGGTCAGCAAACTTTCTGTAAAGGACATGTGGTCTCTGTTGCAATGACTCAACTGGGATGTTGTAATATAAAAGCAGCCACAGACAATACATAAATGAGTGTTTCTGGGTGCCAATGAAATTTTGGACACTGAAATTTGAATTTCATATAATTTTCACGTCACAAAATATTCTTCCTTTAGTTTTTTTACCCCCCAAAGATTTAAAGATGTCAAAACCACTCTTAACTCTTAGGCCATATACAAAAACACGTAGTCCTTAATAGAAAAAGGACCTAAGTGAACCCTGATATATACTATGAAGAGTATTAAAAAAAGCGGATGTGATAAGTGAGTGACTGGGGTGGGTGGAAAGTTACTTAGGGTTGTCAGGGGAGGACTTACTAAGGAGAAGAATTTGAGTTGTAGACTAAAAGATGTGTCCTCTTCAACTTTCCTGCCAGATGGAAAAGTAAGTGTAAAGGCCTGCAAGTAAAAATGAGCTTCTCTTAAAATTTCTCAGCATTAAACTTCCCCATATACCATGTCATCATTCTTTGTGTCTTTTCTCATTTCGTCTTAAATTGCCCTCCTGTCGGGTTTTAAAAGTCTACCCAATATAAAATCTAAGAGTTGGAAAATACCTTAACTTGTCACCCAATTGCTCTTTTCTAAAATGTTCTTAGTTATTTTTTAGCCTCTATTTGAACATTTGGTGACAGAAAATTCATTACTTTGAGGTAGCCTATGCATTTTCCCGATAACTCTGATTTTTTAAAATGTTCTTCTTCATGTTGTAATAGGATTCTGCCTCTTAGCCTCTTCTTCCCAGTGCTACATTAGAGAGCCCAAGGAGTAAGTCTGAGTGGAGTTGCACCTTATCCCAGGAATAGGTTCTAAAGATAGTGTCCGAGGCAAAAGTCACATTAGCTGAAAACTATACCCAGAGATCCCTTTAATTGCCCAAAAAGTATGATGTGCAGTTTTTGGTATATATAATTATGTACAATTCTTACATATATTAAAGACAGAGCCACTGAGCTTGAATGAAAGAAAGAGCAAGAGGGAAATGATATGTAGATATTTGGGTTTTCAAACTTTTGCTTTTTAAAACAGCTATCAAATCCCTAGCAGAGATTGGGGGGTGGTGAATTCTCATGGGCTCCTGCTTCCATGTAGGATTATTTTATTCTATTTTTACATTAGGCCTCTGTTACATTAATAAATGTTTATAGATGTATTTGTTGTGACTATTAAACAAGATAATATATGTGAAAGCTCCTGGCACATGGTCGGTGGTCAGTGAATGTTTGTAGGATTTGAATGTAAATTTTTGCTGCATTAGATTCACATACTGCCCTTTGAAAAGCGAAGAACTTGGCCACCTGCTTCCTGTCTTTCCAAATTGGCATTTCCTGTTGTGGCTCTACTGAACAGCTGTCACTGTCTGTGACCTTAAGCATTGGTCACATTTTACCAGAGGTCAGCTTGTAAGTTAAATGGGTATGTGATGTAACTGTCAGCTTTTCCAAATGACTTTTTAAATATCTGAACACTGCTATTATGTTTCCCATTTAAATCTTCATTTTTCAAGGTAAAATATTTTCTTTTAGCTTTTTCTATTTCTTCACCCTTCTGGTTGTTCTCTGTAAGAAACCAGTTTAGGTTTCTTTTTTACTCTGGGACCCTGAAATACATTTTAAGGTACTAATTCAAGTTTTATCTCCTTGATTAAGTCTTTCCACATAATTTTAGGCCTTCTCTATATCCCTGGTATACTTTAATATATACCTCTCAGTGGATTCATGTTTTATATTCCATAATTGCTTCATGAATATTTTTCTTAACCTTGCAATGAGACGACAAGCTTCACACTTTTTTACTATTACAAATAATGCTGCTATGAATACTTATGTAAATAAGTTTTTATCTGAGCATGTTTTTAATTCTTTGGTTATATAACTAGTGTGTATATATACGTATATATTTTTTAAGTAAGCTTTATTTTGAAATAATTGCAAACTTCAGGATAGTTGGAAATATAATACAAAACCCACGCAGAGAACTTCAACATGTCTTCCACCCAGATATCAAATCCACCAACTTTTAACCTTTTGCCACATTTGTTGTATTATTTGTCTGTCCATCCTTTTGTCTGTCTTAGTTTGCCAAAGGAGTGCCCATGCAAAGTACCAGAAATGGTATGGCTTTTATAAAGGGGATTTATTTGGGGTAAAAGCTTGTCGTTCCAAGGCTATGAAAGGTCCAAACCGAGGCACCATCAGAGATACTTTCTCACCAAAGTCAGCTACTGTTGATCCTGGCATGTTGCCTGGTGAAGCAAGATGGCCACTGATCTCTGCCGAGATTTCAGCCTTCCACTCTGGCTCACTGTCTCCTCTTGAGCTGCTCCGTGGACCCAGCCTCTTGGGGCTTTGTGCTTAAGCAATTCTGTGGTCCTCTCTCATACATGGCAGGATAAAAAATGGAGGTTTCCTTTTCCTGTGTCTGTGTGTGTTTCTCTTTCTGGGATTCCCTTTATATCAGATACTGCAAGGGGGGTGGAGACTCAACCTGAGTCACGCCTCACTGATGTAGTCCAATCAAAAGTCCTAAATTGATCTTATCAAGTAATCTAATCAAAGCCCCCTTGATTCAATTTAATGCAATCAAAGGGTATCACACCCAGAGGAATAGATTAGTTTACAAACATAATATTTCTCTTTTTTGGGATTGATAAAATAATCTCAAACTGCCACATTGTCTGTCTACCTGTTTTCTAAATATTTGAGAGTAGGTTGCATACAGCATTTTCCGTGAACACCTAATGCTTCTGTGAACTTTCCTAAGAACAAAGATGTTCACTTATTTAGCCACTTTAAGTACAGTTATCAAGTTGAGAAAATTTAACATTACTATAAGGCTTACAATCTATAGTGCATTTTTTCATATGTCCCAATAAAGCCCTTTTGGGCATTTTCTCCTCCATTATTAGATCCAATATAGGATCATGTATTGCATTTGTTTGTTATTGTCTTTAGTTGCTCTTTTTTTTTTTTTTTTTTTTTTTTTAAATATTTTATTTATTTATTCATTTATCCCCCCCTTGCTGCTTGTGCTCGCTGGGCCAGCCAACCACGCCATGCGGGCGGGCCTGCCTTCACCAGGAGGCCCCAGGAACCGAACCCGGGGCCTCCCATATGGTAAACGGGAGCCCTACTGATTGAGCCACAGCCGCTTCCCCAATTGCTCTTTTTTTTTTCCCTTAATTTTGGAAACATGAACTTCCCCATCTCAACCACTCCCAAGCACACCATTCATTGGGATTAATCACATTAACAGTGTTGTGCTGCCCTCATCACCATCTATGATCAGGACTTTCCCATAATCCTAAACAGAAACCCTACACCCATTATGCATTCATTCCCCCTTCTCTCTACCACCCCACCTGGTAACTTGTACTCTACTTTCTGTCTCTATGAATTTGCATAGTCTAGCTCTTTAATGTAAGTAGAATCATGCAGTATCTGTCTCTTTGAGTCTGCTTAGTTCACTCAGGATATCTTCAAGGTTCATTGATGTTGTAGCATATATAAGATTTTCATACCTCTTTAGGGCTGAATAATCATTGTATGACTATACCACATTTTGTGTATCTATTCATCTGCTGATAGACGTTTGGGTTGCTTCTACCTTTCGGCTGTTGTGCATAATGCTGCTGTGAACATTGGTGTATAAAATCTGGTTGAGTTCCTTGCTTTCAGTTCTTTTGGACATATACCTAGAAGTGGCATTGCCAGGTCCTTTTTCACAGTGGCTGCCCGATTTAGATTCCCACTAATGATGTTCTAAAGCTCCTATTTCTCCTCATCCTCATCATCACTTGGTATTTTCCGTTTTTTTTTTTTTTTTTTTTTTAAATAATAGCTATTCTAGTGTGTGGGAGGTTGTATGTCATTGTAGTCTTAATTTACGTTTCCTTGATGATTAAAGATATTGGGAATCTTTTCATGTGCCTGTTGGCCATTTGTATATCTTTGGAGAAATGTCTATTAAGTCCTTGACCTGTTTTTCAGTAGAGTTGTTTGTCATTTTGTTGTTGAATTGCAGGAGTTCTTTTTATATTCTGGGTATTAAACACTTACCAGTTAATGTGGTTTCCAAATGTTTTCTCCCCTTCTGTTGGTTGGTTTTGTTTTCAGTTCCTTTTTAATGTTCTTTGCATAAAAGCTTTTAATTTTGATGAAGTCCAAATAACCTATTTTTCTTTTGTTACTTGTACTTTTGGTGTAGTCTAAGAATCCGTTGCCTAATAGAAGGTCCTGAAGATTTCTCTGTTTTTTTCTAAGAGTTTTATAGTTTTTGTTCTTATATTTGGGTCTTTGGTTCATTTTGGGTAAATTTTTGTATATGATGTGATTAGGGTCCACTTTAATTCTTTTGCATGTGGATTTCCAGTTTTCCCAGCACCATTTGTTAGACTATCCTTTGCCTTTCAAGTGGACTCAAAACCGTTGTCAAAAATCAGTTAACTGGGAAGTAGATGGTGTTCAAGCGATTGAGTTCCTGCCTACCACATGGGAGGTCCCAGGTTTGGTTCCCGGTGCCTCTCAAAGAGAAGACAAGCAGACAGCAAGTGTAAACAATGAGGTGGAACGGGGGAATAAATAAATAAAATAGATCTTAAAAAAAAATCAGTTAACCATAGATGTGTGGGTTAATGTCTCTATTCTCAATTCTCCTAGAGTTTTTTTTTTTAAGATTTATTTACCACCACCCCCCGTTTTTGCACTCGATGTGTGTTCTCTGTGTCCATTCACTGTGTGTTCTTCTCTGTCTGCTTGTCTTTTTTAGGCAGCACTGGGATCCAGTCCTGGGACCTTCTGGAATGGGAGAGAGGCGCTCAATCTCTTGCACCACCTCAGTTCCCTGGTCTGCTCTGTCTCTTATTGTCTCTCCTCTATGTCTCTCTTTTTTTTTTTTTTGCGTCATCTTGCTGTGCCAGCTCTCCGTGCAGGCCAGCACTCCTGCATGGGCCAACATGCTGCGTGGGCCAGCACTCCATGTGGGCCAGCTCGCTGCATGGGCCAGCTTGCCTTCACCAGGAGGCCCCGGGAATTGAACCATGGACCTCCTATATGGTAGACGGGAGCCCAATCACTTGAGCCACATCTGCTTCCCTTTCCTAGAGTATTTCTTTTGATAAATTTTATTTTCAGATTAAGAGGAAAGTTACCCAATGGTTTGAGTTGGAGAAAGGTGTTGCAAGAATGCTTCATTCTCCTGGCATGGTATTCATCAGTGAATACTGAATTCATCAGTGAATATTGAAATGCAGTACGTTGCGTTCTTTCTTGGCTGCTAAAATAAATAACATACAATGGGTTGGCTTAAACATTGGGACCATATTGAGGCTAGGAGAAGTCCAAATTTGAGGTGTCAGCAAGGGAAAGCTTTCTCCCCAAAGACTGTGTCATTCTGGGGCTGGCTGCCAGTGGTCCTTGGTCCTTGGCTTTTCTGTCACAGTGCATGTGGTGGCATTTTCTTCTTTCTCTTCAGGATTTTGTTGATTTCTAGCTTCTGACTGCTCCCTGTGGCTTCTCTTTCCATGTCCAATTTCCTTTGCTTATAAGGACTTCATCCATGTTGAATTAAGGCCTGCTGTCCTTCAGTTAAGGCATACCTTAACTAATATTATTGTCAAAGATTCTGTTTACAAATGGGTTCACACCCACTGGACCAGGGGTTGGGACCTGACCATCCCTTTTGTAGGAGACATGATTCAATCCCCAACAGTAGCCTTCTTCTAGAATTCTGTCAGAGGACATCTTGAATTACCTTATGTGCATCATATGCAGTTATTTGTCTCAGAGTAGCAGTGATCTCACTGTGATGTTGGATTATAAGATCTGCTAGTTGTTTCAGGGAGAGGTCTCTGAGTGTATGGGATTTTGTGTTTGCTATCATGTATCCAGAGAGATAGTAGGCAAGATTTTCATTCTGAAATTTATTTGGCATCAATGAAATTACAGAGGTTTTATTCTTACTAACCACATTCCCACTGAGGTTTGGGCTGTAATAGAGTGACATCAAATATTGGTGTTTTCTTCTTCCTGTTTCAGTACCTGATATAGAAGCTTTGTTCTGTAGCTACTGCTTTGACAAATTCATTTTTCTCAGGGAGACTTGGCAAAAGTTTTTTTCTTTGCCAGTTTGGGACAGCCTGACCAATTCATTGAAAACCTAATGTTTTTCAGACCTTTTGAAAGCAAGAAACATTCTTTGCTGTCTTTGTAGTTTACTTCTAAGTGACTTAGAGGTTTCCTGAAGACAATGGAAAATAAATTATAAATTGACCAGAAGCATATTTTATCTCAAGGAACTTCTCTGTAGGCAAGCCCTTCAAAAGGGTTAGAAAACCTCTGTGTAATATAACCCTGGCTTGGAAATGAAGATTTTAATTTTAATTTTTCTTTTCTAAAAGACTTACTTTCTGTTATTGGACAAATAGCATATACTTTGGGGCTTTTTTCTGTAAACAAGAGATAATATCAACTCTCCAACTTATAGGAATGTTGTGATGGGAACTGAGTTGTAGTAAGCAGTACTTTGAGGGTTTAGGAGGACAGGCATTTTAGAAGATATGTGTATTGTGAGAATTCTTCTTAGTTCTTTTTTTCTTAATTTTAATAACAGATCAATCTACTTTGTTAAGTACAGTATATTCTATTTATCCATATATTTATCATTTATGGTACTCTTCTTCTTTTGTGTAATTCCAGATTTTTACCTGGTACCATTTTCCTTCTGATTGAGAGACTTCTTTTAATATTTCTTATAGTACATGTTCTCTGATAGAGTTCTTTTAGCTTTTGTGAGTATGAAAAGGGTTTATTTGCCTTCATTTTTTAAAGCTATTTTCATTGGGAATAGAATTCTATGTTTTTTTTTTTTTTTTTTTTAAAGATTTTTATTTATTTATTCATTTATCCCCCCCTTGCTGCTTGTGCTCGCTGGGTCAGCTAACCACGCCATGCGGGCGGGCTTGCCTTCACCAGGAGGCCCCGGGAACCGAACCCGGGGCCTCCCATATGGTAAACGGGAGCCCTACTGATTGAGCCACAGCCGCTTCCCAGAATTCTATGTTGATAAGGTTTCTTTTTTAGTACTTTAAAGATGTTACTTCACTAGTTTTTGGCTTGCATTCTTTCCACTGAGAAGTCTACTGTCATACTTACCTTTATTCCTTTGTAAATAATGTGTGTTCAGAATTTACTTTGACTGCTTTTAGGGTTTTCTCTTTATTACTGGTTTTAAGCAATTTGGTTTTTTTAAATTAGAGCAGTTGTAGAGAAAAAATATGCAGAAAGTACAGAGTTCTCATACACACCCTCCCTCACACACAGTTTTCCCTATTAACATTTTGCATTAGTGTGGTATTTTGGTTACAATTGATGAAATAATATTATTATATTTAGGCTATTAATTTTAGCCCACTATTTACATTAGAGTTCACTCTTTATGTAGTACAGTTATATTTTTTATATGTGTGGTAACTTATATACAACTAACATTTTCTTTTTTATCCCTTTTCAAATATACAATTCACTAGTGTTAATTACATTCCAAAGTTGGGCCTCCATCATGCTCACCCATTGCTAAAACTGTCCCATCACCCTGAACAGAAACTCCTTACCAGTTAAATTCTGTTCCTTTTCCTGATCTGGCCACTAGTACCTGTATTCTTGTTTCTGACTTTACGAATTTGTATATTCTGCTTATTTCATGTAAAGTGAGAGTATTCATTATTTGCCCTTTGTGACTTGCTTTTTTCACTCAACATGATGTCTTCAAGGTTCATCCATGTTGTAACATGGATCAGAACTTCATTCCTTTTTATGGCTGAATAATGTTCCATTGTGTATATATTTAGCACATTTTGTTTATTCATTCATCTGTTGATGACAAGCAATTTGATTTTGATAAGCCTTGGTTTAGTTGTGGTTTTCTTCATATTTCATGGGCATGGTATTCTTTGAGCTGTTTGGATCTGTGGGTTTATAATTTTCATCAAATTTGGGAAATTTTTGGCCATATTTCTTCAAGTATTCTCCTTCCTTCCTAAGAGACTCTAATTATACTTTTAATTAGTTTGTCCTAGTAGTGTATTGGGCTCTGTTCCCAGTCTTGTATTCTGGATTTTATCTTGGATAGTTTCTATTGCTATGTCTTTATTTATTTATTTATTTATTTATTTATTTATTTATTTATTTATTTTTAGAAAGATTTATTATTAATATTATTTTTAAAATTTATATATTTCTCCCCCCACCCTTGTTTAGTGCTTTCTGTCAGCTCTCTGTGTGTTCTTCTGTGTCTGCTTGTCTTCTCTTTAGGCACTGGGAACCAATCCCAGGACCCTGCGGAGTGGAGAGAGGCTGCTCAATCTCTTGTGCCACCTCAGCTCCCTGGTCTGCGGTGTCTCTTATTGTCTCTCTTCTGTGTCTCTTTTTGTTGCATCATCTTGCTGCGCCAGCACTCCTGCGCGGGCCGGCAGTCCGCGCGGGCCAGCTCACTGTGCAGTCCAGCTTGCTTTTCACCAGGAGGCCCTGGGAATCAAACCCTGGGCTTCCTATATGGTAGATGGGAGTCCAATTGCTTGAGCCACATCTGCTTCCCGTCTATTGCTATGTCTTTAAATTTGCTAGTCTTGTCTTCTGCAATGTCTTATCTCCTGTTAATCCCATCCATTGTAGTTTCCATTTTAGATGTATTTTTTATCTCTAGAAGTTTGACTTGAATCATTTTTTTATATTTCATGTCTCTACTTAACATTCTCTATCTTTACTTTCTTGAACCCATGGAATGTAGTTGTAACTTTTAACATTTTCGTGTACTAATCCTATCATTTGTGTCATTTCTTGATGTATTTCAGTTGATTGATTTTTCTCCTGATTGTGGGTTATATTTTTCTGCATCTTTGTGTGCCTTGTAATTTTTTATTGGATGACAGGCATTGTAAATTTTATCTTTTTGGGTGTTATCTATTTTTGTATTCCTTTAAATATTCTTGAGCTTTGTTCTGGGATGCCGTTAAGTTACTTGGAAACAGTTTGGTCCTTTCAGGGCTTGCTTTAAGCTTCATTAAGTAGGACCAGAGAAGTGGTTACTTAATCCAGCGTTAATTTTGCCCCCAAACTGAAGCAGTACTGTTCTGAGTACTACTGATGCCCTGTGAATTATGAAGTTTTCCACCCAGGTAAATAATTATGAATTATTTCTGGCCCTGTGTGAAATCTTAAAATTGTTGCCTCTACTCCTTCACATGGTTCTTTCCCTCAGCCTTGGGTAGTTTCCTTATGCACATATACTGCTTACTACTCAGCTGAAAACTTAAGAGAGACCCTTTGCACAGATCGGGAACTCTTTCTGGGCAGCTCTCTCCTCTCCACTACTCTGCCTTGAAAGCTCTAGCCTCCCTAGACCTCCAATTCCTTCTCTTCAACTCAAAGAAACAACTGGGCTCTGCCTGGCTTTCTCTTCCCTGTGCTGCGGCCTGGAAACTTTCTCCAGGCAGTAAACTTGGGTATTCATTTATTCCCCTTGCTCAGGTATCATTGTGGTGTGCTGCCTAATTCTAATTCTGCTACATTCTTTCATATATTTTGTATGGGATTTTAGTAGTTGTAGGTGGGAGGATAAATCCAGTCCTTGTTACTCCATCTTGGCCAGACACCTACTACTATATATTCTATAATTTGTAGTTTGATAGAAATAACAGTTATGTGGTAGGTATCAAGAAATACTGCTTTAATTTGTTGACAAAATATAACAGATTCCTAGTTCTGGAAGAAATCTAACAAGAGTATACAAAACCACCCAATGTGTCAAATTAACTTTGATGCTCCTCAGTTTCCACATTAACTTTTTGTTTCTCTGCTAGATCTATGAATATATTTTTTGTAAGCATAATTCTGTATTTTTTGCTGACAAAGACATCTACATTAGTAGCTGTACAATTTTTTTTTTTCCTGGTTAAAAAATAGGAATTTATTCACTCGCAATTTGAGACTAGAAAAAAGTCCAAATCAAGGCGTCAAGGCGATGCTTTTTGGGCTGACTGCTGGCAGTCTTGGTCCTCAGTGTGTCATGTGGTAAGACACATGGTGTCATCTCCTTCAAACCACCACATGGGTCTTAATCCGTAAGACTGGAGGCCTTATACAGAGAGAAAATTTGGATGCAGTCAATCATCAAAAGCCATGGGAAAAAGCCAGAAGTCTGAACAAGACAGAGAAAAGATGGCCACATGATGGTGTCTGCCAGAACCAGAACCTTACTGACTCCAGGAGAAAGCTGCCTTTGCCTACACCTTAATTTGAGACTTTCTGCCGTGAAAACCGAGGGACTATAAATGTCTGTTTTTAGGCCAACCAGTGTACATGGTATTTCTTATAGAACCTCCTGAAAAACTAAGACAGAAAGCTTTTCAGGGAAAATATGGACTAGTCAAATTTGACAAAAAGGTTCTTACTTAAAAATGAGCCAGAAGCTCAAGTGATTGGGCTCCTGTCTACCATATGGGTGAACCCGGGGTCTCCTGGTGAAGGCAAGCTGGAGAGCTGACGGCCCGGCGGAGAGCTAGCGCAGCAAGATGATGCAACAAAGGGAGACAAGCTGACACAGAAAAACGTGCAGCGAATGGACACAGCGAGCACAAGTGGCAAGGGGGTAGGGGGGATAAATAAATAAATAAAATAAATCTTAAAAAAAAAAAGCCAAGTCCAGCCAAGATCTTCAGTAAAAGCAGATGGTGTGAAGAAAACTGCCCTGTTATCTCCTCAAATTTCAGGAGCAGCTCATTCAGACTAACTTCTGTGTCATCTGCACACTGTATGTGCTGGCAGAGGTGACAGATGTAAGCTCCCAGCTTGGCATCTTCCTGGGTGTCTTCAATTTCCACACTGATCACCGGCACAGGCTGGAAGGTCAGTGGTTCTCTGGAACACAGATCTTCCTCTACTGTGTCAAACACTCTCTCTTCACAGGTAAAGATGAGATCATAGGAATCTGTGGACTCTTCAAATCTTTCTGGCTGGGGCTTGATTCTCTGATTTCTTCTCAAGATGCAATTTGTTTTATAAGGCCCCAGAATGCTTGGTCTGTTTACTAGACTACCTGATATTATTTGTGTATGTTTTATGTTTTTGTGTATTTTTGTGTGATATAACCATCATCTTGCTATAAAAAACATGAAATAGATATTTATATTTTCTTTACCATAGTGCTTATTTATTATAAATTAGATAGCTGGATTTTCTGCTGAAGTATACCTCTGATTGCTGCTGTCATTGATAGCCCCATTGATCAGGGCTTAGTCCTTTTTCTACCTCCATGTAATCTTTATCCTTTTTTTTTTTTTTTTTTTTTTTTTACCGGGAGGTACCGGGGATCGAACCCCGGTCTCTCCATATGGTAGACGGATGCCGAACCTCTTGAGCCACATCCGTTTCCCTCCATGTAATCTTTAATGTTCACTGTTGTCAACTTGAAAAATTTTGCAGCCTGAGAACTGGTAATGCACCCATGATTTGAATTCAGTAGTATTTCTTTCTCCTTCTTTTGCTCCTCTGTCTCATCAGGTATTACTCTCTCAAGAAGACACAATGATAGTTAGCACATTTTTCGCATGCTAACACTTGGTGAACAGCTGCTCTTGATCACAAGATTTGGAAGACACGGTTATCCATCCTCCTAGATTGGATCACTTTTCATATGGATCTTCTATTTCTATGTTGTTTTTTTTTTAATAATTTTTGGGAAACATTTTGGATTACAACGGTTCATCCTCATCCGTGTAAGGAAAAGAAGGCTATTTCTGGGATTTTGAGGAGGTATGTCTTTTTTATTTTACTGAAAAATTGCATCACTCAGACTCTGGAGCATTATAAAGTAATGAAATAATATTGACTCTTTCCTTTGTAGAACTCAAGTCTCATTCATATACTTGTTCCACCTTCCTTTCTCCCATTCTCTTTTTTTTCTAGCAATTGTCACAGCTCAGCAAAAACTTTCATGATGTACAGTATAATAATTCTTTTCCTACTTTCTTCCTGAGTGTTATTAGGCATTGAGTTAAACTTAGAAGTAATAGGAAACAGTTTTAATTCTTACTCAAGTTGAGATCATGGCTTTGATCAATTGAGTTTATTTGTTCCCATATTGTGTAGACATTGGATGGTTTGGGCAAATATATATATGCATAATATATGTCTGCATAATATATATGCTTTTATAGCGTGGATCAATATCATTCATAAGAAGATATATGTTATGGTAGAGTTTTGAACTAAGAACTGAGAGACTTCAGTCCCAGTTCTGATATTATTAATGCCATGTTTGAGACTTAAAGTATCTGTTTGTTTTTTTTCCCTAAAATGGGCTTATTGTTACTGGCTTTACATGCCTCATGGTGTTGAGAGTCAGATGAGAAAATTTGTATAAAAGATTATTTTATTGAAATATTGTTACTACATTGTAGAGAGTTGTAAGCATATCTGTTCTTTTCACTCATTTAGAGACTCAATTTTTATTTCTCTTAAATATATCTGCCACCTTTTTTTAAAATGGTACAGCCCTATCTTGAATCAGATTTTTAAATCTCCATTTTAAATCATGGATGCACAATATTTTTACAGTGCCTAATTAAATAGTAGGTGCTCAGTATGTTTTAAAAGAGTGGATTTGTTGAATGTGATACTGGGGAAAGAGGTAAATTTCTGTAGTAAGGGACCATTTTACATGATCTGTTGGATAGTATTTTGAAGAGAAAACTTATTTGTTTCATTTATATAAAAATATTTATTGAGTACTTACTGTGTTCTAGGCACTGGGGAAGAAAATCTCTGCTCTCATAGGGTTTACATTATGTGTGGAGTCAGAGTAAACAAGATAAGTAAATAGAAGTGCAGTTTATTAGAAGGTGACACATTCTAATGAGCAGGAAAAGGCACTAGGGCATTTTTAGGGGAGGTTTGGGTGATCACAGATGGCCTCACAGAGAAGGTTACATTTGAGGAAAGGTGTGAAAGAGGTGAGAGAGCAAGCCTTGCAGATACATAGGAAAAGAGCATTCCAGGCATAGGGAATGGCAAGTGCAAAGTCCCTGATACCGAAGTTTGCCTGGCACATTTGAAGAATGGCAAGATTGGGGGAGGATGGGTACATATTTTGAGGTGCCTTATGGAAGTGCTGTTCAGACTTTAATGTGCATATGAATTACCTTGTGAGTTCTTGTTAGAATTCAGATTTAATTTTGTAGGACGGGGTGGGGTTCATTCCTAACAAGCTTCCAGGTTATGCTGATGCTGCTTGTCCTTTGAGACGGGAAATCTTAGGAGAATTTTGGGCAGTGGAGTGGCATGATCTGATTTACACTTTAACATGATCACTCTTCTGGCTGCTGAGTTGATTCTATACTGGTAGTGGATTCGCAAAAACAAAAGCAGAAATAATAGGCTATTGCAGTAATCCAAGTGAGATAAGATAGTGGCTTGTACTAGGAGGTAGCAGTGAATATGGTGACATGTGGTCTCATTCTGGATATATTTTTCAGGTAGAAACATCAGGTTTCACTTATATATTTGGATATGTGTTGTGAGAGAAAGAAAAGAGTTAAGAATAACTTTAAGGCTTTGGCTCTGAGTTCCTGAAAGGATGAAGTTGTCACTTATTGAGATGGGGAAGACTGAAAGAGGAACAAGTTTGGAGGGGAAGAACAGGAGCTAATTTTGAATATAAATTTAAGATGCCGATTAGACTTAGAGATTTTGAGTGAGTAGTTGGGTTTATGAATCAGTAATTCAAGAAATGAGGCCTGCTGGAGGTATACATTTGGCCCTATAATCTATATAGGTGGAATAAGATCATCAAGGAAGTGAGTAGAGATAGAACTGAGAAAATATTGAAGACCTTTATTAACTCTGGAATAGACCAGAGTTGTGGAGGTCAGGGAGATAGGAGACCAAAGGAGACTTGCAGGGAGCAGCCAAAGAGGTAGGAAAAAAACTGGGTGAGTGGGTGTCCTGAAGCCAAACGAAGAAAGTATTTCAAGGAGTGGTATTGTATCATTTATTACAATTGAAATGATGGCTGAGAATTAACCATTTGATTTAGCAGTATGGAAGTTATATGGAAGTAGCCTTGATAAGAGTAGTTTCAGGGAAGCAGATGTGGCTCAAGCAATTGGGTTCCAGTTTACCATATGGAGGGTCCCAGGTTCAATTTATGAGGCCTTCTGGTGAAAGAGAGCTTGCCTGCGCAGAGAGCTGGCGCAACAAGTTGATGCAACAAAAAAGAGACACAGAGGAGAGACAGTGAGAGACACAACAAACCAGGGAGCTAGGGTGGCTCAAGTGATTGGGTGCCTCTCTCCCATGTTGGAAGGTCCAGGGATCGGTTCCTGGTTCCTCCTAAAGAGAAGACGAGAAGAGAAGACAAGCAGACACAGAAGAATGCGCAGTGAATGGATGCAGAGAGCAGACAGAGTGCAAGCGGTGGTGGTGGGGGAATAAATAAATAAAAATAAATCTTTAAAAAAAAAAGAGTAGTTTTTTTGGAGTGGTGGGTATATACCCTATGAAGTTGGACACTTAGATAAAAACCTGTAACTTTAAATGTCCTTGATAGGAGGAGATTTAATATGTTTAAGTAATATTATTAGCAACTGACTTGATTAGTTCATTTGGAGTAATATTGGGAAATTTATTTTACACTTGATCTTAGCCAAAAGGCCGAGAAGCGATTGGGAAATTTACTTTGAGGAAGTCTTTAGGGTATTCCAAAGTCTTGATTGTTAGTTCTTAAATTTTTGTTTTGTGCTTTTTATGTTTTTTTTTCCCTTAAACTTTTTGAAATAATTTCAAACTTACAGGATTGTTGCAAAAATATGGCAAAACCTACACAGAGAACTCCAGCATATAGGCCCTCCTGGATACTCAAATCCATTAATTTTAGCATTTTGCCACATTTGCTGTTTCTTTGTTCCTTTCTCTCTCCTTCCTTCTTTCCCTCCCTCTCTTATCTACCTATTCATTTTCTAAACATTTAAGGGTAGGTTGTATACATCATGCTCCTTGGGCATATAATTCCTTGTACATTTCCTAAGAACAAAGATAATTTTCACTTATGTATCTGGCTTAAGTTCTGGTATCAAGTTCCAAGAAATTTAACATTGATATAACGCTTATAATGTATATTTCAGTTTTTTCATTGTCCCAATACTGTCTTTTTGGTTATTTTCTCCTCCGTTATTAGATCCAGTCCAGGATCATGTATTGCATTTAATTGTCATTGTCTCTTTTAGTTGCCTTGTTTTTTGTTGTTAAATTGTGGAAATCTATCTATACCATGAACTTTTCCATCTCAACCATTCCCAAGCATATAATTCAATGATATTAATCACGTTCATAAGTTATGCTACCCTCCCCACCATCCATGACCAGAACTATCTCATCACCCCATACAGAAACCTACAAGGGTTGCAAAAACTGCAGTCAATAACTGCAAAGACTGCAGTAACTCAATTCTGAATTTACCTGGAGCTAGGCCAGACTCCACCAGGGCAATCCTCTACAAGTGAGAAGTTAGAGGGCCCATGATACCCACACTTTAGACCAACTGGCTATAAATTCAAGGGTTCCTACCACTCTCTTGGTTTTGATAATACCTAAAATGACTTATAGAACTCACTGTAAGTGCTATACTTAGGATTATAGTTTTATTATAGTAAAAGGACACAAATAAGAAGCCAAAGGAAGAGACACGAAGGGCGAGGCTGAGGAGAGTATCAAACATAAGCTTCCCCGTCATCTTCAGTGGAGTCAGAATGTGTCACCCTCCCAGCACAAGGAGGACATTCTCAGTCATTGAAGCTCATTAGAGCTCCAAGTGTCCTGAATTTATATGGGGTTTCATTACATAGGCATGATTGGTAGAATCGATGCCCACATGACTAAACTCAGTATCCAGCCCCCCGCCCCCCACTTCCCCTCTGAGAGGTCAGGGTGACTTGACAGAACTCAAAGCTCAACCCCCTAATCACTTGGTTGGTTTTCCTGGCATGGCCAGCTGCTGCTCCCTTAATCCCCCATCCTAAAACTATAGGTGTTGCTAGCCCTACCCTGTCATCTTGTTAGCATATTAACTCTGAGGCTAAGTCCTAGTCCCATCATGAATGACAAAAGACACTCCTATCATGGGAAATTACAAAGATGTAGAGGCTACCCCCCCAGAAACTGGAAACAAAGACTAGCCAAATTTTTCATTATGCTATAAAATCTTTTATTCATTATGTATTAACTCACCTTCCCTGCCCCCATAACCTGTATTTTACTTTCTGTCTTTGAGTTTATACATTCTAGCTATATCATGTAAGTAAAATCATATTAATATCTGTCCCATTGTGTCTAACTTATTTCACTTGCCATGATGTCTTCAAGGTTCATCCCTATAGTGGCATGTATCAGAACTTTATTCATTTTTAAGGCTGAGTAATATTCCATTGTATGGCTACTGCCATTTTTTTAAAAAGATATTTATTGAGTGCTTTCATATGTGTTTGGCTCTGTTGTAGGTGCTGGAGATAGAGTGAATAAACTTTTCTGCCCTAATGGAGCTTATGTTCTAATGGAAATGAAGTGGCAGATTGGGGCTAAGACTTGTTAGTGGTCTCAGACAAGTATTTTTTTATTTTATTTTATTTTTTTTAAAGATTTTATTTATTTATTCATTTATCCCCCCCTTGCTGCTTGCGCTCGCTGGGTCAGCCAACCACGCCGTGCGGGCAGGCCTGCCCTCACCAGGAGGCCCCGGGAACCGAACCCGGGGCCTCCCATTTGGTAAACGGGAGCCCCACTGATTGAGCCACAGCCGCTTCCCTCAGACAAGTATTGATTGTCTAAGGCAGTGTGGACATAAGCTCTATTAGTTTCTATTTGTAGACATAAACTGTATCATTAAGAAACATTTAAATAACAGTGACAGAAAGCCCAGTTGACTTAAACAGTAAAGACTTTTTTTTTTTTTTTTTTTTTTTTGAGGTACCAGGGCCAGGGATTAAACCTGGGACCTTGTATGTGAGAAGCTGGCACTCAACCACTGAGCCACATTGGCTTCCCTGAGTTTTTTGTTTTGTTTTGTTTTGTTTGATTGTTGTTTTTTGTTGTTTTTAGGAGGCACTGGGAACTGAACCTGGGGTCTCCCATGTGGGAAGCCAGTGTTCATTTGCTTGAGCCACATCCGCTCCCCTAAAGACTTTTAATTGTCTCATATAAATAGAAGCAAACAGGTATAGGAAGTTCAGTAGCTCAGTGATATTTAGGACCTGGATTTTTCCTCTTTGTCATCCTCAGTGTGTTAGAGTTTCAGCCTCCTCTTGTCACCTGATGGTTACAAGATGGCTGCCTCAGTTCTAAGCTGTACAACTGTCTACATTCAATGACTAGAAATGAGGGGCCAAAATTGTTTTCTCTTGAGAAGGCTCTGCCATTTTAGATGGGAAGACAATAATTCCCAGAAGTCTCCTCTACAATGTTTCATAAACTGCTGTGGCATAAGAATCACCTGGGGAATTGCTAAAATGCTTATTTCTGGGATTTATTCCTAGAGATTCTGAATTCAGTTTCAAGTGGGGCCTGAGAATTTTTATTTCTAACAATCTCCCATGTGATGCTCTTACATTTCATTGAGGGACATATCGTTGCCGTTGACCCCGAGGGAGTCTGGGAAAGTGATTACCTGGCAAAGAGAAAAGGATAACCAAAGTTGGCTTAAACCAATCATGTGTCTCTAGTTGCTGGGCACATTATCACCATGAAAAAAATGTGAGTGCTGATTAGAGGAAGAATGGAGAAATGACTATTAGCTTGACAACTAACAGTGTCTAGCACTTTTGTTATTACAAATAATGCTGTAACGAATATCCATGCTTCAAAGAGAAAAGAAGTGTAATTAAATTTTTTATAGATATTGCAAGTTGTGCTTTAAAGAATTGGAATCAATTTATATTTGAATCTATGAGAATGCTTGTTTCCCATAATCTTTACAAATAAGGTGTGTTAGCATACATTTTGATCTTTGCCAGTCTCATAGTTGAAAAATAGTATGTTGTGGATTTAATTTGCATTACTATGATGAGTGAAGTTGAATATTTTTTCATCTATATAAAAAACATTTGTCTTTCCTGTGAACTGGCTGTTCACTTTGGGTTTGGGTTCTTTTTTAATTGGTTGATTGTTTTTTCCTTATTTGTAGAATCCATTTGTGTAATGAGATTAGCCTATTGCCATGTGTATTAGTCAGCCAAAGGGGTGCTAATGTGAAATACCAAAAATGGGTTGGTCTTTATAAAGGGTATTTATTTGGGGTAGAAGTCCACAGATACCAGGCCATAAAGAGTTATGTTTCTTCTCTCACCGCAGTCCATTGCCATGTGTTAGAGCAAGACAGCTACCAGTGTTTGCCAGGGTTCAGGCTTCTGGGGTTCCTCTCTTCCCGGGGTTTCGTTTCTCTCCGGGCTTAGCTCCTGTTTCCTCCACAAGGTCAGCTGTAGACGATCAGGCGAACGGCTTGCTTCTCTTCTCCTGGGGCCTTCTTTCCAACATCAAAACTACCTCTCAAAAAACTGCTACTACTCTGTTCTTTGCCTTGCCTTTTATATTCGATTCCCCACCCACCAAGGGGTGGGGCTCAATGCCCTAATCATAACCTAATCATGCCCAGATTAACAGATCAGTTTACAAGCATGATCCAGTTATATTTTTGGAATTCATAATTATATCAAATTGGCCAACAGTTACACCATGTGTGTTGCAAATCTCTTCTCAGTACGTTAATTTTTGACTTTGTTGTGAATACTCAGGATTGTAAATTCTGCTGTTGCCAGGCTATCTGGATCTAAGTCTTGAATAATGGTATATATTTTTTAAAGGAGTTTTATTGAGATATATTCACATACGATACAATCTATCCAACGTGTACAATTATTGGTTTTTAGTATAATCACAATGTTGTACATTCATCACCACAAAGAATTTTAGAACAATTTCATTACTCCAAAAAGAAAAACTCCACACCCCTTAGCAGTCACTTCTCAATCCCTCTATTCTTCCCTACATAACCACTAATTAATTCCATCTTTATAAATTGATTCATATTTACATTTTATTTTTTTAATTTATTTTATTTTTTTTTATTTTACCAGGAGGTCCCGGGGATCGAACCCAGGTCCCTCCATATGGCAGACGGATGCCCAACCATTTGAGCCACATCCGCCCCCCTATGTTTACATTTTATATAAATGGAATCATATAATATGTAGTACTTTGTTTCTGGTTTCTTTCACTTAGCATGATTTTTTTTTTTTTTTTTTGCCTGAATATTAACATCTTGTAACATTAACATACATTTGTTCAGTTTCAAAGAAAAACACTCTTATATATGCAATATTACCCATATTGAGTAATGGTATGAAAGACATGTTTACAAAAAAAATTTGTAAATGATGCTAAAACTGGGAAGTTACCTAATATGTTGCAGCACAGAAAACTAAGATTTAAGCAGGTATGAAGTATGAAAGTTGCAAAATGAGTGTTAATAGAGATTTGCTTTAACAGAAATGATCTGGCACAAAGTAGTTTATTTTTCATTTTGAAAGCATCCATCCATCCATTTTTTTAGGTACTGGGGTCCGGGGATTGAACCTGGGACCTTGTATGTGGGAACTGGCACTCAACCACTGAATCACATCAACTTCCCTGAGTTTTTTTTTTTTTTTTTTTTTTTTTTGCTTGTTGTTTTTGTTTTTTTTCAGGAGGCACCGGGAACCTAACCTGGGACCTCCCATGTGGGAGGTGGGTGCTGAACACCTTGAGCCACATCCACTTCCCTGAAAGCCACCATAATTTAATGTAGTTTAATGATATGACTCTGAAAATGGCTAACATTGATGAATATTTTTAGATGGAATGTGCTAGATTAGGAAAAGTAATCTTCCCTTTGTTCCTATACTGTCAGATTATATATCTGGAGTATTTTGTCTACTTTTGGATTTTATACTTTAGAGGGACATTCATAATCTAAATTGTCCAGATGAAGTGACTAGAATAGTGAGAGCTCTAGTCACATATCTAATGAAGAACAACTGAAGAATCAAGGACTGTTTTGGTGGAGAAGATAATACTTGGAAGATTAACTTTAAAGATATCTGAAGGGTTGTTATAAGCCAGAGGGAGTAGACTCCTCTTTGTATTGCTCCAGGGGACAGACAACAGGTAGAAACTACCTGCTGGGTAGATTTCATCTCACAGTGGTAAAGACCTTTTTTACAGTAAGATCTGTCCAGAAATGGAATAGACTAAAATTGTGAGGTCTCTGTCATTAGAGATAACTCAAGTATAGGCCAGGTGATTGTCTTCTGGTGATATTATAGAAGATATTTCTGCATGAGTTTGGACTATGGGATTTCTGTGTGACATCCTCACCCCCACCTTTTAGGATTTTCTGGTCTCTCTCCTCGGTGGTAATGTCCTCTCATCATTGGTAATGATGAGAAAGTAATGAAAAATCTTGACTTTAGTTCCTTAATAACTGGAGAAGAAAAAGATGAAATGGTTGCCAACCAGTGAAGAGAGTACAGTGTTAAAAAAGAAAAGGCAGTTTTCCTAAAAATGTATAAATGTATAGATCTAGTATTCAATATTTGGAATTTTATTTTATTTATGTTATTATTTTTCAGCAGAACATCTCTCAAGACTAGTCTTTTGAGGACATATTTTGGGACATGTTATCCTAAAGAATTATTGAAACTGGACGGTTCAGAATTTTACACTGCATAATGAAAAGTGAAGGTTGCTACAGTGTACATGGCAGTATTAAGTATTGAGAGCACTCAAGTGTTCTGAAAATAGATAGAATGATAGAATTATATGGCAAGAGTGGCAAAATGTTAAAATTTGAGGATTTGGTTTTCTGTGTGTGTAGGGAGACTAGTTAGAGGCATGTTGAACTTCTTTGTATGGGATTTGTATTTTTGTAATGGTCCTATAAGTTTGAAGATATTTCAAGGTAGGTTAAAAAATAAAAAGCCAAGTGCCAAGTTCTTAAAAAAAAAAAAAAAAAAAAAAAGGTTGCTACAATGTAGAAGGCAGCACAGGGATTTATGTGTTAAAACTAGGTTTAGGGGAAGCGGCTGTGGCTCAATCAGTAGGGCTCCCGTTTGCCATGTGGGAGGCCCCGGGTTCGGTTCCCAGGGCCTCCTGGTGAAGGCAGGCCCGCCCGCGCGGCGTGGTTAGCTGACCCAGTGAGCACAGGCAGCAAGGGGGGGATAAATGAATAAATAAATAAAATCTTTATAAACAAAACAAAACAAAAAAAACTAGGTTTAGTTCCCAATTCTGCCACTTGCTGTATGCAATGAGAGATTTAACCTATGAGATTATTAAATCTCATCTGTTACTGGGGATGGTTTCTACCTTTCAGAGTTATGTACACTAGAAATAATTTATTCTAAGCTTCTACTAAATACCTGGTATGTATATGGCATAAAATTAGTGGTCATTATTATTAGTAGTAACTGTTCTGACAGTATTGCTTACATGTTTGGGTCTTAAAGGTAAACCAGGAGATTATATCAACAAAATCCATTTGTATCTTCAAGCTTTACAGATATAGACTGGTAATTACTACATTATATAAAACTAGATCTTGATTTTAGAGAAGAGGGCTGAATTTCAGAAAATCAGTATTGAATTTCTTTAGGTCACTGATTTTATTTCTTTATTGGACCATGTTGCCGCTGTTTGATTCTTGGTAATGTAAATGACATTTGTTTTGACATCCTTAGATGAAAGGTGCCTTGAACCAGCTAAATGCCATATTCCTGAGGAGTCTTAATCAAATTCCATTATTGTTTCTTTTTCTGCTTAGACTTTTGTCCTCAGATGGCTGAACTCTAATCCTGTGACAGCTAATTCTGCAGTGTAATGTGACAAAACAGATAATTTTTTTCTGACAGGAAAAAGGCTTATTTTTCTTAGACTATTGGGGCATGAAATTTGGGCAGAGGTGCCTTTTTTTTTTTTTTAATATGGTTTGCTTTTTTTAAAAGGTTATTTATTCCTGCTGCCCCTCCCTCCGTTGTTTTTGCGCTCTCCTCAGTATCTCTTTTTGTTGCATTATCTTGCTGCGCCAGCTCTCCGTGCGGGCCAGCACTCCATGTGGGCCAGCTTGCCTTTCACCAGGAGGCCCTGGGAATCGAACCTTGGCCCTCCTGTATGGTAGATGGGAGCCCGATTGCTAGAGCCACATCCGTTTCCCTAGAAATGCCTTTTGATGGTCTTAATCTTTTTAATGGCATGTAAATTTTCATCGCTGGAGAGGAAGGGTAAATTGTTTGGAATTCCAAATTCTTTCCTAATTTAGGTTTTTTTCTCTGACTGCCTGTTTATTTACTTTTTTTTTTTTTTTTTTTAACCAGGAGGTCCCGGGGATCGAACCCAGGTCCCTCCATATGGGAGATGGACCCCCAACCATTTGAGCCACATCCGTCCCCCTATTTATTTACTTTTAAGAGTTTTTTTTCCCCATTTATTGAAGTATATCACTCATATATAAACATATATACACAATAAGTGTATAGCAATAGTTGTGAATTTATAAAACAGACATACATATCATCATACCTCACCCTACCACCAATACCTTGCATTGCTGTGAAACATTTTTAACTAATGATTAAAGAGCATCCTCAAAATATTACTAACCATTTGGTATGTTTTTCTCCCAACCTACCGTATTATTATTTTTTAGATATATTTTTATGACAGAAGTTGTAAACTTACAAAACAGTCATGCACATGTGCAGAATTACCACACAACACTCCTCTATCAACACACCACACCCTGGTGGCACATTTGTTACAGATTATGAGATAATATCAGATTACCAGGTCCTTAGCATATATTTGGCACAGTTTTTCTGTACTCCCCCATTATCAGCACAATACATCTTTGGCATAGATACATGAATATTACATTATTACTGTTAACCACAGTCTATAGGTCATTCCAGCTGTATTTTTCCCATGCTTCTCCACATTCCCACCACCCTCCAATAGTGATGTATGTCTGCTCCAGCTCACAAAGGACACTCTTGCATCAGTACCATCAACCACAATTCTCATCCACCTCTGGGTTTACTGTGTTATTCAGTCCCTAGATTATTCTCTAGCTTTCTGTCAATTGGCATTTACATCCCTAGACTACCCTTTTCAGCCACAATCCCATTTATAAACCACCTGTTACTTATTATAATGTGTTACCATCAACTCTATACATTTCCACACTTTTACAGAAAAGTTAATTAAAATTTCTACTTAGTTTAAGCATCGGTAGTCCATCTCAGTCCTCCTCTTATCTCCTTTAAGAATCCACCACTTACCAACAGGTCTTGAAGATAATTTCCTACATTTTTTTCTGGAAGCTTTATGGTTCTTGCTTTTATATTTAGGTTTTTGATCCATTTTGAGTTAATTTTTGTATAAGATTTGAGATAGGGGTCCTCTTTCCTTCTTTTGGCTATGGGTATGCAGTTCTCTCAGCACCATTTGTTGAATGAACTGTTTTGCCTGTGCTGGGTGAGTTTGACAGGCTTGTCAAAAATCTCTTGACCCTAGATGTGAGGGTCTGTTTCTGAACCATCTGTCGGTTCCTTTGGTCTGTGGGTCTGTCTTTATGCCAGTACTGTTTTTACCACTGTAGCTAGGTAATATGATTTAAAGTCCGGGAGGGAGAGCCCTCCAACTTTGCTTTTCCTTTTAAAAATGTTTCTGGCTATTCAGGAGCCCCTGCCCTTCCAAATAAATTTGATAATCATGCTTTCCATTTATTTTAAAAATGCTGATGGAATTTTTATCAGGATTGTGCTGAATCTGTATATCAATTTGAGTAGAATTAACATCTTACTGATATTTAGTATTCCAATCTGTGAGCTTGGAATGTTCTTCCAATTATTTAGGTCTTTTTTTATTTCTTTTAACAGTGAGTTGTAGTTTTCTGAATACAAGTGTTTTACATCATTGGTTAAGCTTATCCCTAAATATTTGGGTTTTATATTTTATTTTCACCACTCTTTTGAGACTTTTAGTTACTTTTACTGATATAATCTTCATTTCCAGACTCTTCCAAGCCTCTCTCCTGTTTTTTCTTTTCAGGCTCCAGCACACCCTTTAGTATTTCCTGCAAAGCCGATTTCTTGGTTATAAACTCTCTCAGTTTCTGTTTATCTGTGAATATTCTAAACTCACCCTCATTTTTGAAAGACAATCTTGCAAGATATAAGATTCTCAGCTGAAAGTTTTTCTCTTGCAGTATCTTAAATATATCATACCACTGTCTTCTTGCCTCCATGGCTTCTGATGAGAAATCGGCACTTAATCTTATTGGGTATCCCTTATATGTTATGCATTGCTTTTCTCTTGCTGCTCTCAGAGTTCTCTGTCTTTGGCGTTTGACATTCTAATTAGTATGTGTCTTGGGGTTGGTCTATTCGGATTTTTAGGATGGGAGTACATTGTGCTTCTTGGACATGGATATTCATGTCCTTCAATAGGATTGAGAAATTTTCTACCATTATTTCTTCACATATTCCTTCTGCCCCTTTTCTCTTCTCTTCTCCTGGGACGCCCATGACGTGTGTTTGCACGTCTCTTGCTGTCATTTAGTTCCCTGAGACCTTGTTCAATTTTTTCCATTCTTTTCTCCATCTGTTCTTTTGTATGTTCGATTCAGAGGCCATTTCTTCAAGCTTACCAATCCTTTCTTCTGCCTCCTCAAATCTGCTATTATATGATTCCAGTGTATTTTTAATTTCATTTATTGCACATTTCCTTCACATAAGATCTGCTGTTTTTCTGTGTATGCTTTCAAATTCTTCTTTGTGCTCATCCAGTGTCTTTTTTTTTTTGATAAATGCAACATACAAACTTTATTAAACAAATGTAACAGGTAAAGTTGAACAGGCACTTTTTTTTTTTTTTTTTTTAAGATTTTATTTTTATTTATTCATTTATCCCCCCCTTGCTGCTTGTGCTCGCTGGGTCAGCTAACCACGCTGTGCGGGCGGGCTTGCCTTCACCAGGAGGCCCCGGGAACCGAACCCGGGGCCTCCCATATGGTAAACGGGAGCCCTACTGATTGAGCCACAGCCGCTTCCCATGGCACTTTTAATATTAAAGAGAAAAACTGACCACAAGAAACTGTATCTTAACCCCTTAAAATAACCTACTTGCAGTTGCATTTAACTGAGCTCTGTTGCTGTGAAGAATACAGCTCATGCACAGGTATGGATGAATGATTTGTACATTTTTCAAGTATTCACTGAATACTATACCATATGTACACATATACATTAAATTTGAAAAAGATTTAATTGACGATTCCCAGATAACACTTCATTTTTGTTGATCTTTTGGAAGAGGTCGTCTAAAGAGAAGAATATGTGGTTCTGGCTCATGAATCATGTAATGAACCCAGCCAAGACTCTGCTGGACACCAAGTCTCCTCCACTCTTCTTCAGACATTAGATGGGTTTTGGGTACTTGTTTAGAAAGTTCTCTGGGTAACATGACATGCCGGTACTCGTAATGCTCATCGAAGTACTTGTCAGAGTAGTAGATCTGCTTATGGGCCATCCTGCCGGTGGCGCAGCAAGGTGGGCTAAGCCGAGAGCGCGATCAGCAAGGAACCCGTCTAGACACTGCGAAGGCAACGGCACAACTCCAGTGTCTTCTTAATATCCTTAATTTCTTTAGCCATCTCATTGAATTTGTTAAGGAGATTTCTTTGAACATCTGTGATTAGTTATCTCAACTCCTTTATGTCATTTGGAGGCTTAGCTTGTTCCTTTAACTGGGCCATATCTTCCTGTATTTTTGGTGTGGATTGTAATGTTTTGTTGGTGTCTTGGCATCTGGCTTACTAGATATATTTATTCTGGGTGCAGTTTCTCTCTTAGTTTAGGGCTTTCTTGCCCTTTCTTCCTTGCTGATTGTGTGGTAGGAGCCAAGGATGTTGTTGGTGCTATAAGCTGTGGAGGCTCAAGCTGCCCTCATTTCCCTAGGGACTGATGAAGCTTCTCCCAACTTTCTCCATTGCCAGGGGTAGGAGCAGAGCCACAGCTGTGTGTAGTAATCCAAGTCGTGCAGGCCTAGACTGTAGTTGCCTAGGGAAACTGATGAAGCTTCATGCCCCTTCCTCCCTTGCCTGAGGTGGGGATGGAGCTGCAGGTGTGGGCAGCCATCTATGCTGTGTGGGTCCAAAATGACTGCAGTTGCCCCTGTAGACTTCCAGCTTTTCAGTCTGCCTGCTGAACGTACCTGCAGTTACCTGGAGAGGCTGGTGCAGGACCTGCCAGCTTCTTCCCTGCTAAAGGTGGGGCTGAAGCCTAGGTTAGGGATGCAGGCTTATCTGGGTGAAAGAAGCTGGTCCCTACCAGCGCTGTGATTTTCAGTCAGCCTGGCTTCCCCTCATGCTGGGGGTGGAGTCAAAATGGCAGCTACCAGCCTCTTTCTGAGTTGGATAGGTTCAAACTTTAGCTGCTTTTAGGATTATAACTTTAGCCAGCCGAATTTACTAATCGGTAGCTGAAATCGGTTGCCAACTGTCTCTTCCTCCCCTGTTTTTGGGAAATGGAGCTTCCAATTCCAGCCACAGAATAGCTCCTGAGGCGGCTTGCGCTGCCAGAGTAGGATGATTACTGGCCTCCATGGCGTGGCCTGTATTTATCTGGAGAGGTTGGCGCAGGTCTCCCTAGCTTCCTCCCTGCTGGAGGTGAGGCTGGGGCTTGTGCTAGAGCTGCAGTCTGATCTGGATGGAAAGTAGCTGGTCCCTACCAGCACTGTGATTTTCAGTCTGTCCACTTCCCCTCGTGCTAGGGGTGGAGTTAAAATGGCAGCTACTGGTCTTTTTCTGACTTGGACAGGTTCAAACCTTAGCTGCTCTTAGGATTATACTTGAGCCCGCCGAATTTACTAATCAGTAGCTGAAGTTGGTGCCCAATTGTCTCTTCCTCCCCCATTTTTGGGAAGTGGATATTCCAATTCCAGGCGTGGAATTGCTCCTGAGGCAGCTTGTGCTGCCAGTGGAGGATGGGCACTGGCCTCTGGGGCATGGGGTGCTCTCTGTTTGTTTATTTTTTAAAGATTTATTTTGTTTGTTTACCCCCTCCCCATTGTTTTGTGCTCACTGTGCCTGTTGGTTGTGTGCTCTGTGTCTGTTTGTCTTCTTTTTAGGAGATACTGGGAACCAAACCTGGGACTTTCCATGTAGTAGCTGGGCGACCAACTGCTAGAGCCACATCCGCATCCCGTTTATTTTAATATGTTTTTTAAGAGATGTGGGCATTGTCTTGTCCTAATACAGGAATTTCCTTAGAGAATGTAAGCCTTAAATTAATGCTTTAGATTTTTTGAACATCTATGAGAAGTATCTTCATGGACTAGAATGGGCACAGTTTGAATACAGTACCTGGTAGAGTTCTTGATACATATTAAGCACTTAATAAATATCTGTTGCTCTTCTAAGAGTTAGAAGGCCACAGTTTAGTTTCTGTGTGCCACCAACTGTGTGACCTAATTAGTCTCATTTCTCATCTTTAAAATCCCTAGAATCCCTTTTAACTCTGATTCAGTGACTCAGTTCATTTTTAGCCTTATTTTAAAAAATTTAGTTCCAATATGTCCTTGAAGTCAGTTTCTTGAAAAACTGACTCTGACATGCAGAGGCTTAATTAGGAAGTGTTGTAAAATAACCTACTCTCTGTGGATATTTGCTTGGCGATATGGTCTTTCTTTACTCTGGTAGAGTTACCTTAGATTTTTCTTTTTAACCCATGCCAGATTGGGACAAGATAGCTGTCAAGCAAGTAGATTTCTTTGCACTTACGCAAAGAAGATGGAGTGGGAACTTCATAGAATGACTGATTTTTTTCAAGTTATATATATCCCTAAATGGTACTACTGTGCAGTATAGTTAAGGTTTAGAGGAATAATGTTTAAGTTGTTCTTAAAGAATTGTTTTCTTAAGAGGTTTAGGAAAATCTGGCCAATTGATAGAACCTTTGAAAATTTTTCGTGTATTTACCCATGTTTTCAGTATGTCACTTTTTGGACAATGAATGTAAGTATACGGAAGCATTATGGTTGTCAGATTTCTAATCTGATTTTTTGGGAGGGATTTGCTTAATTTCTTTCTCTACCTAGAGAATTAGTATTGCTCTTCCAGGTATTCTGAAATAACAAAAATTCTTTTTAGTTTTTACTTTTCAAACATAAGGAATTCCTTTCCAGTGTTTTGGTTGTTAGGTTTTTCTTTGTCTTGGCTAAAAATGAGATGGCAGACTTGGGCATTTAAAAATTAAAGTAAATTTAGATTTAAAATTTATGTCATCAATTACTGGCCAAACATGAGCATTATTCTAAATGATCTAATATCTGCTAATAAAATGGAAGGCAAAACAGAATATTTTTTCCCCTGGTATTATGATAATATGGAGGCAAAGGAGGATTAGGAAGACAGAAATCTAAGATGTAGATTTGGATCAACCATTGAGTTAGTAAGTATTCATTGAATGCCAGTTAAGTGCTCAGTACTGTTTATAGTTTGGATTTGACATGATACCTCTCATCAGGAAGCTTACTATCCAGTGTGGAAAGAAGGAAACATGAAAAATAGCTAACTACTGAAAGCCACACAATATGTATTATGGAAATTCAAAGAAGGCAGGAAATTGATTAGTGCTAAAGTTGTTAGAGAAGAATTTGATCTGTGTCCTCTGTTTGGATGAATGTGAGAAAAGGAATAACATTGGCGGTATGAAAGAAAGCATGGAAACAGAAATTACAGACACTGCCTCTTGCAGGTTCTGTTCCAGACCACTGCAGTAAAGTGAATATCACAGTAAAGTTAGTCACACAAATTTTTTGGTTTCCCAGTGGGTATAAAAGTTATGTTTATGGGAAGCGGCTGTGGCTCAATCAGTAGGGCTCCTGTTTACCATATGGGAGGCCCCGGGTTCGGTTCCCGGGGCCTCCTGGTGAAGGCAGGCCCACCCGCACGGCGTGGTTGGCTGACCCAGCGAGCACAAGCAGCAAGGGGGCGATAAATGAATAAATAAATAAAATCTTTAAAAAAAAAAAAAAGTTATGTTTATACTATACTGTAGTCTATCAAGTGTGCAATAGCATTATGTCTAAAGAAACAAAGTACATATCTTAATTAAAAAATACATTATTGCAAAAAAAAAAAAAAAAGCTAACCATCACCCGAGCCTTCAGTGAGTTATAAATCTTTTTGCTGTTGGACACTCTTGCTCTGATGTTGATAGCTGCAGACTGATCAGGGTGATGGTTGCTGAAGGTTGGGGTAGCTATGGCACTTTCTTAAAATAAGACATTAGTGAAGTTTGCCACTTCTCTCATGGCTCCCCAAAGCTGAGTTTTCATGGCTTGGCCAGCCAACGCAGCTCTGCAGCTAACTGTTCCCTGCAGCCTTGATGAAGCCCTGCATCTTTAAATCTCCATTGTCTCCGTCCCCATCTGGGGAGGGTTGAAACACTGTTCTCCGAGCTGGGACCCAGCTATGGGAATTTGCTAATCAAAAGCCATGATCAGTGATCAGCCATGCACACCTCTGTCCTTGGGGAAGAGGATTTTATGTTGCTTTCTGTCAGGAGCAGCTAGGCCAGGTACTGGACCCCCAGTGTCTTGCCGTGAAAGTGGGGAATGGGCATTGGTAGCTGCTGTGGGGAGAGAGCAGTTTACAATTCTTTGCCGTTAATTTATCAGCCTCTTCCCTGTTCTTCTCTGGATGCTATACAGTGTTCTTCTGGCATCTGGAGTTTCAAAATAGTTGTTTCAGACCCTTCTTGCCTGTTTATGGAAGGACTAAGTCCTGAGCTCCCTATACTACCATCTTCCCTGGAAGTCATCTAGCCAACTGTTTTTTTAATTAATTTATTTATTTATGCCTCCCCCTCCCCCTCGTTGTTTTGCACTCGCTGTCTGCTATCTGTTTTCTTTTGTGTCTCCTTGTCTTTTCTTTAGGTGGCACTGGGAACTGATCCTGGGACCTTCTGGAGTGGAGAGAGGCTGCTCAATCTCTTGTACCATCTCAGCTCCCTGATATGCTGCGTCTCTCATTGTTTCTCTTCTGTGTCTCTTTTTGTTGCGTCATCCTGCATGGGCTAGCACTTCTGCGCGGGCCAGCACTCCATGTGGGCCAGCTCTCTGCTTGGGCCAACTCGCCGCACAGGCCAGCTTACTTTTCACAGGAGGCCCCGGGAATTGAACCCTGGACCTCCTATATGGTAGGTGGGAGCCCAATCACTTGAGCCACATCCACTTCCCCCAATTGATTTTTGACAAGAGAGCAAAGACCACTCAATTGGGAAAGAATAGTCTCTTCAACAAATGGGTGCTGGGAAGACTGGGATCCCCGTTTGCAAAAGAATGAAGATAGACCTCCTACCTTACACCATATACAAAAAAATCAACTCAAAATTGATAAAAGACTTAAAAATAAGAGGTAGAACTATAAGATTCCTAGAAAAAATCATAGGGAAGCATCTTTCGAACCTGTGTTAGGCAAAATCACAAGCAAAAGCACAAAGCACAAGGAGCAAAAGAAAAAAATGAGAACTCATCAAAATTAAGAACTATTGTGCCTCAAAGACCTTTATCATGAAAGTAAAATGACAACCTACACAATGGGAGAAAATATTTGAAAACCGCATATCTGATAAGGGTTTAATATCTAGAATATGTAAAGATATCCTTCAACTTAACGAGAATTTAAAATTTTGATTTAATTTAAAATTTTGCCCAATTTAAAAATGGGCAAAAACTTGAATAGACATTTCTTCCAAGAAGATATACAAATGACCAAAAAGCTCATGAAAAGTTGCTCACCACTAGCCATTAGGATAATGCCAATCAAAACCACAATGAGAATCCATTTCACACCCAATAGAATGGCTACTATTAAAGCAGAAAATAACAAGTGTTGGAGAAGATTTGGAGAAGTAGGGATACTCATTGTTAGTGGGAATGTAAAATGTGCAGCCAGCTGCTGTGGAAGACAGTTTGGTGATTCCTCAGAAAGTTAAACAGAATTACCATATGACCTGGCAATCCCACTTTTAGGTATATACCCAAAAGAATTGAAAGCAGGGACTCCACATATTTACACACTGATGTTCATAGTGGCATTATTTGCAATTTCCAGTAGATGTGAGCAACCCACGTGTTCATCAACTGATATATGGTTAAATAAAATATGATAAATATATACAATGGAATATTATTCAACCATAAAAATTAATGAAGTTCTGATACATGTGACAACATAGATGAACCTCGAAGACATCAAAATAAGCCAGACACAAAGGGACAAATATTGTATGATCTCATTGATATGAAATAATTAGAATAAGCAAACTCATAGCCACAATCTAGAGTGTAGGTTACTTGGGGCTGGGTGGGAATAAGGAATAGGTTTAAATTATTAAAAAAAATATTTTATAGATACATTTTTTTATTTAGGAGGTACCGGGTATTGAACCCAGGACCTCATACATGGGAAGCACATGCTGAACCAACTGAGCTACACCCTTTCTTCAGGTTTAAATTATTTAAGGCTCAAAATGTACAGAGATTCTATTTGGGGCAGTGGAAGAGGTTTTTTTTTTTTTTTTTTTTTTTAAAGATTTTATTTATTTATTCATTTATCCCCCCCTTGCTGCTTGTGCTCGCTGGGTCAGCTAACCACGCCATGCGGGCGGGCTTGCCTTCACCAGGAGCCCCCGAGAACCGAACCCGGGGCCTCCCATATGGTAAATGGGAGCCCTACTGATTGAGCCACAGCCGCTTCCCGAAGAGTTTTTTTTTTTTATAATTTATTTTTTTATTGTGGGTAAAAATCAAAATTTTCACAATACATACCAATATTTGTAAAATGATATATAAATATATATGCATATATGTGCATTTGCTTACAAAAATGTTATATATATATATATATATATATTTATTTTAAGAGGTGCTTAGATTACCTAAAATATTACATGGAACCTACCGGGATTCCCATGTTCCCCACCTCCCACAACTCCCACCACATCCCATACAAACATCTCCCACAAGTGTGGCCCATCACCCTCGATGGACTTACACATCCTGGGGCCTTGCCATCAACCATAGACCACAGTTCACATCGTAGACCACACTCTCTCCCACACAGTTCTGAATGGTGTGTGCTGATTTAAAATGGCCTACATCCTTTGCCACAGTGGCACTCAGGACAACCTCCAAATCCTGAAAAAGCCCCTGTATTTCAACTGCACATCCCCTCCCTGCCCTGAAAGTGTCCAGTGGCCACTGGCTCTACCTCACTGTTATAATTTCTTCCATTGCTAGAATCACCATATGTATACAACAGAACACCATCAAGTCCACTCTAGTCCATAGTTCTTCCCCCAATCCTGAGGGGACTGGGATGGTGATGTCCACTCCGCCTCCAAGTGAGAGAGGGCTTATATCCCATGGATATGGTGGGTGAGATGATCCTGCCTGCAGATGCAGGCCCTCTTCATTCCCTGGGCTGGCCATTGCCCATCGTTGTCTCCTTGCCAGGTGACTTGGATGAGTCTATTGAGCTGTAGGGTAGGAGTTGCAGCTCCACCGAGATTCCATGCACACCTGGCACATAGGTAGGCCAGAGGCTCCAGCCTCAGGAAGTATACCTAAAAACTCCAGCATCACATATAGGTTTGAATATAAGGGACTGATGAACCATGTGCAGGGAGGACTTATTTGAGTCCAATTCTGTCACAGGAGTACAGATTCGAAAATAGAGCCCACTGATAAGGCGTCAGTCTCTGGGGCTATCCCCCCTTATATAGGACCTGGGTGTCTCCAGAGCTCTCAGGAGCCCCTCTGTGTGGGGTGATATGCACTTTGATGTTCTATGAGCTCCTACTGAGGTATGCGTAAGCATTACCCCTGGGGTGACCTCCCGACTCTCTTTGAAGTCTCTTAGCCACTTGAACTCATTTGTCTTTACCTTTTCCCCCTTTTATTCAAGGTCTTTTTCCAGTTGTGTTGCCAGTTGGCACTTGGTATTAATCCCTTGTTGCCAGGGAGGCTCATCCCTGGGAGTCATGTCCCATGTTGGGAGGAAGGTAATGCATTCATAAGGTGAGTTTGGCTTAGAGAGAGGCCACATTTGAGCAACAAGGAGGCTCTCAGGTGGCAACCCTTAGGCACCCCATAACAGAAAGCTAAGTTTCAGTTACAAGAGCAAAGACTCATAAGGGTAGTCATCAATAAAAAGAACTTATAAGTGGGTCATCCTCTTTTATTTTTGGCAAAAATTATAGGTATAATTTATTGAGCACCTACTATGTGCTAGCACTGTGCCAGGGGATTTACTACGCTTTTTCTAATATTCTGATATATCACGTTTTCAGTTTTCTTAATTTCTCTATCAACTCTTGCATTGTTTATTTATAACTATTAACTGAAATACATCCTAGCTCGCGTATTCCATAAAGCTGGTCTCAAAGACAACTTCAAATATTTCCTTGCTTCAAATGGGGAGAGAGCAGAGGGGGGAAATTTAAAGGCTCCAGAATACCAAAAGACTTGACTTCCTTGGCATGGCCTGGTGTTATCTACATGCTCATTCAGAAATCCCCAGCTTGTACAAAGTCAAGGACTTAAGATAAGATCAGCACTCTATCAGTCTCAGAGACCACATCTGTCAGCCTTTGTTTCTTGTCTTAAGGTCCTACACAGTGATAACTGTCCATTTAGGTAGTAAATCACTGCACGTTAATGCCTTAACTCTAAGCCTGGATCCCTACAATCCCCTTGGTCTACCCAGAGGGGAAAGCAGGAGGGCGGAGAGCGGGGCGGGGGAGGCCGAGGTGACAGCAGGTGAGAGCTTGGTGCACATGGGGAAGGGAGACAGGGACGGTGCGGCTATTACTCATTCCGTCCCATGGCCACGGTGCTTGCAAGCGGAACTTCTCCCCTCTCTTTCGGTCCAGCCGAAGTTCAGTCGAATCGCAGTCACTTCCCATCGCGGTGGGCCTGAGGAAAACTTTTCCCTCGCCCCTCGATTCAAACTCCGCAGCGCCTACGGTAGCGGCAAACCGCCCTCTCGGTCATCCTCTTTTGACAGACACTGTCCCTGCACTCAGAGGACTGTTGCTGCTCCCTTGGAGAATGTGACAGAGCTCTCCAGGCTAGGAATTCAGATTCCCTCATTTATTGTGTGATTGTCCACCCACCGTGACCATGGCCCATCTTTTGCTCTTTTGAACAATTTTGTATCTTTCATGTATATTCGGATGAACTAACTCCCATGAATCCCCCCTCCCAGACACCCCCCACCAATAATCCCCTACAGTACCCATTGTAACCCTTCTGTGATCCAAATCTTCCATGAACATGTAGTCCATAAAATAATCAAATACACTTAATAGGAAAAAGAAACAACAATGATAAGCTTACATGCAAGAGACCAACATAAGGAAACTCAGAGAAAAACAAACAAACAAAAAACAAAACAAAATATAATTAGCGGATTGGGACATTCAAAAAAATGGGGAAAAAAGCAAAAGAAATGCCTTAAAAAAATATATATATATATATATTCTTTTTTTCCTTTTATCACTGTGTTATCGGATGTCCGGTGTGCCATGACACCTTCCCCCTCTCAATCCCCATTGTCTCCCAAATTTTCATTTAATTTTCAAAGAAGTTTTAGGTCACAGCAAAGTCACACATGGAGTACCAGAGACTCCCAGATACCAAAACACCCCCCATTCCCCACCCCATATTAACCACTCCCCTTTTTTTTCTGGATGTTAGCATTGTTATAATTGTTATACAGATAGCAAAATATAGCAACTAAACATTGTCAATGATTTACAGTATAGTTTACAATTTAGACGATACAATTTAATAAGTTTTGATGATACCATATCCTGTGTCCATTACTGTAAGGTAATGAAAAACCTTTCCCATGATCACTAAATACCCCATTAGATCTTAACTGTTCCTTCCTCCCCACCCCCCTGGGGCATATGACACTACCCTGTCTTGACTCATGGAATGTCAAGATTCATAGTTACATGCCCTGGGTATTTGAACCTGTCCTTCCTAATCTACCCACCTGTCAACGCTGCACCACCAAACCCAGTAATATCACTACCCATCTGTCCTATCCTTCAATATGCAACTATACTCTATCCCTTTACCATGATTATGTCCATATGGGTGATGGCTCAAAGCCTGCTCTTCTCTTACTCTCCCTTGTTAACCTATCTTTCAGACAATGGTTCTCAGAGACTGCTCACTGTCCTCAGTTCAAATCAGTGAGGTCATATACTGTTCATCCTTCAGTGCCTGGCTTGCTTCACTCAACATAAGGTCTTCAAGATTCATCCATGTTATTCCATGTGTTAGCACTTTATTCCTTCTTTTTTTTTTTTTTTAATTTATTTTTATTGTGGGTAAAAATCAAAATTCTCACAATACATACAAACATTTGCAAAATGATATATAAATATATATGCATATATGTGTATTTGCTTACAAAAATGTTATTTATATATATATATATATACACATATATTTTAAGAGGTGCTTAGATTACCCAAAATATTACACGGAACCCACTGGGATTCCCATGTTGCCCACTTCCCACCACATCCCACACAAACATCTCCCACAAGTGTGGCCCACCACCCTCAATGAACTTACACATCCTGGAGCCTTGCCACCAACCATAGACCACAGTTCACACTGTAGACCACACTCTCTCCCACTCAGTTCTGAGTGGTGTGTGCTGATTTAAAATGGCCTACATCCGTTGCCACAACAGTACTCAGGACAACCTCCAATTCCCAAAGAAGCCCCTGTATTTCAACTGCTCATCCCCTCCCTACCCCAAAAGTGTCAAGTGGCCACTGGCTCCACCTCATTGTTATAATTTCTTCCATTGCTAGAATCACCATATGTGAACAAGAAAATACCATCAAATCCACTCTAGTCCATAGTTCTTCCCCCAATCCTGAGGGGACTGGGATGGTGATGTCCACTCCAACTCCAAGTGAGAGAGGGCTTATATCCCATGGATATGGTCGGTGGGATGATCCTGCCTGCAGATGCAGACCCTCTCCATTCCCTGGGATGGCCACTTTATTCCTTCTTACAGCTGAGTAATATTCCATTGTATGTATGTATCACATTTTGCTTATCCATTCATCTGTTGATGGGCACTGGGGCTGATTCCAGCTTTTGGCTATGGTGAACAATGCTGCTACGAACACTGGTGTGCAAATATCTGTTTGTGTCTTTGTTTTCAGTTCTTCTGGGTATATACCCAGCAATGGGATTGCTGGATCATACGGAAGATCTATTGTTAGTTTTCTGAGGAACCGCCAAACTGTCCTCCACAGTGGCTGGACCATACCACAGTCCCACCAGCAGTGGATGAGGGTTCCGATTCCTCCACATCCTCTCCAACATTTAGTGTCTCCTGTTTTTTTAATAGCTGCCATTCTGATGGGTGTAAGATGGTATCTCATTGTAGTTTTGATTTGCATTTCCCTGATAGCAAGCGATGTTGAGCATTTTTTCATGTGCTTTTTAGCCATTTGTATTTCTTCCTTGGAGAAGTGTCTTTTCAGGTCACTTGCCCATTTTTTAAATGGGTTGTTTGTCCTTTTATTTTCAAGGTGTACAATTTCTTTATATATGCAGGAAATTAGGCTCCTATCAGATAAATGGTTGCCAAATATTTTCTCCCATTGGGTAGGCTGCCTTTTTATTTTCTTAATAACATCCTTTGAGGTGCAGAAGTTTTTAATTTTGATGAGATCCCATTTATCTATTTTTTTCTCTTGCTGCTCGTGCTTTGGCTGTGAAGTTCATGAAACCATTTCCTATTACAAGGTCCTGTAGATGCTTCCCTACGTTATCTTCCAAGGTCTTTATGGTTTTTGCTCTTATATTTAGATCTTTGATCCATCTTGAGTTGATTTTTGTATAAGGTGTGAGATGGTATTCTTCTCTCATTCTTTTGGATATGGTTATCCAGTTCTCCAAGCACCACTTGTTAAAGAGGCCATTCTTTCCCAACTGAGTGGGCTTCGTGGCCTTGTCAAATATCAGATAACCGTATATGCGAGGATCTATATCAGAACTCTCAATTCGGTTCCATTGGTCAATAGGTCTATCCTTGTGCCAATACCACGCAGTTTTGATCACTGTAGCTTTGTAGTATGTTTTAAAGTCAGGTAGTGTGATACCTCCAACTTCATTTTTCTTTTTCAACATGTCTTTGGCAATTCGGGCCCTCTTGCCTCTCCAAATATATTTTGTGGTTAGTTTTTCCAGTTCCTTAAAAAATACAGTGTTGACTTTTATTGGAATTGCATTAAATCTGTAGATTAGTTTGGGTAGAATAGACATCTTGATGATGTTTAGTCTTCCTATCCATGAACAGGGAATATTTTTCCATTTACTTAAGTCTTCTTTGATTTCCTTTAACAGTGTTGTGTAGTTTTCTGTATATAAGTCCTTTACATCTTTAGTTAAATTTATTCCTAGGTATTTGATTCTGTTAGTTACTATTGTAAATGGTATTTTTTTCCTGATTTCCTCCTCAGTTTGCTCGTTATTGGTGTATAGAAATGCTACTGATTTTTGAGCGTTGATCTTATAGCCTGCAACATTACTGAACTCCTTTATAAGTTCTAGAAGGTTTGTTGTAGATTTCTCAGGGCTTTCTATGTATAGGATCATGCCATCCGCAAATAATGAAATTTTCACTTCTTCTTTTCCAGTCTGGATGCCTTTTATGTCCTTTTCTTGTCTCAGTGCTCGCTCAAGTACTTCTAAGACAATGTTAAATAGGAGTGGTGATAGTGGGCATCCTTGTCTAGTTCCCGATCTCAGAGGGAAGGCTTTTAGGATTTCACTGTTGAAAATGATGTTAGCTTTGGGTTTTTCATATATACCCTTTATCATATTCAGAAAGTTTCCGTCTATTCCTATCTTTTTTAGTGTTTTTATGAGGAAAGAGTGCTGTATTTTGTTGAATGCTTTTTCTGTATCTATAGAGATGATTATGTGATTTTTTTCTTTCAATCTGTTTATGTGGTGTATTACATTGATTGATTTTCTTATATTGAACCATCCTTGCATACCTGGGATGAAACCCACTTGGTCATGGTGTATAATCCTTTTGATATGTTGTTGAATTCGATTAGCAAGTATTTTGTTGAGGATTTTAGCATCTAGGTTCATTAGGGAAATTGGTCTGTAATTTTCCTTTCTTGTGGTATCTTTATTTGGTTTTGGTATTAGGGTAATGTTGGCATCATAGAATGAGTTAGGCAATATTCCTTCTACTTCTATTTTTTGGAAGAGCTTAAGTATAATTGGTGTTAGCTCTTTCCAGAATGTTTGGTAGAATTCAGCTGTGAATCCATCTGGTCCTGGGCTCTTCTTCGTTGGGAGGTTTTTGATGACTGAGTCTGTCTCTTTACTTGTAATTGGACTGTTCATCTATTTCTTCTTTCATCAATGTAGGCTGTTTGTGGGTTTCTAGAAACTTGTCCATTTCCTCTAAATTATCATTCTTGTTGGCATATAATTTTTCAAAGTATCCTCTTATGATACTCTTTATTTATTTATTTATTTATTTTTTAAAGATTTTATTTATTTATTCATTTATCCCCCCCCTTGCTGCTTGTGCTCGCTGGGTCAGCTAACCACGCCATGTGGGCGGGCTTGCCTTCACCAGGAGGCCCCGGGAACCGAACCCGGAACCTCCCATATGGTAAACGGGAGCCCTACTGATTGAGCCACAGCCGCTTCCCATTATGATACTCTTTATTTCTGTGGGGTCAGTAGTGATATCCCCTTGCTCATTCCTTATTTTATGTATTTGCATCTGTTCTCTCTTTTTCTTTGTTAGTCTGGCTATGGGTTTGTCAATTTTATTGATATTCTCGAAGAACCAGCTTTTGGTTTTGTTTATTGTTTCCAGTGCTTTCTTATTCTCTATTTCATTTAGTCCTGCTCTAATCTTTGTTATTTCCTTCTTTCTACTTCCTTTATAGTTTGTTGTTGTTTTTCCAATTCCTCCAAGTGTGCAGTTAGGTCTTCAATTTTAGCACTTTCTTCTTTTTTAATATATGAATTTATGGCTATGAACTTCCCTCTCAGGACTGCTTTTGCTGCATCCCATAGGTTTTGATATGTTGTGATGTTGTTTTCATTAGTTTCAAGGTAGTTACTGATTTCTTTTGAGATTTCCTATTTGACCCACGGTTTGTCTAAGAGTATGTTGTTTAACTTCCATATCCTTGTGCCTAACCTGTTTCTCTGGCTCTTAGTGATTTCCAATTTCATTCCGTTGTGGTCAGAGAAATTACTTTGAATAATCTCAGTCTTTCTGAATTCATTGAGAGTTGTTCTGTGGCCTAGCATGTGGTCTATTTTGGAGTATGTTCCATGTGCACTCAAGAAGAATGTAAATCCCACTGTATTTGGGTGTAGTGTTCTGTATATGTCTATTAAGTCCAGGTCTTCTAATGTATTGTTGAGTGCCTTAGTTTCTTTATTGATTCTCTGTCTAGATGTTCTGTCTAATGATGATAGTGGTGTGTTGAAGTCCCCTGCTATAATTGTAGAGGCATTTATTTCTCCTCTTAGTTTTTCCAGAGTTTGCCGCACGTATTTTGAGGCACCCCGATTAGGTGCGTAAATGTTTATGATTGTTCTCTCTTCTTGAGAGATTACTCCTTTTACTAATATGTAGTGTCCATCTTTGTCTCTTACAATAGATTTGCATTTAAAGTCTATTTTATCTGGTATTAGAATAGCTACTCCTGCCCTTTTTTGGCTATTGTTAGCTTGTAAAATGGTTTTCCAGCCATTCACTTTCAGCCTCCTTGAATACCTGGGTCGAAGGTGGGTTTCTTGTAGACAGCATATAGATGGATCATATTTTCTTATCCATTCTGCCAATCTGTGTCTTTTGATTGGTGAATTTAATCCATTAACATTCAGTGTTGTTACTCGTAATGAATTTCTTACTTCACCCATTTTTTGGGGGGGTTAATGTATGTCATATGTTGTTTTGTTTCTCTTTTTGTCTTTTCAGTTGTTTTTAAACTCTCCTCCAACTCTCTCTCCCTTGTTTTTTCCTTTCAACTTGTAGAGATTCCTTTAGTATTTCTTGAAGTGCTGGTTTCTTATTGACATATTCTCTTAATTTTTGTTTAACTGTGAATATTTTGAACTCTCCATCATTTTTGAATGCCAGTTTTGCTGGATAGAGAATTCATGGCTGGAAGTTTTTTTCTTTTAGTATTTTGACTATGTCATACCACTGTCTTCTTGCCTCCATGGTTTCAGCTGAGAAATCAGCACTTAATTTTATTGTGTTTCCCTTGTATGTGATGGTTCTCTTTTCTCTTGCTGCCTTGAGTATTTTCTCTTTGTCTTGAGCATTGGACATTTTGACAAGTATATGTCTTGGAGTTGGCCTGTTGGGATTTATACTATTTGGGGTGTGCTGTGCTTCCTGGATCTGCACATCCATCTCTCTCAATAGGGTTGGGAAGTTTTCAGCCATTATTTCCTTCAACACTCCTTCTGTTCCCTTTCCCTTCTCTTCTCCTTCTGGGATGCTCATAATGTGTATGTTTGTGCGTTTTGTATTATCGGTTAATTCCCTGAGTCCATGCTGGATTTTTTCTATCTTTTTGCTATGTCTTCTACTATCTCTTTGATTTCAGTTGTATTGTCTTCCATATCACTAATTCTTTCCTCTGCCTGTTCAAATCTGCTGTTATGTGAATCCAGCGTCTTTTTCATTTCGTGGATTGTGCCATTGTTCACCATCATATCCATTACCTTTTTAGGCATGTTTGCAATTTCTTCAGTATGTTCTCCCAGTGTCTTCTTTATATCCTTAATCTCTTCCTTCACTTCTTTAAGTTGGTCCATGATATTTGTTTGGATAGCTTTGATTAGTTGTTTGATGTTTTGCATTGCTTCCTCGTTTTTATTTTGTTTATTGGACTGGTCCATGTTTTCCTGTTTCTCAGAGTCATTTGTATTTTTTTGTTGCCCTCTGGTCATCATCTTATCTTGATGGGTTTGTTCAGTTGATTGCTTTTCTCTATGCTCGAGAGTTTTATTTAGTTGGTGGTTCTGCGTGTGAGTTATGTTTTCTCTTTGGCACTTTTTCTTCTTATTTTATTTCCTTGCTTCTTTCTATGTTCCCGTTCTGTCCATGCCGTTGATCCGCGCAGATAGATGTCCCATGCTTCTTATTCCACGCGTGCACAGCACAGACCCCCGGGCAGGACCCTGTCCACAATCCGTCTTGCTCTGGGAGCTTGCAGTGTGTGCTCTCCTACACTAACGCCATCTTGGCCCCCTCCAGTGGAGAGTTTTGGTAATGGATGGTGGTGAGGGTTGCACAACATAAATGTAATGAACAGCACTGGATATGTATTTGAATGTGGTTAGAAATGGAAATGTTAGGTTGCATATATGGTACTAGGAAAAAAAAAAAATCCATGTAGCTACACAACACAAACAGTAAACCTTGAGTTAAACAATGGAATATAGTTAATAGTATAATTATAAAAATGTAACAAGTGTACCATACCAGTGCAAGGTGTCAATAATATGATATGTGGGAATCTTGTATTTTATGCATGATTGTTATGTAAATCCACAGCTTTCTAATAAGGCACCAAAATATAACTAGAAAAAAAATTATTAAAAACATTGTTAGTGCAGAGTGCTCTCTCAAGTTTCTTCAGAAGTATTTCAGATGTCAAAGGCACTGCAAACTGGAACTTCGAAAGAAATCAGTGGCATGTGCCAAATCATTATCTTATGACTATTTGTCAGTGAATAATAATGAACATATCCAGTGTACAAGTTTTTTATGGTTTATGGTAAATAGTACCAAAAAGTATCGAATTTCTTTTCTCCCCTTGATCTGTGAGTCCAGAATTCTGTCTGCATCAAATAATGAAAGTATAAATTGTAGCTGTCCTTTGCATACCATTAGGAAGGAAATGAGATAAGACTCAAAGCATAAAGTATATTTATTGCATAATCTACGTTTAGAAGTTAGTGGGCTAAAGATCAGGTTAAGAAATCAGAGCACCTAGAATAGTGGGCTACATATCCTATTCTGCTCTTGATTAAAAGTAGTGAGAGTCCATAAACTGTGGTGTGTGATAGCTCTTATCTCTGATACGAACTTCATATGGATGATTCCTATATCTGCATCTTCAGCCTAGATTCTCTACTGCCACCTGGACATCTATACATTGATGTCCTGCTGGTTCCTGAAATTTAATGATCTACTAAGTTCACTGGCATTTTGCCATGACCTTTTCAAATTCCCATATATGTATACTTCCTCTAGTTTTATTTTTCTTGATTGAGTTATCATTCACTTTGCCAAATAGGCCACAAAAGTTGAGGTTATCTTTGATTTCCTCCTGTTCCTGGCATGGTTCAACAAATTTATATTTTACTTTTGAAATGTATCTTCTCTGTTGAGCCAGCCTGCAGGATGTTTATTTGTTTGCTCATTCACTTTTTCATTTATTTTGACACATTTATTGAGCATCCATTATGTTCCAGGTACCGTACTAGGCTCTAGGGATATAGTGGTAAATAAGATTAGCTTCCTGCCCTTAAAAAGCTTATAGTCCAAGCTTTCATCATTTTCCCCCGTTTTAGACTATTATGGTAGCCACCCTTGTTTTTTTCTGGTTATGAATGTAAGGTTATACTTATTTTAAGAAGTGCAAGGATTACAGAAATGTATAACATAGAAAGAAGGAGACTCCTTATATTCTCATTGCCCAGAGATACCACTGATAATAAATTGATAAACATTTCTCTAATTTTTTTCTTCAGCTTATATCCAGAAACCTTCTAACACATCTCTTTGCCTTTGCTTCTTTTCCTATCTGGGTATCACAGTGCCACCAGAGATATCTTAAAAACAACAATAACAAAAAACCAAACAATTGATTGTTATTCTTTTTTTTTTTTTTTTTTTTATGGTCAAAAAACATATTTAGAATTAGCCAGCTGGACTCAGTTTAGATGATCCTAATTTTGTTGGCAACATCCAAAGCATCATAGTCAGGTGCCAGACAAACATATGCCTTCTTCTCTCCATCAGGCCTGATCAGTGTGTTGACCTTGGCCACATCAATGTCATAGAGCTTCTTCACAGCTTGTTTGATCTGGTGTTTGTTGGCCTTGACATCCACAATGAACACAAGTGTGTTGTTGTCTTCAATCCTTCTTCATGGCTGACTCAGTGGTCAGAGGGAACTTGATGATGGCATAGTGGTCAAGCTTGTTTCTCCTGGAGGCACTTTTCCGAGGATATTTGGGCTGTCTCCTGAGACGCAGCGTCTTAGGCCGCCGGAAGGTGGGTGACGTGCGGATCTTCTTTTTTTTGTGGCTGTGGACGCCTTTCAGTCCTGCCTTCTTGGCTTTCAAAGCTTTTGCTTTGGCTTCGGTTTTGGGAGGGGCAGGTGCTTCCTTCTTCACTTTCGGTGCCATCTTCGTGAAAAGGCTGATTGTTATTCTTCAGCTCAAAAATCCCTCAGTGTTTTTTATCACCCACAGAATGAAGTCTAAACACCTTTAACATGGCAATAGCAAACCATTAAGATTTAGTCCCTATCCACTTTCCTTGTCCTCTCCAGAAACTTTCCCAGAAATGGCTCTTAAAAGTGATATAAACTATCTCAAGTATGCTGCATTAATTAGTTTCCCCAGTGTGACAAGTAGTACTTTGAGCTGTGGAAACTGGTTGACAGAGCTACAGTTTATTCAGCTTTCTTCTGTGTGTCTACCCTGCTCCACTCACCTTGGTTACAGAGGAATTAAAAAAATTTACAGGCATATTCTTAAAAATTAATACAGAAAAGTATAAAGAAGTTGAATCAATCTGAAAATTCTATCCCTTCAGAGATGATAACTGTTAACCTTTTGTAAACGTTTTTCCATGCATCTCTTTTTGAAAATATATACTTTTATAGATGTATGAATATAATGTAATTTAATGTAAATAGGGTCAAATTGTAATGCTATTTTTTTTTTTTTTTGAGGTACTGGGGGATGGGGATTGAACCCAGGACTTTGTATGTGGGAAGCTGGCACTCAACTGAGATACATTGGTTTCCCAGAGTTGGTTTTTTCGTTTGTTCTGCTCGTTGTTTTTTTTTTTTTTTCCCCCAGGAGGCACTGGGAACTGAACTCGGGACCTCTCGTGTGGGAGGGGGGCACTTAACTGCTTGAGTCACGTTTGCTCCCTGTAATGCTATTTTGTAGCAAGTTTTTTTCCTCAGGCATAGGTTTTGGAAATTTTTATGTCTAGTAAGAGACTGACATTCAAAATGTTATATCTCAAGAATGATGGGAAGTCTGAGCTTTCTGGAGCAAGTATTGTTGTTTGGGAGAAGTAGGAGGCTAGTCAGACTTCTGTGACCCTCCAGATTAGGGTAGATGCTGTGCTTCTGTGTTTCCCCAGGATCCCATGCATCCTTATCATGGCCCTTACTGCATTGTACAATTTACTTTTCTGTCTCCCTGACTAGATCAGAGTCCCTTGTATCTCTTTGTATCCTTTGGATCTGATACCTAGAACATAGTTCAGTATTTCGTAATGACTGTCTTTGGTGAAGTAGCATGGTTTGCCATGAAGAACTTGCTGTCAATATTCTTTAAAACCATTCACCTCTCTTTGCCTTGATTCATCATTAAATAACTTTTTGGTATTCAGTTTACCAAGAGGATATTACGGCTGGGAAAAGAAGGTAATGACTGTAACCTGATGAGGTATAATTCTGATGATAAATTAATTAAAATATTGGTGCTGTGGGACAGATGGGTGTGAGAATTTGGATAAGAACCATTTTATCCCCCAGAGTGTAATTATCTCTTTTTTTCCTCTTTTTTAGGAGGTACTGGGGATTGAATCCCAGACCTCGTACATGGGAAGCAGGTGCTCAACCACTGAGCTACATCCACTCCCTTGTAATTATCACTTGAGTTAAGGTAGGACCCAATTTCTAGTTGGGCAGAGGTGCACCTGTGATGTAGTGACTAGATGGCTGGATTCAACTTTTGACTGCCACTTTTTAGCTGTGAGACCTTGTCTTAGGCAAGTCCTTTAACCATTTAGGAGTTAGTTTCTTTATGTAGTAAATAAACAATTGATTCCTCATATCTAGACCAACTGTAAAAATTTTTATTTTCGAGTCATATCAATCCATTGAGGCTTAACGTATACACTCCTCACTCTCACTTTTTCACTATTAGACATGTAAATGGCCAAAAGTAAAGGAGTATAAGTATAGCACTTAGAGGTCCCTTAGAAAAACTGCAGAATGAAAAGAAAGGTAAGTATCCCAATGGTTTTTAGAGGGATTGTGAACCTTCGAACTTCCTGTCATTCTTTTGAGAAACTGGGCATTGAACCCGGGACCTCGTGCATGCGAACCTGCAATCAACCACTGAGATACACCTGCTCCACCCACAGCTAGTTCTAGATGAAAATAATTTTCTCTTTTGAGAATAAGATATGACATTTGGGGGTGTGTTAGGCTTGGAGAAGATGTTGATTTGGATCCTGTTTTCTACCTTATTCTAGTTTACTTGCTGAACAAGGTCTAGCTCTGTCCTCTTTCCTTTATTTTGTTTTTTTTCTCTGCTCCCAGTAGAAGAATCACAAGATTCAATCTCATTATCTGTGAGGCACAAAGGTTAGATGATGATAGATCTGAGAGTTGGGAGACCTGTTTTTCTTCTTTATTTTGAGATACTAAAGCAAATTGCTTTATTTCTCCATGCTTGACATACATACATACATACATAAATTGCTTTATTTCTCCATGCTTGACATACATACATACATACATACATACATACATACATACATACATACATACATATATATTAACCAAATGAAGACAAAATCCGGCTCTCTACTGTGGGTTAATGAGGTAATTCTTTGGAATACCTTTTTCCTTTTGTTTTTTAATTGAGGTATAATTTCCAATAAAAGCACAAATCTAAAATAGAGCTCAATGAATTTTTACATGTGTATACAGCTGTATATGTATACATTGTAACCACCAACCAGATAAAAAATATAGGACATTTTCATCCCACCCCCGAAAGTTAACTTATTCCTCTTTCTATTCAATTACCCCTCCTTTTGTGTACTTTGAGGGCTTTACTCATATTAAGCTAATGAAAAGAAATATTGACATCTTTTGTCTTTCAACAGTAATTTGAATCTTGAACCCTATAATTAAAGTTTCATCTGTAGGGGGCGGATGTGGCTCAAATGGTTGGGCGTCCGTCTGCCATATGGAGGGACCTGGGTTCAATCCCCGGGACCTCCCGAAGGCACATGGGCTGCCAGGCTCTGTGTGCTGCTGAGCCGTTGGGCCCCGAGAGCAATGCAGCAGGATGATGACGTAACAGGGGAGAGACAAGACGAGATGCTCCGAAAGCTCCAGAAGCCAGGAGCTGAGGTGGCGCAGGTGGCAGAATACCTCTCTCCTACATCGGAGGTCTCCAAGATTGAATCCTGGTGAAGACTGGAGGAGGAGGATGAGAAGAGATGGCAGGAAACAGACACAGAGAATTGCCCAGCGAATGGACACAAAAACAGCAAATGGGGAAAGGGGGTTTAAAATGGATAAAGTAAATAAATAAATCTTAAAAAAAAAAAAAAAAAAAAGTTTCATCTGTAGAGAGTAAGATCTATTTAGACTTTTAGAAATAAGGTACAGAGGGAGAAGTTTTGCACTGCTAAAGTGTCAGTGTTGTTTGCCAGCATGATGTCTTTTCTTTTCTTTTTTCTGTATAGACTTTCCTGAAAGTTTTTGGGTTGTCTAAAAGAAAATTTGTTTGGAAGGGTTGAACGTAATAGGTGAAGGAAGTTGTTTGGCCAAATGAATGAGGAAGTTGCTTCAAGTCTGTGAATTCTGCTATTTGTATGTGATCTTGTTTCCTAATTGATATATATATACCTTTTATTTTAGAAGTTTCAGATTTACAGAAAAGTTGTAAAGATAGTAAAGAGTTCCTGTATCCCATGTACCTGTTTCTTCCTATTTTAACATATTTTTTACAACTTTATTAAGATAGAATTCACATACCGTTAAATTCACGTTTAAAATGTACAGTCCAGTGGTTTTTAGTATATTCACAGAATTGCCTAACTACCACCACCACAAACTAATTCCAGAATATTTTCATCACCCTATCAGGAAACCCCATGCCTATTAAGCAGTCACTTTCTTTCTACTTGCCCCCAGGCAACCATTTATCTATATAGTTTCCATGGGTTTGCTTGTTTTGGACATTTCACACAAAAGGAGTCATACAGTATGTGGTCTTTTGTGACTGGCTTCTTTCACTTAGGGTAATGTTTTCAAAAAAAGGTTTATCCATTTTGTAGCATGTATCACTATGTCATTCTTTTTTTTAAAATAAAATTTTGTTAATTCATACATGAACATACATAAACAATAAGTGTATAGTAAAAGTTGTAAACTTAAACAAAATGTGGTAAAGCCATACAGTGGACTATATTATTCAGCAATAAAAAGAATGAAGTTGGTGATATGCATGTTTGCTTTGTAAGTTTTGTCAGTTTTATTCATCGGTTGATGGACATTAATGTGGTTCCACTTTTTGTCTGTTATGAATAATACTGCTGTAAACATTGTGTACAGATTTTTGTGTGGACTACATATATGTGCCTAGAAGTGGAATTGCTGGGTCATAGAGTAACTTTTTTATTTTTTTAAGAGTAATTCTTATGTTTAGCATTTTGAGGAACTGCCAGACTGCTTTCCAAAGTGGCTATACCATTTTACCTTCCTACCAGTAATGTATGAAGGTTCCGGTTTCTCCACATTGTCTTCAACACTTGTTATATTGTCTTTTTTATTTTAGGCATCCTAGTGGATATAGAGTAGGATTTCATTGTGGTTTTGATTTGCATGTCCCCATTGAGCATCTTTTCATGTACTGTTGGCCATTTGTGTATCTTCTTTGAAGAAATGTCTGTTCACATTTTTGCCTATTTTTTAAAAAAATTTTATTTATTCCCCCCCCACCCCCGCTGCTTGTGCTCGCTGTCTGCTTTCTCTGTCCATTTGCTGCGTGTTTTCCTCTTTGTTGCTTGTCTCTCCTTTGTTGCGTTATTTTGCTGTGCCAGCTCTCCATGGGCACAGGCCATTAGCTCTCCGTGGGCGCAGACCAGCTTGACCTCACCAGGAGGCACCAGGAACCGAACCCAGGGTCTCCCATATGGTAGACGGGAGCCCAACTACTTGAGCCACATCTGCTTCCCTTGCCTATTTTTAAATTGGGTTTTCTAATCGTATTTTAAATCTTCACCAGTAAGATTAGAAGTCACTTGAAAGCAGGGCCCTTGATTCAAATAATAATTCTTTAATAATTTTTTGTTCTTCTGTTTACCATCATCTCTACCCACTCCCACATGCTCTCTTTACAGTGAAGAGAATAATATGCAGGTTATCGGCTGACAATAAACACATTTTGTTTGTTTTTTTCCCCCTTATCTGACTTGTAAAAACAAAGATGGCTGGAAAAGCATGTTTGGTACAGTGCTTGATATATATGCACACTGTAGACCCAGGTGCAAACATGTGGACAATTTTACAAATACATATTTGTATCTGCATAATATTGTTTGTAATGCTGTTTTTTACCTGCTTCCCCCCCTACAGTAAACAATATATTGTGAAAATATTTCCATCCATTTAATATTTTGTGGAGTTAAATTTTTTTAACATTTTAAAATTATTTTTTTGGTCAGAATTACAAATTACTCAGTTATCACACGATAACTATAATAACAATAAATCCACTTTAGTCAGTGGATACACTCCCCCCTTATTTTTGTTCATTCTTCAGTCTTGAGGGATTTGGGACAATGTCCACTCTGCTTCAGACTGAGAAGTGATGTAGATATTAAGAGGCAGAGGAATGGAATTGTTTTGCTTGCAGTTGAAGCTATCCTTGCTTTTGGGATGGGGCTGGTCTATCATTGTTTTGTTTGTTGTTCAGGGCAAGTCTAAAGAACTGGAGAGTGGAAGTTGACTTCATACCTGCTGGGTTTCAGGACTTTACCAACATAAGAACAATCAGAATACTTTAAGTCTCTGAGAAATAAACTAAATAAAATTGTATCTTCTAATAAAAGAAGTAGAAGAATCAGCATTAGGAGTTTTAAAATGAGTATAATTATGTTATATTAGGGAAATAGCTTTCATATACTCCCAGATAGAGCCCTCTGAAAGGTGTATTGATTTCATGAGGCTGTGAGGCTTGCCTATGATGTTTGGATGCCTCTAGGGCCCTCAGGAGCAGTTTTGTTTGAGGCTTTGTCTACTGTGGCAGTTTGTGAAGTCTGGCTGAGTCCTGCATAAGCATAACCTTCGGAATGACCTCCCGAGTCACTTTGAAATCTCTTAGCCATAATCACTCTATTTTATTTAATATTTCCCCCTTTTGGTCAAGGTCTTTCTCTAAATGCATCGCTGATTAAGGCTTGGTAATAATCCCTCAGTGCCAGGGAGGCTCATCCCTGGGAGTCATGTCCTATATCAGGGGAGGTGGGGACAGGAATGGTGAGTTTATTTGCAGAGTTTGGCTTAGAGAGAGGCTACATTTGAGTAACGAGGTTTTCAAGAGGTAACTCTTAGGTGTTAATTATAATTAGGCTTTAGTTTCATGATTACACGAATAAGGTTCATAAGTGCAAGCATTAAGATTGAGGGCTTGGCTTTTTAGCCTGTTTTCTTTTATTAGGCAAGGCTTAATGGCCAGAGCTTTTGGCCATCTTATTTGAGAAAATAGCAGGACTTCCCTAGGTAGAGTTAAATTTTAACATCAAGGTATGAACACAACTACTTCTATACATGGTTGGTTCTTAATGAGTAGTAGATTATTCCGGAAGGTAGAGGAGTGGAAATTGTTTAACTTGTTTTATTTACATGTCTTTTAAATTATTGGATGTCTTTATTAGATTAAGACAACTACTGGTAATTATTTCTTGCTTTGCTTTATGTTGTGAAGTTCCTGCTTTGGTGCCCATTTCAGATTTTTTTCAGTTGTTATTGGTAATGGATAGATTAAAAGTTATAAAATTGTGCTGATGTGGGGAGATAAACTGCTATCTACCTTCATAATCATGGAATTTGTTATGGTAGTGATTAATAGAAAGTTTAAAGACTTTGGGGAAGTTTAACATGTATTTATTGATCACCAAACTTTGTGTCAGGCACTCTGAACAGGGAAAAAATTAAATGATAAAAGTTCTAGGTGGTGTGTTTGTTTTTCAGGTGGGGAAGGGGGAAGAAGGGTGTGCCAGGTTATATTAGAACAAAATAAAAAAGTCAAAAGATAAATTTCCTAGGACATAATTTTTTTTTTTTTTTTTTTTGAGGTACTGGGTCCAGGAATTTGAACCTGGGACCTCGTATGTGGGAAGCTGGCGCTCAACTACTGAGCCACATTGGCTACTTCATTTGTTTGCTTGTTGTTTGTTTGTTTTTAGGAGGCACCAGGGACTGAACCTGGGACCTCCCATGTGGGAAGCAGGTATCCAACCATATGAGGTCTATATCCGTTCCTCAAGAGAGTCTGTATTTTTCCAACAATTATCTTGTAAACCAAGAGGCAGTCAGGCAAAACAGGTTGGATATGTATGTTTTAATCCCCTCTCTCCATCCCCTTTTTTTCTCACCATGCTTGCAGATGTTGAAATGTGAGGATTTTGAAATACTTTTTTTTAAGACCGTATGTAAATGAGGTTACACTAGAAATGATCCTTAAGGTCCTATATTCTGTGATTGATTCTAATTTTTCAGTTGTCTTGAAGATATTAAGAGTTTGCTGAGATATCATGAAAGATAATACTCAGAAAGTTGTCGTTTTGACATTGGAAAACTTATCCCTTATCCCAGCTGAGGTATAGTAGTCAGAATTAAGTTCTAGGTCTTCCACTTGCTAGCTATGTGACCTTCAGCCTTTCACTTAAGCCCTATTTTACTCATCTGTAAAGTCTGAAATAACAGTAAATACCTTACAAGGTTGTTGTGAGGATCAAATGAGAAAATGTATTAGGAGGTACTTTGAAGACAGATATGAGATGTTGCTTCAAAAGAAGTCTCTGAAGAACAGTAGTTTAATATTATTAGCTTTTTGTCTTCAATTACTGATTCTTCCTGCTCACTCTAAATTTATATGCTTACGTTCGGCTTGGTTGGTAATTTCCAAATTTCCTTTTCTTACCATAGTAAGCCGAAAACTGTTTTGAGTGCAAGTACCTCCCACATATAAGTTAAGGTTAGAAACCAAGGATAGTGAGAAACACCTGCTGTAGAATTCAGAGCAGGAGATGTTTGGAACCAAAACACTGCTGCTACTGCTAAACATGGGTCTGGCATTTCTGAAAAAAAAAAATGTGTGTGTGTATGTATGGTTTATTTAAAAAAAACAACAACAACAACAAAAAAACATACAAAATTGTAGAAATCAGGAGAAAGGAAATTTTTTTTTTAAATTTTACTAAAATTATACAAATAAAAATTAATTATTGAAGCTTGTGGACACATCACAGAATGGTAGAGATTTCAAATGGTTAGCAAGTAGACAAAAATGAGATATTACTGCAGGCAGGTATTTAACCTCATTAATTTATAAAACTTCAGTCTTAAAGTATTGCAAGATGGGATTCTTGATTTAACTCATGCACCAAAAATATTCATCTCTCAGGTTTAAAATAATTAACCAAGTTTATAGTGATGAATGGAAAACAAAAGCTGCAAAAAGAAATAGAAAATGAAAAAAAACGACATATTTTTACATAAAGTATAGTTACACATACTTAATGTTAAGATAGAAGACTGGACGAAGCTATCAAAAATGGTTGAGATATTTCTATTTTCTTTAATAGTTGGAAGTATTTTCCAAATTTTCTTCAATGTTCACATGTAATTTTTATCTATTAGATACTTCTATCACAATGTTATATTTTGCTATTGAACCAAATATTAAAGTCTGTTATTACTTTAAAAAAAAAAAAAAAAAAAAAGCTAATACTATGGTAGCCCTATTCTAAGCACTTTACTTTTAATCCTCACATTGACTTTATGAGGGTAGGTAGTACTGTAACTATGAGGAAATTAAAGGTTAGCAGATTACTTGTGATTGGTGCAGTACTTTGAAACTTTTTCTTTTGGTAGAACTCAGCCTTGTTATGGTTACATTTCACACATTTGTGTTCTTACCACATCTTTGCAAAAGAGTAACTTCTATAAGCCCTCAGCAAAAGTTTATTGTAAATTTTTCTTTAATTACTTCTAGAAGTCCTGATGGATTTAGGGACAAGTAATGATCCATGATCATTTTCATGTTCAGGTCTAACTTTGACTTGAAAAAGCTTGGAATAAGTGATAAATACTGGTTAGGCACACTGATTCATAAATTCCCTATTTTCTCAATTACCAGAGGCCTGCTTTTCTGTATTTTAATGTTTTGAAATTGTGTGCATTTAATGCGGTAGCATTTCTTCCCAAAAAGCTGTTATTAAATTAAAGATGTGCCTTTTAATCAATTGACAAGGTCTAGAATCAAGAAAATATATGTAATTGTAAAGTCACTTTGCCTTACACCCATTATCAGTGTGCCATTCTTGACCCCTGTATATATTCTTTGCATGTTCAGTACTGAGAGCTAGATTTTCTTTTAGCCAGCTAAGGTTGGTGTTGCTTTGGGTTCTGAGACTTGATTCTGTGCCCTCACTCTTCTTTTTAGACTCCTTTAAGAATATTTTGATGACTTAAAGACAGAAGCACCTCAACTGCATGTGTTGCCTACTAGCTGCTGCTGATTTGGAGAATCAGCTAGATGAGGAGGAAAGTTAGTAGATATTTTCAACGGAGAGTGAGCCAGAGTTAAAACTTGAAAGCCTAAAGCAAGTTCATCTTCATTGGTTAAATCCATGAAGTTGTATAACATTGTGTTGTTTTGGGAACTAATTTCTAACTTTCTTAACTGTTGTTTTCTTTTGCTCATATATGTTTGAATTTCTGTTTGAAATTTAATGTATTGTTTGTTGATTCATAACTTCAAATTCGTGGTCCTGAAAATCTGAACTGTAGTTCATAGAGCAGTGGTTTTTTTAAATAGTTATTTAGTAGTGGAGTACCTGAAAGTTATGTTGCTCTTTCAAAATGCTGTTTAGAATACAATGAAATATTCATAAAATATTTGTATCTTTAGAACTGGGAAGTTTAACTAGCAAATAATATTGTATAATGTCAAATGTGTTGCTAAATCACAATATCACCACAGGTGTCCATCAAAGCAAAGCTGAGGATCTAAGCATGGATCATTCCTGAATTTCCCCTCTAATGTTCTTTTTTCTTTTCTTAGAAAAAAAAATTTAATTTGAAATGTTTAGTGATTCATAAGAAGTTGGCAAAAGTAGTTCATAGGGTCTCTTGAATCCTTCATCCAGCTTCCCTCAATAATGACATCTTATGTAACTGTAGAATAATATGAAAGCCAGAAAATTAGTATAATACTGTAAACTAGTTTACAGACCTTCTTCAGTTTTCGTATGCATTTGTGTGTATGTAAGTGCATGTGTGTGCTTGTAATGATATGAAATTTGATTTCATATAAAGATTTGTGTAACCACCATCACCCATGACACTGAACTGTCCATCATTACAGAAGAACTGTCTTGTACTACCTCTTTATAGATGCACCCACCCCCACCCTGTCCTTCTCTCTGGACAATCCTTCTCCCTGTCATTTTGAGGATGTTGTATAAATGCAGCCACATAGTATGTAACTTTCCAAGATTGGCTTTTTCATTCACTAGGCATAAAGCCCTTGAGATCCATCCAGGTTGTTCTCTTGTTCTGTGTATTAGTACCAATAGTTAGTTCTTTTTTATTTCTGAGTTGTGTTCCTTGGTGTGGATGCACCAGAATTTGTTTAACCATTCACCTGTTGAGGGATATTTGGTTTGTTTCCAGTTTTTGGTTATTACCAGTAATGCTACTATGTACGCTCATATACAGAGCAAAACTACTTTTCATTTCTCTGGGGTAAATGTCTGTATTAGTCAGGGTTCTCTCGGGAAACGGAATCAACAGGAGATAACTGTCAATAATATGACATTTTATGAGTCTCTCACATGACCGTGGGGATGCACAAGTCCAGGTTTTGCAGGCAGGCTGCAAATGAGGGGCTCCAGTGAAAGTCCAATGAAAGGTCCTCGATGAGTTTCTGGGAGATGTTGGCTGTCCAAAGACAAGCTGGGAAATTCTCTCTGAATGTTCAAATCACTTCCCCTTTTAAGGTATTCAGCTGATTGGATAAAAGTGTCACCCATTGCTGACAGCAGTCTCCCTGACTGATGCAGATGTAATCAGCCATCCACCAGTTTAAGAGACAAAGTGCTATGCTCTGGCATGGGCACCTCTTGCTGTGCGCACTGACCACAGAGCCACTGTAGCAGTTTGATATGATTTATGAATTCCAAAAAGAGATATAGATTACGTTTGTAAACTGGTCTGTTCCTCTGGGTATGATACCCTTTGATTGTATTAAATCCAAAGGTTTTATGTTTACTTGATTAAATTAAGTTTAGGGCTTTGATTTGACCACGTCATTAGGGTTACTCAGTGTTGAGTCCCTGCCCGCTTGGTGGGCTATATAAACACTCATACAGAATAACACAGAGGAATAGAGAGAGCTCCATAGACATGGAGGAGGAGAGAACTTAGTTTTGATGCTGAAGCCCCAGGGAGAGCTAAGCTATTTGCCTGGTAGTTTGCAGCTGAAGAGAACAGAGCAGCTGAGCCCTGTGCCAGCCCACGGTTGTTAGGCAGAAGCTGGGCCCATGAGGCCTTAAGAGGAAGAGGAAAGCTGAACCCTTGCAGAGATTGGCAACCATCTTGCTTCAACATGTGGCAGCAGACTTGGGTGAGAAATTACCTCTTATGATACCTTGAGTTGGACTCTTTAGGGTCTTGTAACTGTAAGCTTTTACACCAAATAAATACTCTTTATAAGAACCAACAGATTTCTGGTACTTTGCATCAGCACCCCTTTGGCTGACTAATACAGCCACCCACAGCGGTGACTTAGAATCCTATGCACATTTAGGCATGGGGACCCAAGACCACAAGGTGGAGTCTTAGTGATCATCATATGCATGCATTCAAAGCATTCCCCCAGAAATCAGGGTGAAAGCAGGGAATTATTGACAAGCTGCACCTGAAGAAAAAATGGTATGTTTTTGAACACTGATCTCATCTGGCTCTGTGGGTAGAGATCCCCTAACACGGATGTTACTGGAGACAGGAAGCCATGTGAAAAGGGGAAATTGAACTGTTGTAAGACAGTGTGGACCCAGATCTGAAAGCTAGAGTGAAAAGATGATCCAGAACGCTGGGTAGAGGTTGGAAAAATCATAGCTGCTGGGAAGGAAAATTTGTATAAAAACATAGAGGTCAGCCCTGGACTCCCAGAGGAGGAATAGAGGAAGTGAAATTCTCTCCTGGAGGAGAAACAGTGGCACATAATAGGGTAATCTTAACAGTTAGTGTGCATACCCAGGGCAAGAGAAAAATCTGAACTGTTAAACATGCACTGCTCTAAAGGTTCAATATAAATTGGACCAAGGAAGAGCCTTAATACATAGCCAGTCTACATTAAACCTTAGGCAAGAAGGAGAAACTGACTCCCAGAATTAGCACATCAAAATAATCAAAGGCCCAGACATCAACAACAGATCACAAGCCATGCAAAGAAACAGGGAGAGATGGCTTAGTCAAAGGAACAAATTAAACTCTCATAGTACACACAGACAGTGGAACAACTAATCAAAGATGCTCAGTCAGATCTCCTAAACCAATTCAAGATGCTAAAGGTAAATATGAATAAAAATAAATTTGGGTATAGAACTAAAGGATATAAGGAAGATGATGACATATGATAAAAAAAAAATTATAAAGTTTAAAAAGTAACTTATGAGGATGTAAAACATAATGGAGATTAAAAATATACTAGAGTAGAGGAGCGGATGTGGTTCAAGCAGTTGTGCACCTCCCTTCCATATGGGAGGTCCCAGCTTTGGTTCCTGGTGCCTCCTAAAGAAAACAGACAACAAGCAGACAATGAGCAAAAACCATGAGCAAGCAGATAAGGGAGCCATGGTTGGGGGTGGGACACATGGGGATATACTAGAGTCATTTAAGAGCAGATTTGAACAGGCAGCAAAAAGATTCCATCTTCAAGACCTTGTAATAGGTGGTGGTTTCTTGGACCTTACACCCAAAGCATGTGCAACAAAAGAAAAATTGATAAATGGGACCGCCTCAAAAACACTTTCGCACCTCACGGGACTTTGTCAGAAGGGTGAAAAGGCAGCCAACTCAATGGGAAAAAATATTTGGAAATCACATATCTGATAAGGGTTTAATATCCAGGATATATAAAGAGATGTTACAACTCAACAATAAAAAGACAAATGACCCAATTAAAAAATGGGCCAAAGACTTGACATTTCTCCAAGGAAGATACAAATGGCAAAAAAACACATGAAGAAAGGCTCAACATCACTCATGATTAGGGAAATGCAAATCAAAACTACAATGAGATATCATTTCACACCTATCAGAATGGCCACTATTAAAAAGACAGAGAACACAAGTGTTGGAGAGGATGTGGAGAGATAGGAACACTTCTTCACTGTTGGTGGGAATGCAGAATGGTATAACCACTATGGAGGACTGTTTGGCAGTTCCTAAAGAAGTTGAATATAGACTTGTCACGTGACCCTGCAATACCACTACTGGGTATATACCCAGAAGAACTAAGAGCAGTGACACAAACAGACATCTGCACACCGATGTTCATAGCCAAATTATTCATCATTGCCAAAAGTTGGAAACAACCCAGGTGTCCATCAACAGATGAATGGATAAACAAACCTGTGGTCTATTCACACGATGGAATATTATGCAGCTGTAAGAAGAAATGAAGTCGTAAAGCATATGACAACATGGATGAACCTGGAGGACATTATGTTGAGTGAAGCAAGCCAGACACAAAAGGACAAATACTGTATGAATGGGTTACTATGAACCAAATATATTGTGTAACATATTGTTTGATCTAAAAAAAATTTATATGTATCCATTACATTTAATTCAGAAATGTATATATTTATTCATCTGTGTTTACTTTTTAGTTTTTAATTGTTTATACTTTCAATTATTAAATGTACAAAATAAAGTTTAAAAAAAAAAAAAAAGATTCCTCGAACAATCAATCATATAGTCAGAAGAGCAGAGAGGGCAAAATGAAAAAAAAGTTAGCAGAGCCTAAGCAACCTGTGGTACAACATGACGTGCACCATCATATGCATTATGGGAGTCCCAGAAGGAGAAGAGAAGGAAAAAGAAGCAGAAAGAATATTTGAGGAGATAATGGCCAAAATTTCCCAAATCTTATGGAAGGCATACATATAACATGTATTTTTCCACTAGTATGGGTACTTATGCAAAGTACCAGAAATCTGTTAGCTTTTTATAAAGGGTATTTATTTGGGGTAAAATCTTAACAGTTACAAGGCTGTAAAAAATCTGACTCAAATTTGCTTTCTCACCAAAGTCAGTTGCCACGTGTTGAAGCAAGATGGTTGCCAATCTCTGGCTGGTCTCACCTCTAGACTTCCTCTTCCTCTTGAGGCTTTGACGGGCCCAGCTTCTTGAGAATTCATGCTTAAATGAAGTCCTCTCTCTTCTGGCATAGAGCTTGTTTCTTTCCAGGCCTCTTTTATCAATCTCGGCTTTCTTTCCAAGGTCAGCTGTAAAGTATCAGGCAAATGGTCCATCTATCTCTCCCTGTGACTTTAGCTGTTTTAGCCTTCTCCTTTTTGTCATATGGCAGGATAAAAAAATGACAGAGTTCTTTCTTCTGTGTCTCTTTGTCCATGTGAGTGTCCATTTATATCAGACCCACCAAGGGGTGGAGATTCAACCTGAGTTATACCTTACTGACATCAAATAAAAAAAGTCCTAATCTTAACAGGTAATTTAATGAAAGACAGCTCAGTTGAATTTAATGCAATCAAAGGGTATCTATCACACCTAGAGGAATAGATTAGTTTACAAACATAATCTTTCCCTTTTTCAGGTTCATAAAATAATCTCAAACTGCCACATATGTCCAAGAAGCTCAAGGAACTCTAAACAGGATAAACCCTAATAGACCCATTCCAAGACACATACTAGTCAAAATGTCAAATGCCAAAGATATGGGAAGCGGCTGTGGCTCAATCAGTGGGGCTCCCGTTTGCCATATGGGAGGTCCCGGGTTCGGTTCCCGGGGCCTCCTGGTGGGGGCGGGCCCGCCCGCACGGCGTGGTTGGCTGGCCCAGCGAGCGCGAGCAGCAAGGGGGGGATGAATGAATAAATAAATAAAATCTTAAAAAAAAAAAAAAAAAAAAAAAAAATGCCAAAGATAGAGTATTCTGAAAGCAGCAAGTGAAAAATGATTTTTCATATACAGGGGACCCTCCATAAGACTAAATGCCGATTTCTTTTTTTTTTTTTTTCAACTTTATTTTGTACATTCAATAATTGAAAATATAAACAATTAAAAACTAAAAAGTAAACACAGATGAATAAATATATACATTTCTCAATTAAATGTAATGGATACATATAAATTTATTTTTTTGAATCAAACAATATATTCCACAATATATTTGGTTCATAGTAATGCATTCATACAGTATTTGTCCTTTTGTGTCTGGCTTGCTTCACTCAACATAATGTCCTCCAGGTTCATCCATGTTGTCATATGCTTTATGACTTCATCTCTTGTTACAGCTGCATAATATTCCATCGTGTGAATAGACCACAGTTTGTTTATCCATTCGTCTGTTGATGGACACCTGGGTTGTTTCCAACTTTTAATGCCGATTTCTTATTAGAAATCATGGAGGCAAGAAGGAGTGCTGTGACGTATTTAAGGTACTGAAAGTGAAAACTGCCAGTCAAGATTTAATCCTGCAAAATTGTTCTTCAAAAATGAGGGAGTGAAGAAAAAAAAAAAAAAAAAAAGGGAGTGTTTAAGACATTCACAGATAAAAACTGCAAGGGGATCGGATATATCTCAAGCAGTTAGAACTCTTGCTTCCCATGTACAAGGTCCCAGGTTCGATCCCCAGTACCTCCTAATAAAAACAAAACAAAACAAAACAAAAAACACTGCAAAAGTTTGTCACCAAGAGACGTGCCCTGTAAGAATTATGAAAGGGAGTTTTTCAGGTTGAAAGGAAAGGACAGGAGATAGTAACTTGGAGAATATGAAGAAATAAAGATCTCCAGTAAAGGTAATTATGTGGTTAAACGCAAAACCCAATAATGTGGTTTCTTCAGTATGGAGCTCTATTCTTTACTTCCTATAAGAATTAGAATGCAAAGTGAATAAGAATCATATTTCCATGTTATGGACATGCAAAATATGAAGAGGTAATGTTTGACAAAAAACAAGATAAGGAGGGGAAACAGGTATGGGACAGAGGCTATGTATGATATTGAAGTTATGTTTGTATCTTTTTGAACTAGTAGATTATAGACTTAGGTTTTTTTTTAATACAAACTCCAGGGTACCTTCAAAGAAAGGATTTAAAATTTGTATAGAAATGGAGATGAGAAAAGAATCAATTAGTTGTATCACAAAAGACTAACTATACACAAAGCTGCAATAAAGGAAAAGAGGGACAAAAAAGATGAAGACATATAAGAAACAAAGGGCAAAATGGTTGAAGAAAGTCTTCCCTTATCAGTAGTTACACTGAATGTAAATGGATGAAACTCCCAATCAAAAGCCAGAATGGATAAGAAAACCACTATTCAACCATATGTTGTTTACAAGAGACTTACCTTAGACTCAAAGACAAATAGGTTGAAAATAAAAGGATGGAAAAAAATATTTCATGTAAGTTGTAACCAAAAGAGAGGTAGGGTAACTATACTAATATTAGACAAAATAGACTTTGAGTTAAAAACTGTTAGAAGAGACAAAGAAGGACACTATATATTAATAAGAAGATCTAGCCACCAGGAAGAAATAAGTCATAAACACTTATACATTATTATATATCACCAAATACATGAGGCAAACAGACAAAACTGAAGGAAAAAAATGATGCGATCATCTCAGTTGATGCAGAAAAGACATTTGAAAACATTCAGCACCCCTTTCTGATAACACTCAGAAAACTAGGAATAGAAGGAAACATCTTTAACATCATAAAAGGCATATATGAAAACCCCACGACTAACATTATACTCAATGATGAAAGACTGAACACTTTCCCTCAAAGATCAGGAACAAGACAAAGGTGCCTACTCTTACCACTGTTATTCATTATTGTACTGGAAGTTCTGGCTAGAACAATTAGCCATGAAAAAGGAATAAAAGGCATCCAGATAGGAAAAGAAGAAGTAAAACTTCCTGTTTTCTGATGACATGATCCTATATGTAGAGATAAATATATAACAAAGCTACTCGAGCTAATAAAGGAATTCAGCAAAGTGGCAGTGGTGTTTCTATAAACTAATAATGAACAATCAGAGGAGGAAATCAAGAAAAAAAATTCCATTTACAGTAACAACTAAAAGAGTAAAAAATCTAGGAATAAATTTAACCACAGATGTAAAGGATTTATGCATGGAAAACTACAAAACATGAAAGAAATGAAAGAATACCTGATTCTGATAAAATATCTAACAGACTTCTTTGTGGAAATGGAAAAGTTAATCATCAAATCCATATAGAAGTTATCTCGAATAGCCAAAACCATCTTGAAAAACAACAAAGTTGGACTCACACTCCTGATTTTAAAACTTATTATAGGGGAGTGGATATGGCTTAAATAATTGGGTGCCTGTCTCCCACATGGGAGGTCCAGGGTTTGGTTCCTGGTGCCTCCTAAGGAAGACAAGCAGACACAAGGGAGCCATCTTGGGGGGTGGGGAGTGGGGAATTTAAAAAAAAAAAAAAAAACAACCCAAAACTTATTACAGTGGAGTGGTTGTAGCACAGTGGTTGAGTGCTTACATTGCATGTACAATCCCTGGTTCAATCCCTGGTACCTCTTGGAAAAAAAAAACACATTATTACAAAGCTATAGTAATAAAAAACACAGCATGATACTGGCACAAAGACAGACATATAGACTAGTGGAATAAAATAGAGAGTTGAGAAATAAACCTTACACCTTTGGCCAATTGATCTTTGACTTGGGTGCCAAGTCCACCCTGTGGAGAAAGAATAGTTTCTTCAACAAATGGTGCTGAGAAGACTGGAAACCATGTGCAAAAGAATGAAGGTAGACCCCTACCTTATACCACATACAAAAATTAACTCAAGATGGATCAAAGACCTAAATAGAAGAACCCAAACTATTAAACTCCTAGAGGAAAACATAGAGAAGCAGCTTCAGGACTTTGTGTTTGGCAGTGGTTTCTGAGACTTTACACCAAAAGTATGAGCAACGAGAAAATAGATAAATAAGTCTTAGTCAAAATAAAAAAAAAAACCTTTTTTTTTTTTTTTTTTTAACATCAAAGGACTTTATCAAGAAAGAAAAAGATAAATTACAGAATGGGAAAAAATATTTGGAAACTACATATCCAATAAGGGTTTACTATCCAGATTATGTAAAGAACTACAACTTGGGAAGCGGCTGTGGCTCAATCAGTAGGGCTCCCGTTTACCATATGGGAGGCCCCGGGTTTGGTTCCCGGGGCCTCCTGGTGAAGGCAAGCCAGCCCGCACGGCGTGGTTAGCTGACCCAGCGAGCACAAGCAGCAAGGGGGGGATAAATGAATAAATAAATAAAATCTTTAAAAAAAAAAAAAAAAAAAGAACTACAACTCAACAAAAATACAAAATCCATTGAAAAATGGAAAAAAAACTTGAATAGATTTTTTCCAAAGAAGATATACAAATGGTAATACATGAAAATATGGTCAACATCACGTAGCCGTTAGGGAAATGCAAATCAAAACTACTGTAGTCGTTTGGCAGTTTGATTTAGTCATGAATTCCAAAAATAGATATTGGATTATGCTTATAAACTGGTCTGTTAATTTGGGCATGATTCAGTTATGATTAGGGCGTTGACTGGGCCACGTCAATAGGGCGTTGAGTCCCACCCCTTGGTGGGTAAGGTCTCGAAGATAAAAGACATGGCAAAGAGCAGTGTTGGAGCCATTTTGAGTTGGAATTGTGATGTGGAGTCTTGAGCTGGAGCCCAGAGAGAGGCAAGCCCTGGGAAGAGAGAAACCCAAGAAGCCTGAACCCTGGCAAACGTCAGCAGCTGTCATGCTCTAATATGTGCAACAGACTTTGGTGAAGGAAGAAACTTAGGCTTTATGGCCTGGTAACTGTAAGCTTCCACCCCAAATAAATACCCTTTATAAAGACCAACAGATTTCTGGTATTTCGCATCAGCACCCCTTGGCTGACTAATACAACTAAAATGATATACCATTTCACTCTCACTAGAATCTCTACTATTGAAAAAAAAAACAGAAAACTAATAAGTGTCGGAGAGGATGTAGAGATACAGGAACACTTATATGTTGTTGATAGGGAATAAAATGGTGTTGTAGCCACTGTGGAAAATAGTTTGGCGATTCCTCAGAAAACTAAATATAGGATTACCATATGAGCCAGCAACCCTACTTCTTGGTATATGCCCCAAAGAATTTGAGTGCAGGGACCTGAAAGATATTGGCACACTGATGTTCATAGAGGCATTATTTACAATTGCCAGAAGGTGGAAGCAAGCCAAGTGGCCATCAACAGATGGATGGATAAACAAAATGTCCTATATACATAAAATGAAATGTTATTCAGCCATAAAAAGGAATGAATTTCTGATGTGTCACACATATGACAACATGGCTGAACCTTGAAGACATCATATTGAGTGAAATAAGCCAGACAGAAAAGGGACAAATACTGTATGATCTTACTAACATGAAGTAAGCAGAATATGCAGAATCATAAAGTCAGAAACTAGAATACAGGTTCTAGGGACTGGGGTGGGAGAGGAGAATGGGGAGAAAATGATTAATGGTACAAAGTTTCTGTTTGGGATGATAGAAGAGTTTTGGCAAAGGATGACGGTGATGGAGACACAACTTTGCAAATGCAATTAACGTCACTGAATTGTATGTTTGAAAAGAAATAAAAAAAGGAAATTTAGATTTGTTACCCTCCCCCCCCCCACAAACCAACCCATAGAACTGTACAACAGGAGTGAACCCTAATGTAAACAGTGGGGTAAAGTTAATAGTGTACATTATAATAATGTTTCATCACTTGTAACAAAAATACCACACTAATGCAAAATGTAAATAATATGGAAAACTGTGTATGTGTGAGGAGTATATGGGAATGCTGTATTTTCTGAATGATTTTTCTGTGAACCTTTAACTGCTCTAATAAAAGGTGTAGTTTCAAAAATTTAAGAAATATATTTGAGAAAAATCACAGAATGAAATACCTGTGCATTAATATAGTTATTTTATTTTAGCAATGTGTACAGTTACTCTCTGGAGAGTAAAATTAGTTCTAGATTTTTGTTTTGGCTGTCTGTTGTTGATCTTGTTTGAATAACCTAATAAATTTAAAGAATGATGTAGATTCATCATTAAGCTTTAATGCTAAGTCCTTTGGCAGTTTTAGAATCTGAAGAACCAATATTTCTTTTTAACTCATTTGTCTTAGAGACATTTATTTATTTCCTAAATTGTTAATTATTATTGTTACTGCGGTATTACTAATGGAATATCTTAAAATTTTCATTCATTTGCATTTTATTTTTCTCATGAGTTATAATATCCACTGTTTTTATGACTTAGAATTACCAAAAAACCATTGAATTCTTTGTCTGCCAATAAAATAGGTGATTCCTCCAAACAACCATATCCATACTCAGGCTTTAGAATGTTCACTGTGAAATAGTGTGGGTTTTTTCCCCAACCAAGGAAGCTATCCAAGAATTTTGTGAATAAAGCTTAGAATTGACCTTGCCAGAATTCATGGGGAAGATGTCTTTTTTGTTTTGTGTGGTGGAAGAAAGTTTTTCATCCAAACTTTGCCCTGGTTTCTTTTCCTTTTCCTTCTGAGTTTTTTTCTTTTCTTTCCTTTTCTTTTTTAAAAGTGTCTAGGGATTTTAACTTTCTTAAAATTATCTTTTCTAGATGTTTATTGTCAGTGATTTATCTTGGGGTAAGTTGAGTAAGGGGTTCAGATTTCAGGACAAACCAGGGATTTGTTTGCTTTGGGACATGACATTTAGATGTAAAAAATTACTAGTAATTTTGTAATGAAAATTGCAATTAAATAGATTATTTAATTTTATTTAATGGAATTTGAGTTTTTGACGGTTTCAGTATGTAAATAGGAAGTCATAAAAGGCCTTTGGTAAATAAAATTTATTTTCCCAATTACAGGGACATTGCTAAAGGAATTGTGGCAGTTTGATATAGTTATGAATTCCAAAAATAGATATTGGATTATGCTTGTAAACTGGTCTGTCCTCTGGCGTGATTAAGTTCTGATCAGGGCTTTGATTAGGTCACATCAGTAGGGCATTGAGCCCTACCCCTTGGTGGGTGGGGAATCAAAGATAAAAGACATGGCAAAGAACAGAGTTGGAATTTTGAGTTGGAGTTTTTTTTTTTTAAGATTTATTTATTTATTTGCTTTTATCTATTTTTACACCCATGCCCCACCATTTTTGCTGTTTTTGTGTCCAAAACTGCTGGGCAATTCTCTGTGTCTGTTTCCTGCCCTCTCTTCTCATCCTTCTCCTCCTGTCTTTACTGGGATTCAATCCTGGGAACCTCTTATGTGGGAGAGAGGCATCCTACCAACTGCATCACCTTAGTTCCTGTTTTTTTTGGTGCATAACGCTTGGCTCTCCCTTCTGCCACTCTCCTGTTATGTCATCATCTTGCTGCGTGACTCGGCGGGGCCTGATGGCACACCTGCACACGGGGCCTGATGGGCTCACCCATGCGTGGGGCCTGACGGCGCACCTGCATGCAGGGCCTGGGGGGCTCACCCACTCATGGGGCCTGGCGGTGTACCCACATGCCATCCATATTTTTCTTTATTTTTACCGGGAGGTCATGGGGATCAAACCCAGGTCCCTCCATATGGGAGACAGACACCCAACCATTTGAGCTACATCCGCCCCCCTTGAGTTGGAGTTTTGAAACTGAGTTTTAATGCTGGAGACTGGGGAAGCAAGAAGCATAGAGGAGCTTTGTTGTGAGGAAGGAGAAAAGGCCCCGGGAAGAGACGAGGCGTTCGCCTGATAGTCTACAGCTGGCCTTGTGGAGCGACGCAAGCCTAAGCCTGGAGAGAGGCAAGCCCTGGGAAGAGAGGAACCCAAGAAGCCTGAACTCTTGGCAGATGTCGACAGCCATCTTGCCCCATCACATAACAGTGGACTTTGGTGAGGGAAGAGACTTAAGCTTTATGGCCTGGTAACTGTAAGCTTCTAACCCAAATAAATACCCTTTATAAAAGCCAGCAGATTTCTGGTATTTTGCATCAACACCCCTTTGGCTGACTAATACAGGAATTAAACATAGTAAGGAACGTGGTAATGGGAATTTGACCTGGTGTTGAATGTTTGTGATGGCTGGCAACTGAATTTTGACAGGCAATCTGAACCTTGTTCTAGGGCTCTTGAGCATGGTTCATGCGTTTGTTCATTCATGCAAAAAATTTTTATTGAGTACGTGGGCATTGGAATATAATATGAAACAGAAATGGAGTGATACCTTCTCCCATGGAACTTATGGTCTGGTGGAGGAGGCAGACAATGTTAAACTATTGTTAAATTAAAAGTTAAATATCAACTTTGAGAGTAGTATAAGTGACTGTATTAGAGAGATCTGAGCAGGTCAGAGAATGCACCTCAAGAAATGATAGGTACCTGAGTTATGATTTGAAGGAGAAGTTTGTGTTAACTTGACAAAGAGAAGGAGGATGGTTGTCCAGGCAGAAGGAACAACAGGTGCAGAAACTCTGTGTTGGGGAGAATGTTGAAATGAGGGCCTTAACTAAGACTAGTATGGCCTGATCAGTGAGAGTTAGAGGGAGAAGGAACATGGTTTGAGATGGAAAGATAGGCCAGCCTTTGAAGAGTTTCATAGTCATCTTGAGAAGTTTTTGCCTTTATCCTAAGAGGAACAAAGAATCATTAAATATATATATATATATATAATTTAAGGAGGTACTGGGAATTAAACCCAGGACCTTGTACATGGGATGCAGACACTCAACTACTGAGCTGCATCTGCTCCCCCATTAAAAAGTGTTAAGCAAGAGAAGACATGGTCAGATTTGCTTTTTGGTGAGAGTACTTTTGACTGTAAAGTGGACAGTGGATTGGAGGGGTACTAGAGTGGATGTAGAGGTACTGGTTAGGAAGCTAGTCTAGTTGCCCAGATGAAAGATGATGGTGGCTTACTTAGATAAGAGTGTGTTGGTGGAGAGGAAAGGAATTAATCTGAGAATATTTAAAAGTCATAGTCAGCAGAGCTTGGTGATGGGTAGAATATGAAGAGGTAGAGAGAGGACTACTAGGTTTCTGGTATAAGCAATTTACTGCCTTTCACTGAAAAAGGGAATACTGAAAGAAGACAAGGTGTTTTTTGTTTGTTTCTTTGTTTTGGGGCAGGGAGAACATGAGTTAGGTTTTAGATATACATGTAGAGCTTGAGGTCCCTTTTGGTGATGACCTAAAGGAGAAGTTTTAGTGAAGGAGAGAATTTATTTCTTAGATTTAGATATACTCATTTATTTTGTTTAGTTTCATATTATTTTGTTTTTTAGATATAAGTAAATACATGTGTAGGAATTGCTTTTCCATAGTGGTACGCTCATAGAAACTTTCCCTATCCTTTAGATTTTTATATGTGTTAGCGTGTACTGCAGTTTTAATCAAAGAGTAGGGATTGATTAATACTTGCTGAATGAATGATTGAATCAGTAACTTTAATGGTTCCCAGAAATGCTGTTCCTTATGAGTTGGTGAATATTAAGACAGCATTAGACTTCTAGGAAGATGGCAGACTAGAAAGACACAGGGTTCTCTTCTCTTCCAGAAAAATTGCTAGAGGACAGGCAGAAATGGCCTGGAAAAAAATCTTCTAGGGTTTAGGACACGAGGGGAAGGCTGGACACTGCCCAAAAGAGAGAGGGGCAAAGGAAAAGAATTGCTGCAGCCAAACTATGAGTTAAAAGCGACAGCTGCAACTGCCTGCATCCTCCCCCACCCTGTAGACACTTTAGAATTCTCAGGCCTTGGGGCTGGTAGCTACAGAGAAAGGGGGCCCCAGGGATCTATCTCCCAAGGAAAGGGGAGAGAGGGACACAGCCTAAGGCTGACTCAGCTTTTGACCCACATATTTCGTCTGCTGTGTCCCACAAGCCTTTCCAGGCCAGGTGGGCCCACGCCTTTGTTTGCTTTGGGAGACAGCACAAGTCTAAAGAGATCTGACTCAATCTCCTTCTCTACTGACTAGGACTGGTTTTTGAGAACACAGAAGGTGTGGAATTATTTCCTACCCAGGAAAAGAGAGCAAAGATTGCCAGCAAAGATTGGAGAACAGCCTCTGAGAAAGTTTGAATTATGTGGTTCTTAGCCTGCAAGCAGGATCCTTTATCTCTTTGATCTGGTCCATGTTGCAGCAGAGACCAGGCATTGAACTGAGAGGGCCGTCAAAGAGCACCATCTGCTGGTGGAACAAGGAAGTGCAGGTGAGGAAATTAAAAGTAAATAAGAAGCTTTTCCTGGCCATTACAAGCCTTTCTCCCCTGGGCCCTAAGAATCGGGCCTGCAACCCATTACTGGGTCCAGGGCCCACATTTGAGCAGCAAACAGGGACAATCCTAAAGACCCAGAACAGGCTGAACCAAGAATCAAAGAACATTAGTAACACACAGCCTCCTGCCACTAAATCCCTATGAAAGATAGAAATTGAGCATCTGAGTAAACTTATTATGTTAATCAGATGCCTGGACATCAGCAAAAAGTACAAGCCATACTAAGAAAATGGAAGAAATGCCTCAAGAAAAGGAATATATCAAAAAGCCCCAGAAGAGATGCAGGTTTTGAGATAACTAATCAACGAGATGCACACAAATTTCCAAAATCAGTTTTAATGAGCTGAAAGACAATATGGCTAAAGATAGAGGGGCTATCAAGAAGGCACTGAGTGAGCACAAAGAAGAATTTGAAAACCTGAATAAAAAAGTAACAGCTCTTGGGAATGAAAGACACATAGGTGAGATCCAAAGCATATTAGAGGCATACAACAGCAGACTTAAATAAAAAAGAATAAGTGATACAGAAGACAGAACAGCTGGAATTGAGAGAAAAGAACAGAGAAAAGAATGGAAAAAATTGAGCAGGGGCTCAGGGAGATGAACGATAACATGAAATGTAACAACATTTGTGTCATGGGAGTTCCAAAAGGAGAAGAGAAGGGAAAAGGGGCAGAAAGAGTATTTGAGGAAATAATAGCTGAAAATTTGCCATCTCTCATGAAAGAAATGAACTCATATGTCCAAGAAGGGCAGCATACCCCAATCAGAATAAACGTGAATAGACCCACTCAAAGACACATACTATTCAATATGCCAAACGTCAAAGATAAAGAGAAAATTCTGAGATCAGCAAGGGAAAAGTAAACCATCATATACAGGGGACACTCAGTAAGAGTTAGTACAGATTTCTCATCAGAAACCACGGAGGCAAGAAGACTGGTATGATACAATTGGGATACTGAAATCCAGCAAAATTGTCCTTTAAATTTGAAGGTGAGTTTAAAATATTCACAAATAAACAGAAACTGAGAGTTCATACAAAAGAATCCAGCTTTGCAGGAAATATTACAGGAGGCCTTACAGCCTGAAAGAAAAATGACAGATGAGAGAGGCTTGGAGGAGAGTATAGAAAAAAGGAGTAGCAGAAAGGATAACCAAAAGAGTGAAAAAGACAGATGAAAATAAGATATGACATATGAAAACCAAAGACTAAAATGGTGGAAGTAAATAATGCAATTATAGTAATATCATTGAATGTGAATGGATTAAACTCTGCAATCAAAAGATATAGGCTGACAGAATGGAAAAAAAAAAAGCATGAGCCATCCATATGCTGCCTACAAGAGATGTACCTTAGACCCATGGATACAAACTGGCTGAAAGTGAAACGTTGGAAAAAGATACTCCATGCAAACAGTAACCAAAAAGAACAGGTAGCTATATTAATATCAGACAAAACAGACTTTAAATGCAAAAAAGTTAAAAAAGGTACAGAAGGCCATTATATATTAGTAAAAGGGACAATGCACCAGGAAGAAATAACAGTCATAAATATCTATGTACTTAACCAGGGTGCCCCCTAATACATGTGGCAAACCCTGGCAAAATTGAAGGGAGAAATCTACATTTCTACAGTAATAGTTGGAGACTTCAACACACACTGACATCAGTAGATAGAACAACTAAACAGAAGATCATAGAGGAAACAGAGAACTTGAACAATATGATAAACGACCTAGACCTTACAGATATATCGAGAATGTTGTACCCCAAATCAGCAGGTTATACATTTTTGTCAAGTGGTCATGGATCTTTCGCCAGGATAGGTCACATGTTAGGTTACAATGCAGGTCTCAGTAAATCTAAGAAACTTGAAATTATACACAGTACCTTCTTAGATCATAATGGAATGAAACTGGAAATCAATAATAGAGGAGAAAGAGGCAAATTCGCAAATGTGTAGAGGCTGAAACAACACTCCCAAATAATCAGTGGGTCAAAGAAGAAATTGCAAGTGAAATTAGTAAATATATTGAGAGAAATGAAAATGAAAACACAACCTTTCAAAATTTATGGGATACAGTGAAGGTAGTCCTGTGAGGGAAATATTAAAAAAGAAGAGAGAGCTAAAATCAAAGATCTTACCAAACATCAATTAGAAAAAGAAGAACAAACCATTCTCAAAGCAAGCAGAAGGAAAGAAATAATAAAGATTAAAATGAAATTGAGGGCAAAAAATCAATAGAGGAAATCAACAAAACCAAAAGCTGATTCTTTGAGAAGATCAATAAAATTGACACACCCCTTGCTAGACTAACAAAGAAAAAGAGAAGATGCAAATAAAATCGGAAATGAAAGGGGGGAAGTCCCAAGTCACCCCACAGAAATAAAAAGGATCATAAGAGGATATTATGCGAAACTGTATGCCAACAAACTAGATAACCTAGATGAAATGGACAAATTCCTAGAAATGTACAAACAACCTACACTGATGCTACAAGAAATATAAGAACTTAACAAACTAATCACATTTAAAGAGATTGAATCAGTAATCAAAAATCTCACAACAAGGAAAAGTCCAGGGCCAAATGGCTTCACAGGTGAATTCTACCAAGCATTTTGAAAAGAATAACACCAGTCCAGTTTAAACTCTTCTGAAAAATTGAAGAGGATGAAAAATTACCTAACACATTTTATGAAACCAACATCACCCTAATACCAAAGCCTGATAAAGACACTACAAAAAAATAAAATTACAGACCAGCCTCTCTAATGAACATAGATGCAAAAATTTTAAACAAAATACTTGGAAATAGAATACTAGAGCATGTCAAAAAACTTACACCTCGTGACCAAGTGGGATTTATTACTGGTATGCAAGGCTGGTTCAACATCAGAAAATCAATTAATGTAATATAGCACATTAAAAATTTAAAGGGATAAAATGACAGGATCATCTCGATTGATGCAGAGAAGACATTCAACAAAATCCAGCATGATAAAAACACTTCAAAAGATAGAAATAGAAGGAAAATTCCTTAATATGATAAAGGACATATATGCAAAACCCCACACCCAACATTGTACTCAATGGGGAGAGATTGAAAGCTTTCCCTCTAAGATGGAGAACAAGACAGTGATGCCCACTGTCACCATTGTTATTCAGCATTGTGCTAGAAGTTCTAACTGGAGTAATTAGACAAGGAAAAAAAAAAAGCATCCAAATAGGAAAAGAGGAAGTTAAAACTCTCATCACAGATTAGACGATCCTGTATTTAGAAAATTCTGAAATGTCTGCAGCAGAGCTACTTGAGCTAATAAATGAGTTCAGCAAAGTGGCAGGATACAAGATCAACACTCAAAAATCAGTAATGTTTCTGTACACTAGTATTGAACATCTAAGGAGTAAATCAGGGGAAAAAATTCCATACCCAATAGCAACAAAAAGACTCAAATACCTAGGAATCAATTTAACTGAAGAAGTATAGGACCTATATGCAGAATACTACAAAGTAATGCTAAAAGAAATCAAGGAAGACCTAAACAAATGGAAAGACATTCCGTATTCATGGATTGGGAGACTAAATATTGTGAAAATGTCAATCCTTCCCAAACTTATTTATAGATTCAATGCAATGCCAATCAAAATTCCATCATCTTACTTTACAGAAATAGAAAAGGCAATTACCAAATTCATTTGTTAGAGAGGATGTGGAGAGATAGGAACACTTATTCACTGTTGGTGGAAATGTAGAATTTTACAGCTACCGTGGAAGACTGGCAGTTTCTAAGAAGCTGAATATAGATTTGCCACATGACTGTGCAGTACCACTACTGGTATAGAAGAATGAGAGCAGTAACACAGACATCTGCACACCAATGTTCATATTGGTGTTATTCATGATTGCCAAAAGTTAGAAACAACCCAGGTGTCCATCAACTGGATAAAGAAACTGTGGTGTATTCACACAATGGAATATTATGCAGCTGTAAGAAGAAATGAAGTCTTAAAGCTTATGACATGGATGAACGTGGAGGACATTTTGTTGAGTAAGCAAGCCAGACACAAAATGACAAATACTGTATGATTGCGCTACTATGAACTAAATATGTTGTGTAATCTTAAGGAGTTAGTCACTTGAAAATAGGGGAGTGGGTGTAGCTCAGTGGTTTGAGTGCTTGCTTCCCATGTACAAAGTTCCAGTTTCAATCCCTAGTACCTCCTAAAAAAAATACACACACACAAAAAACTTGAATATAGGTCACTAGAAAATAGAATGAGGTTAAAGAATAGAAAGCTGAGGGTTAACTTGTGCATAGTTGGTAAAAAAGGATGTGTGTTAATCTTTGGAAATGAATAGAAACGGTGAAAGCCCAACATAATTTTTGTAACTAGCAGTACTATTACATGGGTATGAAAGTGGTTTAAAGGGAAAGTCATAGGTCATGTATAATACTAAAAGGGAAGTTAAAAAATGTAACATGGTGCTGCATAGCATAGTAAAACCGCATGTGAAATATGAATATGGGTAAAATTGGGTACATATATAAGACTTTTTCTTTGAAACTGAATAAATCGTGTTGGTACTACAAGATATTAATATCAAGCAAAAAAAATCAAACAAACCCAACATTATGCTAATTGAAAGAAACCACACACAAAGTACTACATATTGTATGATTCCATTTATATAAAATGTAAATATAAATCAATTTATAACTATGAAATTAGATTAGTGGTTTATGTTGGGCTAGGAAGGACTGCTAAGGGGTGTGGAATTTTTCTTTTTGGAGTAATGAAATTGCTCTAAAAATTTTTGTGGTGATAAATGCACAACACTGTAATTATAGTAAAAGCCATTGATTATACACTTTGGATAGGTTTGGATAGGTTGTATGGTCTGTGAATGTATCACAGAAACTGCTTGATAAATAAATGGATATTGTGCAATGATAGCTAGAAATAATATCAGCTATGTACAGCAGGGGAACCAGAGAGCTTGAGAGGTGAAGAATTTTCTTGTTTTTTTAATTTTTATTATTATTATTGAAATAATGAAAATGCTCTCATAATGATTGAAGAAATGAATGCTCATCAAAACATTGATTTGTTAAAAAAAAAAAAAAAAGCATTAGGCTAATTGATATTTGATATTAGTTAATACTTTACTCCTCTCCCCCAGAAACCTTTCTTCTTCTAGGGAGTGTTAAGGCTACAATGACCTCATTGCCCAGAAACATATCATCTAATGGCATTCAAATAGACAGAAAATAAAAAACATGGCTCTGTGTATGGTATTTGGCTTTGAGCTGTATTGTTCTCTATTTATGCTAACAGGTTTATAATTTGATGAAAGCACCATATCTGAATATTTTCTTATTCTTTTGATTCTAAAAAATTAAAATTTATTGAGGTTTTTTTTTTTTTTTGTGTGTGTAATATCTGTTATAACTAGTTGCCTGCATTTCTGTTGCACCAGATGTTTGTTGAAAGGGTTTGTATGACATTCTTTTTTTTTTTAGGGGGGGGCAGCAAGACGTCTTTTTTTTTTTTTTTTTTAAGCTTTATTTTGTACATTTAATAATTGAAAACATAAGCAATTAAAAACTAAAAAGTAAACACAGATGAATAAATATATACATTTCTCAATTAAATGTAATGGATACATGTAAATTTTTTTTTTTTTGAATTAAACAATGTATTACACAACATATTTGGTTCATAGTAATGCATTCATACATTATTTGTCCTTTTGTGTCTGGCTTGCTTCACTCAACATAATGTCCTCCAGGTTCATCCATGTTGCCATATGCTTTATGACTTCATTTCTTCTTACAGCTGCATAATATTCCATCGTGTGAATAGACCACAGTTTGTTTATCCATTCATCTGTTGATGGACACCTGGGTTGTTTCCAACTTTTGGCAATGGTGAATAATGTGGCTATTAACATCGGTGTGCAGATGTCTGTTTGTGTCACTGCTCTTAGTTCTTCTGGGTATATACCCAGTAGTGGTATTGCAGGGTCACGTGACAAGTCTATATTCAACTTCTTTAGGAACTGCCAAACAGTCCTCCATAGTGGTTGTACCATCCTGCATTCCCACCAACAGTGAAGAAGTGTTCCTATCTCTCCACACCTCTCCAACACTTGTAGTTCTCTGCCTTTTTCATAGTAGCCATTCTGATAGGTGTGAAATGATATCTCATTGTAGTTTTGATTTGCATTTCCCTAATCATGAGTGATGTTGAGCATTTCTCTATGTGTTTTTTTGTCATTTGTATTTCTTCTTCAGAGAAATGTCTATTCAAGTCTTTGGCCCCTTTTTTTTTTAAATAATTCTAGGGCTTTTTTTTTTTTTTTTTTAAAGATTTATTTATTTATTTTATCCATTTTAAACCCCCCCTTCCCCATTTGCTGTTTTTGTGTCCATTCGCTGGGCAATTCTCTGTGTCTGTTTCCTGCCATCTCTTCTCATCCTCCTCCTCCAGTCTTCACCAGGATTCGATCCTGGAGACCTCCGATGTAGGAGAGAGGTATTCTGCTGCCTGTGCCACCTCAGTTCCTGGCTTCTGGAGCTTTCGGAGCATCTCGTCTTGTCTCTCCCCTGTTACGTCATCATCCTGCTGCATGGCTCTCGGGGCCCGACGGCTCAGCGGCACACACAACCTGGCAGCCCATGCGCCTTCGGGAGGTCCCCGGGATCGAACCCAGGTCCCTCCATATGGCAGACGGACGCCCAACCATTTGAGCCACATCCGCCCCCTGGCCCATTTTTTAATTGGGTCATTTGTCTTTTTATTGTTGAGTTGTAACATCTCTTTATATATCCTGGATATTAAACCCTTATCAGATATGTGATTTCCAAATATTTTTTCCCATTGAGTTGGCTGCCTTTTCACCCTTCTGACAAATTCCTGTGAGGTGCAAAAGTGTTTAATTTTGAGGATGTCCCATTTATCTAATTTTTCTTTTGTTGCACGTGCTTTGGGTGTGAGGTCCAAGAAACCACCACCTACTACAAGGTCTTGAAGATGTTTCCCTACATTTTCTTCCAGTAGTTTTATGGTCCTGGCTTTTATATTTAGATCTTTGATCCATTTTGAGTTGATTCTTGTATAGGGGGTGAGATAGGGGTCCTCTTTCATTCTTTTGGTTATAGATATCCAGTTCTCCCAACACCATTTGTTGAAGAGACTGTTTTTTCCCATCAGCGTGGGCTTGGTAGGTTTGTCAAAAACCAGTTGACTGTATAGGTGAGGGTTTATTTCTGGATTCTCAATTCTATTCCACTGATCGATATGTCTGTCTTTATGCCAGTACCATGCTGTTTTGACCACTGTAACTTTGTAATATATTTCAAGGTCAGGCAGTGAAATTCCTCCCACATTGCTCTTCTTTTTTAGAATACTTTTGGCTATTCAGGTGCACTTACCCTTCCAGATGAATTTGGTAATTGCCTTCTCTAATTCTGTAAAGTAAGCTGTTGGGATTTTGATTGGTATTGCATTGAATTTATAAGTCATTTTGGGCAAGATTGACATCTTCACGATATTTAGTCTTCCAATCCATGAACACGGAATGTATTTCCATTTGTTTAGGTCTTTTTAAATTTCTTTTAGCAGTGTTTTGTAGTTTTCTGCATATAGGTCCTCTACTTCTTTGGTTAAATTAACTCCTAGGTATTTGAGTCTTTTTGTTGCTATTGAAAATGGAATTTTCTTCCTGATTTCCTCCTCAGATTGTTCAGTACTAGTGTACAAAAACATTACTGATTTTTGCGTGTTGATCTTATATCCTGCCACTTTGCTGAACTCATTTATTAGTTCAAGTAGCTTCGTTGTGGATACTTCAGGATTTTCTAAATACAGGATCATGTCATCTGCAAACAGAGTTTTACTTCCTCTTTTCCTCTTTGGATGCATTTAATTTTTTTGTCTTGTCTAATTGTCCTAGCTAGAACTTCTAGTACAGTGTTGAATAACAATGGTGACAGTTGGCATCCTTGTCTTGTTCCTGATCCTAGGGGGAAAGCTTTCAACCTTTCCCCATTGAGTATGATGTTGGCTGTGGGTTTTTCATATATGCCTTTTATCACATTGAGGAATTTTCCTTTTATTCCTATCTTTTGAAGTATTTTTATCAAAAAAGGATGTTGGATTTTGTCGAATGCCTTTTCTGCATCTATTGAGATGATCATGTGGTTTTTTTCCTTCAATTTGTTAATATGGTGTATTACATTGGTTGATTTTCTTATGTTGAACCAGCCTTGCATGCCAGGAATAAATCCCACTTGGTTGTGATGTATAAGTCTTTTGATATGCTGTTGGATTCGATTTGCAAGTATTTTGTTGAGAATTTTTCCATCTATGTTCATGAGAGAGATTGGTCTGTAATTTTCTTTTCTTGTAGAATCTTTTTCTGGCTTTGGTATTAGGGTGATGTTGGCTTCATAAAATGTGTTGGGTAATTTTCCCTCCTCTTCAATTTTTTGGAAGAGTTTAAACAGGATTGGTGTTAATTCTTTTAGAAATGCTTGGTAGAACTCACCTGTGAAGCCATCTGGTCCTGGACTTTTCTTTGCTGGGAGATTTTTGATGACAGATTCAATCTCCTTAATTGTGATTGGTTTGTTAAGTTCTTGTATTTCTTGTTGTGTCAGTGTAGGTTGGTTATGAGTTTCTAGAAATTTGTCCATTTCATCCAGGTTGTCCAGTTTGTTGGCATATAGTTTCTCATAATATCCTCTTATGATTCTTTTTATTTCTGTGAGGTCATTTGTAATTTCCCCCCTTTCATTTCTGATTGTATTTATTTGCATCTTCTCTCTTTTTTTCTTTGTTAGTCTATCGAGGGGTTTGTCATTTTATTGACCTTCTCAAAGAACCAGCTTTTGGTTTTGTTGATTTTCTCTATTGTTTTTCTGTTCTCATTTAAATTTATTTCTGCTCTAATCTTTATTATTTCTTTCCTTCTTTTTGCTTTGGGATTGGTTTGCTGTTCTTTTTCTAGTTTCTCAAGTAGTTCAGTTAAATCTTAAGAAAGAGTTTAGCTCTTTCTTGTTTCTTAATATAGGCATTTAGGGCTATAAATTTCCCTCTCCAGACTGCCTTTGCTGTATCCCATAAGTTTTGATATGTTGTGTTCTCATTTTCATTTGTCTCAATATATTTACTGATTTCACTTGCATTTTTCTTTGACCCACTGAATATTTAGGAGTATGTTGTTCAGTCTCCACACATTTACAAATTTCCTTTTTTCCTGTCTGTTATTGATTTCTAGTTTCATTCCATTATGTTCTGAGAAGGTGCTTTGTATAATTTCAGTCTTTTTATATTTATTGAGAGCTGTATTGTGACCTAACATGTGGTCTATCCTGGAGAAAGATCCATGGGCACTTGAGAAGAATGTATAACCTGCTGAGTTTGGATGCAGTGTTCTGTATATGTCTGTTAGGTCTAACGTGTTTGTCATATTGTTCAAGTTCTCTGTTTCCTTGTTGAGCTTCTGTCTAGTTGTTCTATCTAATGATGTGAGAGCAGTGTTGACGTCTTCAACGATTATTGTAGAAATGTCTGTTTCTCCCTTCAGTTTTGCCAGAGTTTGTCTCATATTTTTGGGGGCACCCTGGTTAGGTGCGTAGATATTTATGACTATTATATCTTCCTGGAGGATTGTCCCTTTTATTAATATATAATGGCCTTCTGTATCGCTTATGACTTTTTTGCGTTTGAAGTCTGTTTTGTCTGATATTAGTATAGCTACCCCTGCTCTTTTCTGTTTACTATTCACGTGGAGTATCTTTTACCAACCTTTTACTTTCAGCCGGCTTGTATCCTTGTGTCTGAGGTGAGTTTCTTGTAAGCAGCATATGGATGGCTCATGTTTTTTTATCCATTCTGTCAGCCTGTATCTTTTGATTGGGGAATTTAATCCATTCACATTCAATGATATTACTGAAAATGCACGATTTAGTTCCTCCATTGTATTCTTTGGTTTTCATATGTCATCTTATTTTTGTCTCTCTTTTTTCTCTTTTGGTTATCCTTTCTGCTTTTCTTTCTTCTATACTCTCCTCCAAGCCTCTCTCTCCTGTCTTTTTCTTTCAGGTTCTAAGGCTTCCTTTAATATTTCCTGCAAAGGTGGATTCTTTTTTGCAAACTCTCTTAGTTTCTGTTTGTTTGTGAATACTTTATATTCACCTTCATATTTGAAGGACAGTTTTGCTGGATAAAGAATTCTCGGCTGGCAGTTTTTCTCTTTCAGTTTCCTAATTGTATCATACCACTGTCTTCTCGCCTCCATGGTTTCTTAAGAGAAATCTGCACTAAGTCTTACTGGACGTCCTTTGTACGTGATCGTTTGCTTCTCTCTTGCTGCTCTGAGAATTTTCTTTTTATCTTTTACATTTGACCTTCTGAATAATATGTGTCTTGGCGTAGGTCTATTTGGATTTATTCTTATTGGGTTACGGTGTGCTTCTTGGACATGTAAGTTCATTTCTTTCGTGAGAGTTGGGAAATTTTCAGCTATTATTTCCTCAAATAGTCTTTCTGCCCCTTTTCCTTTCTCTTTTCCTTCTGGAACTTCCATGACATGTATGTTCTTGCGTTTTGTGTTGTCATTCAACTCTCTGAGCCCCTGCTCAATTTTTTTCCATTCTTTTCTCTCTGTGTTCTTTTCTCTCTTCAATTTTAGCTGCTCTGTCTTCAGTATCACTTATTCTTTCTTCTATCATTTCGAGTCTGCTGTTGTATGCTTCTTACGTATTTTTGACTTCACCTATTGTGTCTTTCATTCCCATGAACTCCGTTACTTTTCTGTTCAGTGTTTCAAATTCTTCTTTGCGTTCGCTCAATGACTTCTTGATGTCATTGATCTCTTTAACTATATTCTCTTTCATCTCATTAATTTGATTTTGGAAATTTGTGCTCATCTTACTGATTAGTTCTCTCAAATTCTGCATCTCTTCTGGAACTTTTCTGTATTCCTTTTCTTGGGCCATGTCTTCAATTTTCTTAGTATGGTTCGTAATCTTTTGCTGGTGCTTAGGCATCTGGTTAGTTTGTATTTTACTTAGATGCTCTATCTCTCTCTCTTTTATGGGGTTTTAGTGGCAGGAGGCTGTGAGTTACCACAGCTCTTTGATTTTTGGCTCAACCTTGATTGTTAGGATTGTTCCGCTGGTTGCTCAAAACTGGGCACTGGACCCAGTAATTGGTTGTAGAGTCGTTTCCTAGGGCCTTGGGCAGGGAGGCTATAGAGGCCAGGAGAAACCTCTCTTATTAATTTTCTTATGTGCACTTCCTTGGTCTGCCAGGACATGGCGCTTGTTGGCAGCTCTCAATTCAATCTATGCCTGGTTGGAGCGTATTTGTTGTGACACAGGCCACATCATTGTGATAGAGCTTCCTGTCTGGGGGCTAAGAGCCCTGTGATTCAAACTTTCTGAGACAGTTCTCCAGACTTCTTTTGTAGCGCCCCCCAGCTAAGAAATATTTCCACTCCCTTCTGAATCCTCAACAATCAGTCCCTGTTAGTAGAGGAGGTGATTGGGATGTTTGTATATATCTTTAGCCCCTTGCAGGCTCCAATGCAAACAATGGCGCAGCCCCACCCAGCCTGGAAGGGCTCTCGGGAAAGGGCAGACCAAACCTGGGAGTCAAAAGCAGGGTCAGTCCCAGGCGCTCTCTCCTCTCTCCTGTGGAGTCCTCAACAATTAGTCCAGGCTAGAAGAGAGGGAGGTTGGGAGGGTCGGATTTCTCCAGTCGTTTCTAGGCTCCCAGGGCAAACCGCAGTGTGGAAGGGTCCATGGGGCTCTGCAACCCAAATTTCAGGTCAGAACCTGAGTCAGCCTAAGGCTGTGTCCCTCTCTCTCCCCTTTCCGGGAGTGGCAGATCCCTGAAGCCCCCTTTGTCTGTGGTAGCAGGCCCAGAGGCCCGAGAATTCTGAAGAGTGTGGGGGAGGGTGCCCGGCAGCAGCAGAAGCTGCTACTTGCAACTCATGGTTCTGTTGTTGCGATTTCCCTCTTCTGTCCCTCTCTCCTCTGGGTGGTGTGCAGCCTTCACCTGCTGTCCTAAACCCTAGAAGATCTTTTTTGGGGCTGTTTCCGCTTGTCCTCTAGGTATTTTTCGGCTCTCGGCGGGACCGCGTCCACTGCCTGTGCCCGGCTCCAGTTCTGTCTTCGTCTCCTGTAGATTTTCTGTAGATACCTTTTATTAGGCTAAGAAAGTTCTCTTCTGTTCTTAGTTTGTTGAAAGTGGTTGTCATAAATAAATGTTGAATTCAGTTTAATGCTTTTTCTGCATCCATTGTTATGATCATCTGGTTTTTCTTATTTAGTTTGTTAATATGGTGAATTATATTGGTTTTTCAAATGTTGAATCAGTATTTTATTCCTGGAATGAACCGTATTTGGTCTTGTATTATCCTTTTTATATAATGCTGTCTTCTATTTGTTAATATTTTATTAAGGGTTTTTGCATATACATTCAATATGTATACTGCATATACTTATTGGTCTGTAGTTTTCATGTAATATCTTTGTCAGGTTTTGTTGTTAGCGTAATTCTGGCCCTATAAATTTAGTTGGGAAATGGTCTCTTCTCATTTCTTTAAGAGAGTGGGTAGAATTATTTCTTCCTTAAATGGTTGGTAGACTTAACCAGTAAAACCGTCTGCTTCTGGAGTTTTCTTTTTTGAAAGCTTATAACTAAAATTCACTTTCTTTAATAGACATATAGCTATTCAGGTTATCTGTTTGTCCTGTGAATTTTTTGAAATTCACGTCAACTTTCAAGGGATTACAGTTCATTTCATCTAAGCTAGCTGATTTACGGGCACTGAAGTATCCATAGTATTCTTTTTATCCTTTTTTTTTTTTTTTGGTAAATTTTCAACAAATCGAGTTTATTGATACATTTTAATAAAGCTTAACTACATGCAAAGTGTACAATCAGTGGTATTTGGTATAATCACATAGTTGTGCATTCATTGCTTCAGTCATTACTTGAGCATTTTATAATAATAACGAATATGAATATGGGTAAAATTGCATATATAAGACCGCTTTTCTTTGAAACTGAACTAAAATATGTTAATACTACAAGACGTTAGTATTAGACAAAAAGAACATTATGCTAAGTGAAAGAAACCAGACACAGAGTACTACATATTGTATGATTCCATTTATATAAAATGTAAATATAAATCAATTTACAAAGGTGAAATTAGTGGTTATGTAAGGCTGTGGAAGGTTAGAGGAATTGAGAGGTGACTCCTAAGGGGTGTGGGGTTTTTCTTTTTGGAGTAATGTAATTGTTCTGAAATCTTTTGTTGTGATGAATGCACAACATTGTGATTATATTACAAGCTATTGATTATACACTCTGGATAGATAGTATGCTATGTGAATATATCTCAATAAAACTGCTTAAAATAAATAAATGTATAAGAACAGCCAGAAATAGCAGCTATGTATGGCAGGGGAAGCATAGAGAGATTGAGAAATAAAGAATTTTCTTGTTTTATCTGTTTTTTGTTTATTATTGTTGTTTTAGAAATAAAGAAAATACTCTAATAATGATTGAAGTGATGAATGCACAACTATGTGATGATACCAAATACCATTGATTGTATACTTTGGATGAATTATATGCTTATTAATATGTATCAAGAAAATTAATTTGTTTAAAAAACAAACAAAAAACCTCATCACCTCTCAAACTCTGCTCTGTTTCCCTATTGTACATAGCTGCTATTCTTTTTCCATCTGTCTAGTTTGTTTGTATTTATATTTTATAAAAACAGTGTTATATATGCAATATTATCCATATTCATATTTCACATGAGGTTTCACTATGTTATACAGTCCCATGCTACATTTTTTAGCTTTCCTTTTAGTAATATACATGACCTTAGACTTTCCCTTGAAAGCACTGTCATATTCATAATAGTACTGCTAGTTACAAACACTGTAATGTACTTTTACCATTTCTATTCATTTTCAAAGATTTACAAACAACCTTTTTACCAATTCTGCAGAAATTAGTCCTCAGCTCTCGATTCTCTACGCTCGTTCTATTTTCCGGTGACCTATATTCTAATTATTAACTCCATGAGTTTATACAGTATATTTAGTTCATAATAGTACAGTCATACAGTATTTGTTCTTTTGTGTCTGACTTGCTTCACTCAATATAATGTCCCCCAGGTTCACCCATGTTGTCATATGCTTCACGGCTTCATTTCTTCTTACAGCTGCATAATATTCCATAGTGTGTATACACCACAGTTTGTTTATCCATTCATTCAGTTGATGGACACTTGGGTTGTTTACATCTTTTGGGAATTGTGAATAATGCTGCTATGAGCATTGATGTGCAGATGTCTATTCTAATAGGTGTGAAATGATATCTCATTGTAGTTTTGATTTGCATTTCCCTAATTGACAGTGATGTTGAATGTTTTTTCATGTGTTTTTTTTGATATTTGTATTTATTTTTTGGAAAAATGTCCATTCAGTCTTTTGCTCAATGTTTTAGTTGGGTAATTTGTCTTTTTTATTGTTGAGTTGTATGATCTCTTTATATATTATGGATATTAAACCCTTATTGGATATGTGATTTCCAAATATTTTCTCCCATTGAGTTGGCTGCCTTTTCACCTTTTTGACAAAGACCTTTGAGGTGCAAAAGTATTTCATTTTGAGGAGGTTCAATTTATCTATATTTCTTTGCTTGTGCTTTGGATGTAAGGTTTAAGAAACTACCGCCTATCAAAAGATCTTGAAGATGTTTCCCTACATTTTCTTGTAGGAGTTTTATGGTTGTCCCTTTTATCTATCTATCTATCTATCTATCTATCTATCTATCTATCTATCTATCTATCTCTTTCTGTCTATGTATCTCTCTCTCTCTCTCTCTCTCTCCCCCTCTCCCCCCAGCCCCGTTGTTTTCGTACACACTGTCCACTCTCTCTGTCTATTTGCTGTGTGTGCCTCTGTGTGTGCTTGTCTTCTTTTCAGGCAGCACCGGGAACCAATCCCGGGACCTTCTGGAGTGGGAGAAAGGCTCTCAATCTTGCGCCACCTCAGCTCCCTGGTCTGCTGTGTCTCTTATTGTCTCTCCTCTGTGTCTCTTTTTGTTGTGTCATCTTGCCGCGCCAGCTGTCCACTCAGGCCAGCACTCCGTGTGGGCCAGCACTCCTGTGTGGGCCAGCACTCCACGTGGGCCAGCTTGCTTTCACCAGGAGGCTCTAGGAATTGAACCCTGGACCTCCAATATGGTAAATGGGAGCTCAATCGCTTGAGCCACATCCACTTCCACTTTCATATTTAGGTCCTTGATCCATTTTGAGTTAATTTTTGTATAAGGTGTGAGATAGGGGTCCTGTTTTTTTTTTGGATATGGATATCCAGTTCTCCCAGCACCACTTGTTGAATAGACTGTTCTGGTCCAGCTGGGAAAGCTTGACAGCCTGGTCAAAAATCATTTGACCATAGATGTGAGAGTCTACTTCTGAGTTCTTGATTTGTTTCCATTGGTCATTCTGTCTGTCTTTATGCCAGTACCATGATGTTTTAACCACTGTAGCCAAGTAATATGATTCCCCCCCCCTTGCTGCTTGTGCTTGCTGGGTCAGCTAACCATGCCATGCGGGCGGGCTTGCCTTCACCAGGAGGCCCCGGGAACCGAACCTGGGGCCTCCCATATGGTAAACGGGAGCCCTACTGATTGAGCCACAGCTGCTTCCCCAAGTAATATGATTTAAAGTTAGTGAGAGTCCTCCAACTTTATTCTTCTTTTTAAGGACATTTTTGACTATTTGGGGGCCCTTACCCTTCCAAATAAATTTCATAATTGGCTTTTCCATTTCTACAAAAAAAGCTGTTGGGATTTTTATTGGGATTGCGTTTGAATATGTAAATCAGTTTGGGTAGAATTGACATCTTAATGATATTTATTTTTCCAGTACATGAAAGTGGAATGTCCTTCCACTTATTTGTTTTCTTCGGTTTCTTTTAGCATTGTTTTCTAGTTTTCTGAACACAGGTCTTTTTATATCCTTGACGAAGTTTATTCCCAAATATCTGATTGTTTTAGTTGCTATTATAATGGAATTTTTTTTTCTGATTTCCTCCTCAGATTGCACATCAGTATGTGTATAGAAACGCTATTGATTTTTGCATATTAATCTTGTATCCTGCCACTTTGCTGAACTTGTCTATTAGTTCTGGTAGCTTTGTTGTGGGTTTTTCAGGAGAGTCTAGATATGGGATCATATCATCAGCAAATTGTGAGAGTTTTACTTCTTCCTTTCCTATTTGGGTGCCCTTTATTTCTTTAGCCTAATTGCTCTAGCTAGAACTTCTAGCACAATATTGAATAACAGTGGTGACAGTGGGCATCTTTGTATTGTTTCTGATCTCAGTGGGAAAGCTTTCAATCTTTCATCATTGAATACAATGCTAGCTGTGGGTTTTTCATATATATGTTCTTTACCATGTTGAAAAAATTTCCTTCTATTATCTTTTGGAGTGTTGATCTTCTCAAAGAACCAACATTTGTTTTTTTTTTTGTTTTTTTTTTGCTGTTGTTGTTTTTGTTCTTAATTTCATTTATTTCTGCTCTGATCTTTACTATTTCTTTCCTTTGGCTTGGTTTGGGATTAACTTGCTGTTCTTTTTCTAGTTACTCCAGGTGTTCGGTTGGATCTTCAATTTTAGCTCTTTCTTCTTTTTTAGTGTAAGCATTGAGGGCTATAAATTTCCCTCTCAGCACAGCCTTTGTGGTGTCTGTATTAGTCAGGGTTCTCTAGGGAAACAGAGTCAACAGGAGATATCTGTAAATAGTATGAGATTTTATAAAATTCTCTCACATGACTGTGGGGACGCACAAGTCCAGATTCCACAGGCAGGCTGCAAACCAAGGCTCTGATGAAGGTCCTCAGTGAGTTTCTGGGAGACTTTGGCTGTCCAAAGACGAGCTGGGAAATTCTCTCTGAATACTGAAATCACTTCCTCTTTTAAGGTATTCAAGTAATTGGATAAAACATTACTCATTGCTGACGGCAATCTCCCTGGTTGATCTTAGACATAATCAGCCAACTATGCAGTAAACTCACTGATGACTAAAGCCCATAAATGTCCTTGTATTACAGTTAGCCCAGTGTTTGCTTGATCAAACAACTGACCACAATTACCTGTCTGAGTTGACACATTAGCCTAACCATCACAGTGTCCTATAGGTTTTGAAATGTTTTTTTCTCATTTTTAGTCATCTCAAGATATTTACTGAACTCTCTTGCAATTTCTTCTTTGACCCACCGGTTATTTAAGAGTGTGCTGTTTAATCTCCACATATTTTTGAATCTTCCCCTTTTCCATCCATTATTGATTTCTAGCTTTATTCTCTTATGATCAGAGAAAGTGTTTTGTATAATTTCTTTTAAAATTTTTTATGACTTGTCTTGTGACCCAACATACAGTCTATCCGAGAGAAGTATCCATGAGCACTTGAAAAGAATGTATGGGATGTAACGCTCTATAAATATCTAGTTCATTCATCATATTATTCAAGCTCTCTGTTTCTTTATCCTCTGTCCAGATGTTCTATCCATTACTGAGAGTGGTGTATTGAAATCTCCAACTATTATTGTAAAGACATCTGTTTCTCCCTTCAGTTTTGCCAGTGTGTGTGTCATATATCTTGGCCACACAGATTAGTTGCATAAATATTTAGTATAGTTATTTCTTCTTGGCGAATTGTCTCTTTTATTAATATATTCTGACCTTCTTCATCCCTTATAACAGCTTTGCATTTAAAATCTATTTTGTCCAATGTTAGTATCGCTACTCCAGCTCTTTTTTGGTTACTGTTTGTGTGGAATATCTTTTTCTAACTTTTCACTTTCAACCTTGTTGTGTCCTTACATCTGAGGTGAGTCTTGTGGACAACAGATAGATGGCTCATATTTTTTTATCCATTCTATCAGTGTGTGTTTTGGGGAGTTCAAGCCATTAACATTCAGTGTTACTACTTTAAAGGCATTACTTTGTCTGTTTATCCTTTGGCTTTCCGATTGTCTGTCTTTTTACTCTTTAATTTACCTATCCTATTAATCTTCATTTCTATACTTTTCTCCAAGTCTCTTGCCTTTGTTTTTTCCTTTCAGGCTGCAGCACTGCTTTGGGTATTTTAATTCCGGTGTTTTGGTAACATACTCTCTCAGTTTTTGTCTTTGAAGACTTTAAACTCACCCTCATTTTTGTCAGATACGGACTTCTTTGATGATAGTTTTTCTCCTTCAGTACCTTAAAAACATATCACTTTCTTCTTTTGAATCCATGGTTTCTGATGTGAGAGCAGCACTTAATCTTATTGAGGTTCCCTTGTATGTGATGCTTTGCTTTTCTCTTGCTGCTTTAGAATCCTCTTTATCTCTGATATTTGTCATTCTGAATAGTAGGTGTCTTGGAGAAGGACTTAACAGGTTTATATTGTTTGGGGTGCATTGTCCTTTTTGGGTATTGGTTATGTCTTTCATAAGGGTTGGGAAGTTTTCAGTCATTATTTCCTCAAATATTCTTTTATATTCGCTTCTCCTTCTGGGACACTGATATCGCATATGTTTGCATATTTCTTGTCTTTCAATTCCATAAAACTCTGTTCTAATTTTTCCATTCTTGTTCTCTTCTGTCTTTTCCAGTTCAGATGTTCTGTCCTCGATTTCACTAATTCTGTCTTAGGGCAATTCAAATCTGCTCTTCTGTACCTCTGATGTATTTTTATTTTCATCCATTGTGCTTTCATTCCTATAAGCTCTGTTACTTTTCTTTTCAGGCTTTCAAATTATTCTTACTTGTACCCAGTGTCTTTTTAATATCCTTTATCTCTTTAGTCATATTTTCCTTCAATACTTTGAATTGTTTTGTGAGATTTGTGTGATTATCATTGATTAGTGTCTTAAATCCTGTATCGCTTCTTGTTTCCTAGTATGGCTTGTAATTTTTTGCTGATGTCTAGGCATCTGAATATATTGGTGAATTTACTCTGATGGTCAATTTTTTGTGATTTTGTTTCATAGCTGTTCTTTGGTTTTTGGTTCAGCCTATTCTGAGTCTTTAAAATTGGCCAGCTTAAGTTATCAAAATCGGGCCAGGGATTCTCTAATGGGGTGCAGATTTTCTCCAAGAAACTGGGGCTAAAGAGAGGCCTAAAAGCAGTTTTTCTCCTTGCAGTTTCCTGGCCAGCCAGCAGATGGCACTCTTTGGCAAACCTTTCCACGGAGGTGTTTTCTTTCAACTTCTGCTTGCCTATATTTCTGGTATGGCCAGTGCCAAGATTCAAAGCAGACTTTGCTGGCCAAATTCACTGAAGAGAAGAAGCCCTCTGACTCATTCTCCCTCTTCCCTTGTAACAGCTACAGGAAGGAAGATGTCTGTCCCCCTCTCAGTTGACTGCAGTGAACCAGGGGTTTCATCCAGGCTTAATGTTTTGAGGGGGATGGGTTGTCTTTCTGGGCCACCATGTGTATTTAGTAATTCACGTTTGTTGTTTCAGGTTCTTCCTCTCTCTGTCCCTTGCCCTCCTGTGGGTTGCGCAGCAGTATCCTGGTCTGCTGACCACCAGAGCAGGTCCTTTGTAGACAGCTTTTGGTCCTTTCTCCATTATTTTTGTGATAGAATTGAGCCCTGCCCGTCTACTCCTATGCCATCTTTCTGGAACTTCTTTATTATCCTTTTAATATCTGTTACATCAGTGGTGATGCCCCCTCATTCTTGATTGAGCATTGATCATTTATATCTTCTCTGTTTCTTGGTTTCCTTGGCTAGAAGTTTATCAGTGTTGATTTTTCCAAAGTACCCTCTTTTAGTTTCATTGATTTTTCTCCATTGTGTTTCTATTATGAATTTCATTGGTTTCTTCTCTAATTTTTATTATTTCATTCCCCTTATTTGCTTGAGCTTTAATTTTCTTTTTCCAGATTCCTGATTAGCTTAAGGGTATTGATTATATATCTTTTTTTTTCCCCCCTAGGAAGTGCATTTAAAACAATAACTTTTCCTATAAGCACTGTTTTATCTGCCTCCTACAAACTTTGATGTGTTGTATTTTCATTTACATTTGAAAATATTTAAAACTTTTCTACCCATGGGCTATTTAGAAGTTTAATGTCCATATATTTGGGCAATTTCCCCAATATCTCGTGTTATTGATTTTAGTTTAATTCCATTATGGTCTGAGAGTACTTTGTATCTTTTTTTTTATTTTAAACAAATCAATTTTATTGATATTTATTAATAAAGCGTATAGTTTATCCAAAATATACAATCAGTGGAATCTGTTATAATCACATAGTTGTGCACACATCACTTTAATCATCATTAAAGCATTTTCATTAATTCAATAATAATAATAAACAGAAAACAGACAAACAAGAAAATTCCTCACCACTCAATCTCTGTTTCCCCTTCTGTACATAACTGCTATTTCTGCCTATTCTTGCACAATTATTTGTTTATTAAGCAGTTTTATTTAGATATATTCTCATACCAAGATTTGTATTATGGCCTAGAATATGATCTGTCTTCATGAAGGTTCCATGTGAAAAGAATTCAGCTGTTGGGTGGAGTGTTCACACATGTCAGTGTAGGTTAAGTTGGGTGATAGTGCTGCTTAGGTCATCTATATTTTCATAATTTTCTGCTGAATTATCTTATCTATTACTGAGAAATGTGCATTAAATGTCTCCAACTATAATTGTGGGTTTATCTACTTCTCTCTTTTTAGACCTATCAGTTTTTGTCTCATTTATTTTGAAGCTCTAATTTTAGGTGCATAAATACTTAGGATTATGTCTTCTTGGAGAGTGGGTTCCTTTACTATTATGAAATTTTCCTCTTTATCCTTAACAGTATTTCTTGTTTTGAAGTATACTTTGAAATTAATATAGCTTTACTAGCTTTCTTTTGGTTAGTATTTGCATGATATATCTTTTCCATTGTTTTTTGGACTTTTTGTAGACAGCCTATAGTTTGTTCTTGCTTTTTTATTCAATTTGATAAATCTCTTTTAGCTGATATGTTTATACTATTCACGTTTAAAGTGACTATTACTGTATTTAGATTGAAACATCTTGCTAGCTGTTTTCTGTTTGTTGTATTTATTTGTTTCATTATTTCTTCTTCCTACTCTAGTGTTAATATAGCATTTTTCACTATTCTGCTTTATCCACTCTACTGACTGGGTAGATTTCTCTTTTATCTCCTCATTTTTACTTCTTTTAGAAAGTTTTTGACATTATTGCCATCGGTGTTAGAGTGAACACACTCAAACCAGGCTTTGAACTCAGATGGCTGCCAAAGAACGCCATTTGCTGGTGGACCAAGGAAGTACATTAGAGGAAACTAAAAATGAGTAAGAGAAGCTTTTTCTGACCTTTATAGCCTCCCTCCCCAAGGCCCTTAGAAGCGAGTTTGCAACTCATTACTTTGTTCATGGCCCAGATTTGATCAACTATTAGGAACAATCCTAGCAACCTAGAATAGGTCAACTAAGAATCAAAGAACGGCAGCAACACATACTCTCCCACCACTAAATCCCTATGAAAGAGAGCGAGATCGAGCATGAGAATAAACTCAAAATCATAGTGATACAGAAGACAAAACAGCTGAAATTGAAGAGAGAGAAGAACAGAGAAAAGAATGGCAAACATTGAACAGGGGCTCAGGGAGTTGAATGATAACATGAAGTACGACAACATATATGTCATGGGAGGTAAAGAAGAAGAGAAGGGAAAGAGGAGATAAAGAGTATTTGAGGAAATAATGGGTGAGAATTTCCCAACTCTCATGAAAGAAATGAATTTACATGCCCAAGAAGGGCAGCATACCCCAATCAGAATAAATCTGAATAGACCTACTCTCAAGACACATACTACTTAGAATGTCAAATGTCAGAGATAAAGAGAATATTCTGAGAGCAGCAAGGGGGAAGCAAACCATCACATACAAGGGATGCCCAGTAAGACTTAGTGTGGATTTCTCATCAGAAACCACGGAGGTGAGAAAACAGTGGTATGATATATTTAGGATACTGAAAGAGAAAAATTGCCAGCTGAAAATTCTTTATCTGGCAAAATTGTCCTTCAAATATGCTGAGTTTAAACTATTCATAAATAAACATAAGCTAAGAGTTTGTGAAAAAAAGAATCCATCTTTGCAGGAATTATTAAAGGGAGCCTTAGGACCCAAAAGAAAAAGGCAGAAGAGAGAGGCTTGGAGGGGAGTCTAGAAGGCAAGGATAGGAGAAAAGATAACCAAAAGAGTAAAAAGACAGATGAAAATAAGATATGACATATGAAAACCAAAGAATGAAATGGGGGAGGTAAACAGTACATTTACAGTAATATCATTGAATGTGGAATGGATTTAACTCCCCAACCAAAAGATACTGGCTGTGGAGTGGATGTAGCTCAGTGGTTGAACGCCTGCTTTTCATGTATGAGGTCCTGGGCCAATTCCCGATACTTCCTTTAAAACAACAACAACAACAACAATATATATATGCTGACAGAATGGATAAAAAAACAGGAGCCATCCATATGCTTCTTACAAGAGACTCACCTTAGACCCATGGATACAAACCAACTGAACGTGAAAGGTTGGAAAAAGATACTCTACTCAAGCAGTAACCAAAAAAGAGTAGAGGTAACTATACTAATATTGGACAAAACAGACTTTAAATGCAGAAAAAGTTATGAGAGATACAGAAAGCCCTTCTATATATTAATAAAAGGGACAAGACTCCAGGAAGAAATAACAGTCATAAATATCTGTATAACTAACCAGGATGCCCCAAAATATATGAAGCAAACTCTGGCAAAATTGAAGGGTGAAATAGACATCTCTACAATAATAGTTAGAGACCTCAACACACCACTCACATCATTAGATGGAATAACTAGGCAGAAGATCAACAAACAGAAACTGAACAATATTATAAACAAGCTAGACCCAACAGACATACAGAACATTGAATCCCAAATCAACGGGTTATACATTCTCAAGTGGTCATAGATCTTTCTCCAGGGTAGACCAAGTTGGGTCACAATTCAGGTCTCAGTAAATTTAAAAAGCTTAAAATTATACAAAATACCTTCTCAGATCTTGATGGAATGAAACTGGAAATCAGTAATAGACAGGAAAGGAGAAAATTCACAAATGTGTGAAGGCTAAACAAGATACTGCTAAACAATCAGTTGGTCAAAGAAGAAATTGTAAGTGAAATTAGTAAATATGTTGAGATGTATGAAAATGAGTACACAACTTATCAAAGCATATGGGATACCATGAAGGCAGTCCCAAGAGGAATATTTATAGCTCTAAACACCTATATTAAAAAAGAAGAAACGACTAAAATCAAAGACCTAACTGAACAACTGGTGAAACTAGAAAGAGAACAGCAAACCATTCCCAGATCAAGCGTTAGGAAAGAAATAATAAAGATTAGATCAGAAATAAATGAAATTGAGAACAACAACAACAAAAAGACAGTAGAGAAAATCAACAAAACCAAAAGCTGATTCTTTAAGACCAATTAAATTGACAAACCCTTACCTGGAATGACAAAGAAAAAAAGAGAAAATGCAAATAAATAAAATCAGAAATGAGAGTCGACATTACCATTGACCCTGTAGAAGTAAGAGAGCTCATAAGAGGATATTATGAATAACTATGCCAAAAGACTAGAGAGTGTAGAAGAGATGGACAAATTCTTAGAAACACATAAACAACTTACACTGACCCTAAAAAAAAAAAAGACCTCAACAAACTAATCACAAGTAAAGAGATTGATGTCGAAACAGTCATCAAAAAGCTCCCCAAAATGAAAAGCTCAAGACCAGGTGACTTCATAGGTGAATTCTACCAGTCATTCAAAGATGATCTTATACAAGTCTTGCTCAAGCTCTTCCAAAAAATTGAACAGGAAAGAATGCTACCAAACTCATTCTGTGAAGCCAATATCACCTTAATATCAAAACCAGTAGAGATAGTACAAAAAAAGGAAGGTTGCAGACCAATAGCTCAAGAAATTCTCAACAAAATAATTTCAAGCCAATCTAAAAGCACATTAAAAGAATTATACACCATGACCAACTGGGTTTTATCCCAGGTATGCCAGGGTGGTTCAACATAAGAAACTCAATACAATATACCACATTAACAAATTGAAGGAAAAAAGGCATATGATCATCTTGATCAATGCAGAAAAGACATTTGGCAAAATCCAGTATCCTTTCTTGATAAAACCATTTTGAAATATAGGAATAGAAGGAAAATTCCTCAGTATGATAAAGGGCATATCTGAAAAACACACACCCAGCATCATATTTAATAGGGAAGGGTTGAAAGCTTTCCCTCTAAGATTGAGACAAGACATGGATGCCCACTGTCACTACTGTTTTTCAGTATTGTGCTAGAAGTTCTAGCTAGAGCAATATGACAAGGGAAAAAAAAAGGCATCCAAATAGGAAAAGAAGTAAAACTCTGTATTTGCAGAGGACGTGATCCTATATTTAGGAAACTCTGAAATGTCTACAACAAAGCTACTTGAGTAATAAACAAGTTCAGCAAAATGGCAAGATACAAGATCACGCAAAATTTAGTTATGTTTTTGAACATTAGTATTGAACAATCTGAAGAGGAAATCGGAAAAAATTCCATTTACAATAGCAACAAAAAGTCTCAACACCTAGAAATCAATTTAACCAAAAATGTACAGGACCTGTATTCAGAAAAACTATAAAACAATGCTAAAAGAAATCATGGAAGACCTAAACAAATGGAAAGATATTCTGTGTTAATGGATTGGAAGACTAAATATTATAAAGATGTCAGTCCTACCCAAACTGATTTATAGATTTCAAATGCAATACCACTCAAAATTCCAACACCTTACTTTTCAGAAAAGGCAATTACCAAATTTATTTGGAAGGGAAAGTGCACCTGAATAGCCAAAAGCTATTCTAAAAAGAAGAGTGATGTGGGTGGACTTTCACTACCTGACATTGAAACATATTACAAAGCTATAGTGGTCAAAACAGCATAGTAGGGAAGTAGCTGTGGCTCAATTGGTTGGGCTCCCGTTTAACATATGGGAGGCCCCATGGTTCGATTCCCGGGGCCTCCTGGTGAAGGCAAGCTAGCCGGCGCGGCACGGTGAGCTGACAGCCCGTGCAGCGTAGTGACACAACAAAGGGAAACTAGCAGACACAGAAAAACGCAAAGCAAATGGACACAGTGAGTACAAGCAGCAAGGGGGGGATAAATAAATCTTTAAAAAAAAAAAATCTTAAAAAAAAAAAAAGACAGCCTGGTATTGGGTTTATAAAGATGGACCAATTGATTAGTGGAATAGAATTGAGAGCCCAGAAATAAACCCTCACCTCTATGACCAACTGGTTTTTGACAAACCTGCCAAGTCCACATTACCGGGACAAAACAGTTTCCTCAGCAGTGGTGCTGAGAGAACTGAATATCCATAATCAAAAGAATGAAAGAGGATCCCTTTCTCACTTGCTATACAAGAATCAACTCAAAATTGGTCAAAGACTTAAATGTAAAAGCCAGGACCATAAAACTACTGGAAGAAAATGTAGGAAAACGTCTTCAAGATCTTGTGGTAGGTAGTGGTTTCTTGGATCTTATACCCAAAGCATGAGCAACAACAGAAAAAAAGAGATAAATGGGACCTTCTCAAAATGAAACACTTTTGCACTTGAAAGGACTTTGTCAAAAGTATAAAAACACAGCTGAATGAATGGGAGAAGATATTTGGAAATCACATATCTGTTAAGGGTTTAATATCCATGATATATAAAGAAATGGTATAACTCAAAAATTAAAAGATAAATCACCCAATTTAAAAATTGGCAGAAGACTTAAATAGTTATAGACAGACACACTGAATTAGACTGGGAAGGAAAATAAGTTTTATTGGCTGGCGGAAGGAAGATCTAGTCAGTCTCAAATCTGCCTCCCTCACAAGGTGTTTTTCCACAGCTTTTATACAGGTTTGAAACAAAGAGAATCAATCACAGGTATGATTTGAAACATAAAATTAATCATAGACTCAACATTTCTTTTAAGACATTGTGGTGTTTTTCTAGTTTTCTGCTGTAGTTAACTTGCAGGATACTTATTGTGCCTGGTGCTTCTGAGCATCATGGTCATAAGAATAGAGGTATTTTCTTTACAAAGAGAAGTGAAAAGGTTTAGTTAAATATTCAACTCAAGAAGGCTACGTGCTCTTCTATAGAAATCTTATGCCTATTCTAAGTTGCTTGCTAGTTTATAAGTACATTATGTTCTGTTCAAGCCACACATTTCCTCTGACTATACCTGAGCTACATCTTTTCCTTCCAGAATTCCAAGTTAGTGTTTGTTATATAGCTTGATATTGTCCCATGGCTCTTGGATGCTCTGTTCTGGTTTTTATTTTTTTTTCTTCTTTACATTTCAGTTTGTATAATTTCTGTTGGCCTATCTTCAAGTTCATTGATTCTTTTCTCCATGGTTTCAAGTCTACTGATAAGCCTATTAGAAGCATTCATTATTTGTTTCTTTTCTGATTTCTAGCATTTCCATTTGATTCTTTATGATTTGATTGCTCTATAAAACTATGTCTTTTCTTGCATGTTGTCTAGTTTTTCCCTTAGAGCCTTTAACATATTAATTATGTTTTAAATTTCCTGCCTGAAACTTCCAAAATCTGTGTCATATCTGAATCTGGCTCTGATGATTGCTTTATTTCTTCAGGTTATTTTGTTTATTTTTCTTTTGGTATTTATTATTATTTATTTTTTTAAAGATTTATTTACTTTATCCATTTTAACCCCCCCCCCCCGTTCCCCATTTGCTGTTTTGTGTCCATTCGCTGGGCAATTATCTGTGTCTGTTTCCTGCCATCTCTTCTTATCCTTGTCCTCCAGTCTTCACCAGGATTCGATCCTGGAGACCTCCGATGTAGGAGAGAGGTGTCCTGCCACCTCGGTTCCTGGTTTTCAGAGCTTTTGGAGCATCTCGTCTTGACTCTCCCCTGCGTCTCTCTCCTGTTACGTCATCATCTTGTTGCATGGCTCCCGGGGCCTGGCGGCTCACCGGCACACAGAGCCTTCTATATATATATTTTTTATTTTACCGGGAGGTCCCAGGGATCGAACCCAGGTCCCTCCATATGGCAGATGGACACCCAACCATTTGAGCCACATCTTCCTCCCTGGTATTTATTATTGAACTTGTTGTTGAAAGCTGAATATGTTGTACAGAACAGGAGATACTGTATTAAATATTTGACATGCTTGGAGAAAACCTCAGGTTTCCTTCTGATAGTCCTTGGGCTATCTTTGAAAATTTTTTTGATGCTGTAGTTGCCAGAGTTCACATTTGTTGTTGCTGTGGGAACCAGAGGCATCAAATTTTCTTAGTGACATCTTGTTCTTGTCTCCCTGCTTGACTTTTGGTTATCCTTTTTTGTTGATTCCTGGAGAAATTCTGTCTCTTGCAGTTCTCCTAGCCACATTCCACTGTCATTTTTACTTGAAGCTTGTTATTATGGTAGCAGAGGGTGAGGGGAGTTGTGTGATATTCTGACATAGACTTAGGCAGGTACTAGATCTTGGCGCTTGGGTATATGTCCTTCACAAGACTTTCTGCCCCATCTTCAAGAGTGGACCTAAGGTTTTTAAGCCCTTTCCCCCCTACAGATTAAAGTTTTAGTTATTTTGGGGAGGTAGTAAAGGTGGATAAGGGTGGAGATTGATGACAGCCTCTTTTTACCCTTTTCCCAACTGTAATTCTACCGTTGTTCTCAGGGTATAGGCATTAATGAATTTCTCATTGTAAATTAAGCCTTTTGTTCCATAGGGGAGATAGGGAAAATGGATCTGGGCTGATTTGTTTTTAGGTACTTATCCCCTCCCCAAGCTAACACCACAGTGGTAGGGAGGCAGGGATGAATCTCTTTCTCCAGATTCTTCCTGATGCCTCCTATTAGAAAGCCTTTTGGGGTTCCTAGAGGAAAACCCTGAATGAGGATGGGAACTCCCCTATGATTAATGCCAACCCCCAGGGACTTCATACTCTCATGCTAGCCCACATTCAATCTCTTACAATTCCTCAACATTTTTGGTTTAATCTTACCTGTCATAGGATTCTTATGTACTTCAGAGAGGGAAGGATTTCTCTCTTTCAGATTTTAGGTGTCTGCCTAGCCTCAGCTGTTGCTGTACCCATGCTGGATTACTTACAGGGATTGGGGCAGGAGAAAACAAATAAGAAAAAAAAAAAGTGATTTCTCCCACTCCTCCTGAATCTTAGGAATCCACATTGTGGTCAGAGAACATACTCTGTTCATTTCAGCCCTTTTTGATTTGTTGAGCTTACCTTAGGGCTCAGTGTATGGTCAGTGATCTTGTGCTTGAAAGAGTGTTTGTTTTGCAGTTATGGGTACAGTGTTACATAAATGTTTGTTAGGTCCAGTTTGTTAATCATGCTGTTCAAACCTACATTTTTACCTTTTTTTTTTCTTTGTCATTTGTTCTATCAACAACTGAGAGAGATGTTAACAAGCTCCCTATTGGGAAGCGCATGTGGCTCAAATAGTTGGGTGCCTATTTGAGGCATGGGAGGTCCCTGGTTCTGTTCCTGGTGCCTCCTAAAGAAGACGAGCAAGACAGTGAGCTGACAGGACTGGCTGGTGCGACGGGCTGGCGTGGCGAGCTGACGCAACAAGATGATGCAATGAGCTGATGCAATGAGGAGACATAACAAGGAAACAGAATGAGAGACACAACAAGCAGGGAGCAGAGATGGCTTAAGAGATTGGGCACCTCCCTGCCACATGGGAGGTCCCAAGTTTGGTTCCCAGTACCTCCTAAAAAGAAGATGAGCAGACACAGAGTGCATACAATGAACAGACAGAGAGAGCAGACAGCGAGCGCAAACAATGATGGGGTGGGGGTGGGGATAAATAAATAAATAATATATTTTTTAAAAAGCTCCCTATTATAATTATGAATTTTTCTGTTTTTTTCTTGTTATTCTGCTAAGTTTTGCTTTATGTATTTGGAGGCTATGCTATTTCATGCATGCAAATTTAAAATTGTTATATCTTCCTGATGAATTAGATCTTTTATAATATCAAGTATACCTCTGTTAATGCTTTCTGTCTTAAAGTCTGCTTTGAGAGCTATTAATAGAGCACCTTTCTTTTAGTTTGTTTTTATGACTTTTCCCCTACCTTTTACTTTTAACTATTCTCTACCTTTATATTTTCAGTGTGATTCTTGTAAACTCCATAATAGTTGGGTTTTGTTTTTTATTTAGTATAATAAATTTTGTCTTTTAAATTGAGTAGTTCAATTACATTTAATTAATTATCAATATATTTGGGTTCACATCTGATATCTTAAATTTTGCTTTTTCTGTGTTCTGCGTTCTTGTTTCTCTCCTTTTTTGCCATTTATGTGGGTATTTTAATTTGCTTTCCCCCTTCTATTAGCAAATAATTTACATATTTTTTACATATTCTTTTTATTTAAAAAAAATTTTTTTTAAGGATTAACTCTGTACCTGGTATATGGGAAGCAGGTGCTTAACCACTGAGCTACATCCCCTCCCCAATGAGAGTTGTTTGTTTGTTTGTTGTTTTTAGGAGGTGCTGGGAATCAACTCTGGCTGGGACCTTGTACATGGGAAGCAGGTGCTTAACCACTTCAGCTACATCTGCTCCACTACGTATTCTTCTTTTTTTTTTTTTTTTTACTGGGAGGTACCGGGGATCGAACCCCGGTCTCTCCATATGGTAGACGGACGACAAACCTCTTGAGCCACATCCGTTTCCCTACGTATTCTTTTTTTTTTTTTTTTAATTTATTCATTTATCCCCCCCCTTGCTGTTTGTGCTCGCTGGGTCAGCTAACCACGCCGTGCGGGCGGGCTTGCCTTCACCAGGAGGCCCCGGGAACCGAACCCGGGGCCTCCCATATATGGTATACGGGAGCCCTACTGATTGAGCCACAGCCGCTTCCCCCTACGTATTCTTAATATCTGTTTAATTAATGTTTACTCTAGAGATTATAACATGTATTTTATTTCTTTTTAATATGTGAGTTTATTTTGTCAATAGGTAATAGAGTCATAAGGTTTAAAAGGTCATGTAATGGAAAGTGAATCCTCTCTTGCATCTGCCGGCCAGCCACCCAGTTTTCCCAGTCACCCAGTTACCAGTCACTTATTTACAGAACAAAATAGTTTGTGCATATACAGTATATATTTACTCTTTTAAAAATAGCATACTATACGCATGGTTCTACACTTCACACTTTTATAAATCAGTACAATTTTTTTTTTTTTGACAATGCAAAAACCTTAGATCCCTATATGTGCTCTTACTGTGTATTTTCTATTTTCATTCTCTATACATTCAAAACCCCCCAACACATTATTATTTCTTTAAAACATTCAGTATGACTGTAGAGGAAGAACTTGTTGCTAGCATGAAAATATGGCCACAAATTGGGCACAATGGTTTTAATAAGATATATACTAAGGAAAAGGGATTTCAGAGAGATCAAAAGCAAGAGATAAGTTTTCTTGGGTAGTTTCACTAAATTTTTCCATTTTTACTATGGATTAAATGAGGTTTAAGAGAAAGGAAAGGTGAAATTTTATAGTAGTAAATTATCTTGGGGAGGGGAGCAGGCTGAGAAATATCCAAGAAAACAAACAAAAATATTATTATCTACTGGACTTTATTTTTAAAGATTTATTTTATTTGTTTATTTCTGCCCTTACCTCATTGTTTTCATTTGCTGTCTCCTCTCTGTGTCCGCTTGTCTTTTTTTTTTTTTTTTTTTTTTTTTTATTATTTTTTTAGGAGGCACCGGGAACCAAATCTGGAACTTCCCATGTGGGATGGAGGTACCTAATGGCTTGAGCTACTTCCACTCTCTGCTTGTTGTGTCTCTCATTGTGTTTCCTTGTTGTGTCTCTTCGCTGCATCAGCTCGCCGTGCTTGCCTGTCGCGTCAGCTTGCTGTCTTGCGTGTCTTCTTTAGGAGGTACCAGGAACTGAACCCAGGACCTCCCATGTGGTAGGTGGGCACCCAGGTGCTTGAGCCACATCTGCTTCCCATCTGCTGGACTTTTTTAGGGACAAAGGAAGAAGAGACACTTTACCAAGACTGGATGTAAGGAAGTAGCTTTCACCGAGTCTAGAGGGAAGAGAGCGCATGAGATTGGCTAAAGGCAACGAAAGTCTTTTAAGCTAAACGAAGCATGCATAACGTTTTTATTTTTTATTTTTATTTTTTTTAAAGATTTTATTTATTTATTCATTTATCCCCCCCCTTGCTGCTTGTGCTCGCTGGGTCAGCCAACCACGCCACATGGGCGGGCTTGCCTTCACCAGGAGGCCCCAGGAACCGAACCCGGGGCCTCCCATATGGTAAACGGGAGCCCTACTGATTGAGCCACAGCCGCTTCCCCATAACGTTTTTAAATATTTTTCTTTTAGAAACAGAAACTACTCCCACCCCAAGATGGCTTCTTTGTCTGTCTGTTCGTTGTTTCCGCTTGCTGTCTGCTCGTGTCTGCTTGTTTGCGCATCTTCTTTCAGGAGGTACTAGGAACTGAACCTGGGACCTTCCATGTGGGAGGAGGGTGCCCAAGTGCTTGGGCCACATCTGCTTCCTGCTTGTTGTGTCAGCTTATCTTCTTTAGGAGGCACTGGGAACCCAACCCAGGATCCCCCATGTGGGTGGAAGGTACCCAACAGCTTGAACCACATCCGCTCCCATGCATGACAGATTTATTTTTATTTATTTATTCCACCTCCACCCCTCTCCCATTGTTTGTCTCCTCTCTGTGTCTGTTCATTGTGTGCTCGTTTTTTTTAAGAAGGCACTGGGAACCGAACCCAGGACCTCTTGTGTGGTAGGTGGGTGCCCAACTGCTTGAGCCACATCTGCTTCCCCATGCCTGACATTTTATTGCTATGAAATAAGATTCAGAAGGATGAACTGGATGGTTATACTCTTAAATACATATCCAGCTGATAACCATGAAGTATTATCGGCTATACCAAGTTTGGTTTATCAGATGCTTTTTTAGTATTTGTCAAGGTGATTTGAGGAGTTCCTGTTGACTCTTCAGTGCTTTTTTGTGTGTTTATTCTTTTCCCTTTACCTTGTTATGACTCATTCCCAGCCATATCTCTGGTCTCAGCTTTTACCATCTTTTTCTGGAGTATTCCAAGTCCCCTAAACTAATTTCTTTGCTTCTAGTCTTTTCTTTCTTCAATGCGTTTTATATGCCGCTGCATTGCTAGTCCCCAAATACCCCTTTTGACTTCAAAATCCTCTAATGGCTCTTTATTGTTTACTATATCAAGGCAAAATTATAGTCCCTAATCCTCTTTTGGCCTTAATTTCTTCAACTGCATATTAGGGGTGATAATCCTTGCCTCACTTGCAGGCTTGTTGTAAGGAGTAGTAATAATATACATAGATCAGTTCAGTGACATTTAGTACTCAACATGTATAAGTAAGTGCTCAATAAGAATTATTCCACCATTTGAATTCCTTTATCTACTAAGCCTTATCTATCTAGTCAGTCTTATTTCCCCTACTCAGAAATGTGTATCTGCCATTACAGTCGTCTGGCCTCTTTACTGGCCCCCAAACATACTATGTTTACTTTTCTTTCTTACTGGAAGTCTCGGCCCACATCTTTCTACTTATTCATACATCTTCTCATGCTTCAAGGCTCAGTTAAAGCCTCTTCTTCATCTTTCCCAACAGATCCAATCCAAATTGATCTTTCTGACTTCTGATGGTAATTGAAGATTTTCTAACTCACTTAAGCATTAAGTTCTGTTCTGTTTTCCTATAGTTCAAGTATGTAGATCTTATTTTCCATCCTAGATTGTGAGTTGCTCAATGGCTTTATTTGGTGTGTTTGATGTTGGGCACATAGCAGATGCTTTAAAAAATACTTGCCTGGTTAAATTGCTTCCCTGGTAATGGCTATCTGAATCTAGTTTTCCAGGAAAATCTGAATTTCAGTACATCTTGATCCCCAGTTATATCAGGTAGATAACGGTTTTTGGAGTTGCCGTTGCTTACAAAATTGCAGATACAGAATTGGAAGCTACCTGAAAAATATTTGCTTATAAAAATGTGTTGTTTTCATGTACTTGTTTTATATTTTATGCTATTTTAAGATTAGAAATAATGGAATGTCCATTCCTTATTCCGTCTCATAGCATTAAAATATTCATTGCTACTTATGACATGTGCCACTTAACCTATTTAAAGTACCGACAAGTTAATATTTTTTTCCAGAGTGTCTTTTTCTTGATTACAATTCATTTTTGGAAAATTAGAAAATACTGGGTAGAACTAGAAAAAAATTACCCTAATCCTGCCAGTGAGAGATAAAGTACTGTTAACATTTGTCTCTTCATTCAATGTTTTTCTAGATATCTATAATAGATAAATTTCTTCTAAGTTTCTCACAGTGTAATTCTTAATGTTTGCTTTTCAGCTTCTCCTACAAGGATCTCTGTACACCTTAGAAGTACTTGAGGAAGAGTGATGAAGGCAAGTACCCAATTCTTTATAGTCAGTGAAATTAACTTTGCTCATGGCCAAACCATTTTAAGCTTCGGTCATCAAATCTATTAAAAAAAAAAGAAAAAGAAAATAAAATTTGTATATAATTAGGAATGGTTTTGTAGAGCACCCTCCTAATCATTTGACAGAATTTTGAAAGCATATTTTTTCCACTTATTTCTGATATTAATTCAGAACGACTTTTTCTTGAATATGAACTAATGGTGTATTATGTCTTTGGCAGAACTGTAGTGGAAAAGTAATTGTTGAAAAGTCTGAGAGTCTAATAAAATTAGGTGAAATGCCTGGTCTGTAGGTGGCTGGCTGCCTTTCCCTTTTCTTCTTCTCTCCTCCCTTTTATTCCATCTCCTCCTTTTCTCTTTCTCCTATGCACTCTTTCTTCCATCCCTTTTTCTCCAGTTACTCTGGTTTACGTAAAAGAACTTTACCTTTTGGAGAAGGTAAGTAAATCAAAGAGAAGCCTACGTTTCCTTCTTTACCAAAGCACTTTTGGCTTGCAGTTGAACTTATTTGTGCTAAACCAGGAATCTCAATATAATTATTTGGGGATTTTTTATAAATGGAGCAGCAATTATTTGAGTTTTATTGTATGAAGAAGAAAACAGGGGTGTCCTAAAAAAAACCTTGGCATTATTGAATTCTTATAGTTGTTGCATTCTTACTGTCAGCAATTTTATAGCATTGTTAATTATTACAGCATTCCTGTCTTTGGTATTTTGGGCACTACATTTGACCTTCCATAATATTTGACATATATCAAAATGTGGCCTTTTCTGTTAATGTGTAGAAACTTTTAGTAAGCTTTAGAATGTTTACTGTTTTTCTTGTTGTGGTGCTATCACAGCAATAATGGCTACAGGTAAAAGGCCAGGTTACATTTTATAAGCAATGTGGTAGATTGTTTGTTTTCAGAATTCTTATCTTACAGTCTTAGGTTTAAAGTGCAATGTAGGTTTTTTAATTTTTTTATTTATTTTATTTTTTTAAAGGGCTCCATGCTTTATGAGCATATGGGAGTTAGTATGATTAAGGCATTTCTTACCTTTGGAAATCCTGGAATTCATTATTATTCTATTACTTAATCTTTGCAGCTGTGAGGACAGCCTGTGCACATCTTGACCTGGAAATTGATATACTATTTCTAAGTTTTCCTAGGGAATGATGGCACTTCCTTGTAATCAATCATCATTTAGGATCATTTGAAAATAAATGATTTGAAAATGCTAATGAAATCTCCAATGAAGTTATCTGCTGACATTTTTAATGTTCCATGTTGTCCATTTTAAAAATAAGAAACAAACAGATGATCACCTGATTTTTTTCACTGCCTGAAGAAGTATGTTTGCTGAGTAATTCCTAATATCTTTGTAGTAGTAGATCAAGTAGATCATTTGCTTTCTCAGCTAACCTGACACTCTTCCTTTATTCATCTTATCTTTTAATCTCACGGTATAAACATATTTTATAACTTTTCTTTCCAACAGCAACAAACAAAAGTCAGTTGTATTACTTAGTAATGTAATACAAATACAGAAAAAACAAAATTACTCCCGCACTATCAGCCTGATGTCTTCACATTCTTTCATCTTCTCAGAGTCCAGTGCAAGAAGAGACTAGTTGATGTACACCATTACTGGATTATCTTGGTTACATAGCCCTTTTTCTCTGGGGAGCTCAATGCTTTGCAGAGTGGAAATAATTCAATAACTGTTAGTATACCAGACAAACTCATGAGAAAAGATAAGGATAATTAAATATATATTCTATTGGCAAATTTTTTGCCCACATGGAGCCCCAGAAAACTCCAGTGGAGACCAAGGCAGACATTAATAAAGGTTAAAGGTTTCTCTCCTGGATCTCCCAAAGGGAAAGAGAAAAACAAAAAAGCAATGCACAGTCAGAAAAAAGGTAAAAAACCACAGTGGATGGCAAGATTTCAGTGGGGCCACAAAAAGTCTAAAAAAGGCAGTGAAATTTTCCATTCTAATGGCTGCTCCTCATTTACCTAGTTTGGGAACAAAGAATTTAGTGGTGCTCAGAAAGTAGGAAGGTACTGTTGAGAGACAGATGTCTCTAAACCTGTTCCACTGCTTATGTTCCTGAGTCATGAAGAGGCTAGGAGATGAGGAAATAGGTCTGAGAGAATATGGACAGCAATGCCACAATGCCAAGAACTATGTGTTCGTATAATATGGTAAGAAGGTCTTTTGAGAGTAATCAGTAGGAAGCAAACTTTGGTTGGTTTGCATTCCTTTTGCTCTGAACTCTAGTAGCCTTGAATTCACAATGAACTCATATGCAGCTAATTTATGGCTTATAGGTTGCTGCTTGGTGGCAAGGAGTCCTATACCCCGAGAACATGACCACCAAAATGTTTTATTGGTAGTGACTTAGGTTGTTCAAGGTATTTGGCAGTATAGGGATTTTTAAAGCCTGCCAAACAAAAAGTTGGGGAAAAATATGAAAGTAAAGAACTTCCCACACAGTGTTTTTGTCCCCACTAACAACTTCTGTGCATTAATACAATTTGATTTGATATGTTTGCAGGAAGACAATTAAAAAATAAACACTCTCCCCCCCCCCTTTTTTGCATGTGATCTCAGTAACCATGGCAAGTATGCTGACCTTATATCTCTTATTTTTAGCCTCCTTTTAATTTTCTGCATTTATTACTGGTGTGTGGTTATTTTTGACCCTTCTCTTTTTATACTTTTCTATCATGCCCAGTCACTGCATTACTTCTCTGCATTTGAGTTTGTGTGGCTATATGGGAAGCTTCTGTAAGAGTTGACACTATTGTGAGAGAGGGATTTCTGTGAATCCCCTTTCTTGATAGCTGGTACTGAGTAAAGCTCTAGTTTCTCTGAAAATTTATTTGTCTGAACCTTTCACTCATGGTGCCAGAAAGGTCATTTGTGCTTCAGCTGAGAATTCAATTTTTAATTCCCTTGTCTTCTCAAAAAAGCAAACCTCTCACCTCTAGTCACCAGTTAATTTGATGAATATGAATGGTAACAAGGAATACATGTTTTCCATTAAAATATACATACAGTTAGATTGGGATCTCTACTTCTCACTATTATTCTTTGAATTTACTTTCACAGGTTTTAGCATATGTATAATTAACTGTGGTTATGAATGAGAGGGATTAAATTGCCTCACTTAGACTGAACATATATGGTTTGTTCTATATTTCCTAAGCAATGACTGCTCAGTCAACTGCTATTGTGTCTACTTCAAGATGGCTCCTCTAGTATCTAATTATTCATATGTTCTTGTAGGGATTTTTTTTTTTTTACATTGCATTCTTCATTCCCTGTATACTTGTTCTGGGCTTTTTCTCCTATTCTAGGAAAGAATCATTACCTACTATCTAGAAAAATGTCTTTTAATCTTTTGATTAAAGATTGCTTAATGCTAGTGTCTGTTTGGCTAGCAGCATGTTTTTCTTTGCTTTAACAATGGAGTTTTTGCATGGATTTATAATATGAAGTTTTTTTGTTTGTTTGTTTGTTTTTTTAAACATTAGATAGGCACGAAGCCTCCGTCTTACAGCTGCATGTGTAGTCACTGTTGAAGCGAAGCAAATGCTTACCTAATTTGACAGTCTTGGTGTGTTTTAAAAATTTTGAGTTTGCAAATAAGCATATTAAGTCTACTAATGGAGCCTTTGGGCAGTGAACAGTTATATGAGGACCCTGATCCAGGAGGCAAACCCCAGGATGCAGAGGCCAGAAAACAGACAGACTCAGAACAAAAGTTGTCTAAAATGACTCACAATGCTTTGGAGAACATTAATGTGATTGGCCAAGGCCTGAAGCATCTCTTCCAGCACCAGCGCAGGAGGTCATCCGTGTCTCCACACGATGTGCAGCAAATTCAGGCAGAGCCAGAACCTGAAATGGATCTGGAAAGCCAGAACACATGTGCTGAGATTGACGGTGTCTCCACCCACCCCACAGCTCTGAATCGAGTCCTGCAGCAGATCCGAGTGCCACCCAAGATGAAGAGAGGGACGAGTTTGCATAGTAGGCGGGGCAAGCCAGAGGCCCCAAAGGGAAGCCCTCAAATCAACAGGAGATCTGGCCAGGAGATGGCAGCTGTTATGCAGTCAGGCCGGCCCAGGTCTTCATCCACGACAGATGCTCCTACCAGCTCAGCTATGATAGAAATAGCTTGTGCTGCTGCTACTGCTGCATGTCTACCAGGAGAGGAGGCAACTGCAGAGCGGGTAAGTCTGTTGGGTTTTCTTTTTCTGTTAACTTACTGTTCTCTGTGTTTAGGACTCTCCAAACTTTTCTTTAGGAACTCAAAAGAGATACCTCAGCAGGTACTTCAAAGTTGTGGTAAAAGAAGTTTCCCCTTTCATGAACTAAATGGAATGAATAATTCTAGCTAATGAATGAATGAATGAATGAATGTTTATTCCTATTGTCTTTCTAACACGTTGCTGTATTTTCTTCTACTTTTTTGCTAAAACTTTACGCTTTGTGTGCTCTTTATGTACTAAAAAGGCTTGATTTTATTTATGGTAGAAGAACAAAAGTTTTTTGCTATTATTTTTGTTTCTATTTTACACATAGAAATGGCTTTCTTACATTAATGAAGGTAGTGAACAAAATTCTAGAATCTGGGTTTTGTCTTTGCTATCATGGGAATATACTAACTTGCTAATCATTTTCATACATACTGTATCACATCATCAGCATTCAATATACCTTTTGCTTTCCACATTAGAGCATCAACACTATTATAATTTGCTATTAATGAACAGCTTTTTAATCTATATATGGGAGAAGTTGGCATAACAAATTCAGGGGGAATTCCTTCCATATAACTTTCACTTTACCTCTCAGTGATGGTAATTTTGAGTAAATAGAAGAAATAGTTCTGTTAGGATTTGAAAACTCAGGTTGATGTCGTCAGGCAGGTAGAGACAATGAGTGAAGCTTCGTTGACATAAGTGTTATTATGGGGCCTAGGCAAATGGAAGAGTCCGTGCCCTGTCTAAAAGGGCAGCATCTTTTCAGCTTTAGCTGATTAAAACTGTGGGCCCAGTCCTGCCAGAGCTTCTGATTTTTCAAGAGAAACTGGAAATCTAGATGGGAAATCTCTTGATTTTTAACATGTTATGTAAGCTAAACAGAACACATTTGTGGGCCAGTTCTGGCCTTTTAAGTCACCATCTAGTTATCTTTCTGTTTACTTTTATTTATTCCCTAAGGCTTTTATGATCATTGATTCACTTTTGTTCTGTGTCTGCTTCTGACACAGTTAAGTTTATTTTATTGGATATTAAGTTGCCTGGAAATCTAAGTGTTGAATCTAGTACCTTTAAACCTCTCTTACCTAAATGTGACATTAAAAACAAACCAACTGCTAATGCCAGTAAATCGCTTTAAGAAGTTAAACCTGTCAGAATAGTGATGCAAATTAAATTTTTAAAAGACTAAAAATGGGAAAGTAACATATGTGTACAATAGTTATCTTTGAAATAAAAAGTACATTTGGTTAGTTATTACCCTTCCTAGTTGGTGATAAAGACTGATAATGCAACTATGTTACAAGTCCGTCTTTACTAGAGAAGATTAAGAAATTTATTAATAGTGATTCTTGGATTACAGGCTTTATGTTGAAAAGAAAAAAGTGTAAGTAAAGCATATTTTATGTACTTATATTGTTTTAGAAAATTTCCATAGAAAGAGAGCCAAGTGATAAAATTTTTTTCATAAAATTGTTTCTTTTTTTGTTGACCTTAATGACATATACTTAGAATAAAATTCACCAGTTTTAAGTAGTATTTAATTTTTGAAAAATATATAGTCATGTAACAACCTGATCATGATCCAGAACATTTCTATCACCACAAAAGATCTCTCATGCCCCTTCACTACAGTCAATCCCCCTTTCCCCAAACCTTGGCTCCTGGCAACCACTGATGTACTATATCTATCACTATAATTTTGTATTTTTAGCATTTCATATAAATGGGATCATATACTATGTATCTTCTGTGTTTGGCGTCTTTCATTTAGTATAATGCTTTTGCATGTGTTAGTAGTTCATTTTTATTGCTGAATATTACTCCATTATAGATCCATTTGTTTATTCACCAATTGATAAACATTTGTATTGTTTGCAGTTTCTGGCTATTTTGAATTAAACTGCTATGAATCTTTGCATATAGGTCTTTATGTGGACACATGTTTTGATTTCTCTGAGTTATATGTATATTTGTATATTTAACTTACAAGAGGCTATTTTGCATTCCTTCCAGCAGTACATGAAAGTTTCAGTTGTTCTACTTCTTTGCCAACATTTTGTTTTGTTATTGTTTTTTTTTTTTTTTTTTTTTTTGTAAACTTTTTATTTTGAAATAATTTCAAACTTGTAGGACAGTTGCAAATGTTATTGTTTTTGATGTCAGCTGTTCTAGTGTGTGTGTAGCAGTATCACATTGAGGCTTTAATTTATACTTTCCTAATGACTAATGGCATGAAAAGATTATTGATAGCATTTTTAATATAATTTTGAAAGATTGGCTGGTGATTTTAAAAAGAGATTTCTTCTAAGGATTCATGTGAATTTTACTGGACCTTTCACTAATCTGGCAGAACTCTTCAGAATTAACATAGAAATAAAAGTTGCTGTTTGTTTAATTACATTTGCTTAAGAACTGACTTCTTAAAGTTTTAATAAATATTTTAAATATATAATCACCAGTCTGGGAGATAAAGCTCATGTCATTCATTTGTAAAATCAGAGTGCAGTATCATGAGTTCTGATTCAAAGAATTTGACATGTCTAGGGATAACAATAGCAGGCAATATTTTTTTTATTTGCTTCTTATAAGTCATAGGTTTTATTCTCTTTGTGACGAACCCATTGCTATAACCTAAGTATTATAGTTACCTTCATAGTTGGGACTAAACAGTTTGTCAGTTAATCTTAAAGTTAAAGTGGATTATAAAAATATGATATATTTTGAATATTTTATTTTGACTTAAAACCAAGGCCTTAAATTTTTAAAAAATATAAATATGAATCTACTGATTAGAGTTCTGCACCTGTCTTGCATAAATTGTACTCATATTGCATGGACTATATAATTTCTAATTTTAATTTCTATAAAATGGAGTAATAATCTGTTGACACTGTGAAGCAGTCTGAGGCAGAACCCTAAATTTTAATCTCTTGAAATGCCTTACCCACTTAAAACTTTTTTTTAAAGCACCTCTACTGAGTCTTTCCAAAGCACTTAGCTTAGTTTTCATAGAAACAACAACCTCTTTTATCCTGGTTATGACTGACTGGTTATATAGTATTTAATTAAATTATGCACTTATAATGTGTTTGACTAACAAACTGGTGTGAGATCAAGAAGTATGTGTAAGTACTAACCATAAACATTGATTATGTCTTTCAGAGAAAATGGAGAGTATGTGAGAGTATGTTATATTGGTTAAGTGGAGTTTAGTCTGGAGATTTCTACTTTCCTTATTTCACTGTTTGAAATTGATTATTTCAGCTTCCAAATATTGGCTCTTCTCTATTTTTGTGTATGTGTGTGTGTGTGTGTGTATTTATATATATATATATATATTTATTTATTTATTTTTCCTGAGCTCAGAAGTTTGAGAGTAAGTATGTTTTTCTTTTCTTTTTCCTTTCTTTTTAAATTTTTTTTTGAGGTACTGGGGCTGGGGATTGAACCCAGGACCAAGTATATGGGAAGCCGGGGCTCAATCACTGAGCCACTTCGGTTTCTTGAGCTGGTTATTTCATTTGTTTGCTTGTTGTTTGTTTTTTTTGTTTTTAGGAAGCACTGGGGCCTGAACCTGGGAACCTCCCATGTGGGAAGCAGGAGCTCAACTGCTTGAGCCACACCCACTGCCAGAGTGAATATGTTTTAACCCTAGTGATAAATGTTTAAGTGTATTGATAATCCTGTCCCGTGTAATTTAATGGGCATTCTTGTAGACTTGTATGTGCATACACACACACACACACACACACCTTAAGACAAAATGTTCAGTTGATTTTCCAGTGTATTCATCATGTTGAAAGCCACCTGCTTCTACTTTAGCCACTTGCCACATAACCAGTCCAGTTTTTAAAGGATATTCTTGGCTTTTAAGCTAGGTTCTTTTTTTTTTTTTTTTTTGAGAATTTCAGTTTGGCAAGTATTTGTTTGTGCCTATTAGGGGCAAAGCATGGCTTTGACCTAAAGATGGAGAGTGAATAGTTGGTTGGAGCAGTCATGACATGTTGAACACAGAGGCTTTAGCTTCCCTTCCTTTTCAGGTTTGCTAACTTCGGTCTTTATCCTACAGAAATAGACACACAAGTATATATGTAGTTAATAAATGTATGCCGACTTCTGGGAAAATGGCGGACTAGTAAGACACGGGAATCTTTTCTCCAGAAAAATAGCTAGAGGACAGGTTGAAACAACCCCTAAAAAAATTTTCTAGGGTTTAGGACAGCAGGTGAAGGCTACACACCATCCAAAGGAGAGAGGGACAAAAGAGGGAAATCGTGAGGACAGAACCGTGAGTTGGAAGCAGCAGCGGTGGCTGCTGCCGGCACCCTCCCCCACACTAAAGACTCTTTAGAATTCTCGGGTCTCTGGGCCTGCGACTACAGACAAAGGGGGCTCCAGGGATCTACCACCCCAGGAAAGGGGAGAGAGAGGGACACAGCCTAAGGCTGACTCAGGTTCTGCCCCACAGATTTGGGCTGCGGTGCCCCACAGGCCCTTCCAGGCCAGGTGAGACCACACAGTGGTTTGCCCTGGGAGCCGGCAAAGGACTGGAGAAATCAGACCCTTGCAATCTCCCTCTCGTCCAGCCTGGACTAATTGTTGAGGACGCCACAGGAGAGGGGAGAGAGAGCCTGGGGCTGACTTGGCTTTTGACTCCCAGGTTTGGTCTGCCCTTTCCTGAGAAACCTTCCAGGTCAGGTGGGGCTGCGCCATTGTTTGCCTTGGAGCCTGCAAGGGGCTAAAGATATACAACCTTCCCAATCTCCTCCTCTACTAACAGGGACTGATGGTTGAGGACTCAGAGGGGAGTGGAAATATTTCCTAGCTGGGAAAAGGGAGGAGGCTGCCAGAGAAGATTGGAGAACTGTCTCAGAAAGTTTGAATTACAAGGCTCTTAGCCTCCAGACAAGAAGCTCTAACACATTTATCTGGTCTGTGTCACAACAAATACCCACCGACCCGGCAAAGTCAGACAAAAACAGACTTTAAAAGCAAAAAAGTTATAAGAGATACAGAAGGCCATTATATATTAATAAAAGGGATGATACACTAGGAAGATATAACAGTCATAAAGATCCACACACCTAACCAGGGTGCCTCAAAATATATGAGACAAACTCTGGCAAAACTGAAGGGAGAAATAGACATTTTTACAATAATTGTTAGAGATTTCAACACCCCACTCACATCATTAGATAGAACAACTAGACAGAAGATCAACAAGGAAACAGAGAACTTGAACACTATGATAAACAAGTTAGACCTAACAGACATATACAGAACACTGCATCCAAACTCAGCCGATTATACATTCTTCTCAAGTGCCCATGGATCTTTCTCCAGGATAGACCACATGTTAGGTCACAATTCAACTGTCAATAAATATAAAAACATTGAAATTATACAAAGCATCTTCTCAGATCATAATGGAATAAAACTAGAAATCAATAATAGACAGGAAAAAATTAAATTTGCATATGTGTGGAGACTGAACAGCTCACTCCTAAATAATCGGTGGGTCAAAAAAGAAACTGCAAGTGAAATCAGTAAATATATGAAACAAATGAAAATGAGAACACAACGTATCAAAACTTGTGGGATACAGCAAAGGCAGTCTTGCGAGGGAAATTTATAGCCCCAGGTGCCTATATTAAAAAACAAGAAAGTGCTAAACTCAAAGATTTAACTGACCAACTAGAGAAAGTAGAAAAAGAACAGCAAACCAATCCCAAAGCAAGAAGGAGGAAAGAAATAATAAGAATTAGAGCAGAAATAAATGAAAATGAGAACAGAAAAACAATAGAGAGGATCAGCAAAACGAAAAGCTGGTTCTTTGAGAAGATCAATAAAATTGACAAACCCCTAGCTAGACTAACAAAGAAAAAAAGAGAGAAGATGCAAGTAAATACAATCAGAAATGAAAGGGGGGAAGTTGCAAATGACCTCACAGAAATAAAAAGAATCATAAGAAGATATTATGAGAAACTATATGCCAAGAAACTAGACAACCTAGATGAGATGGACACATTTCTAGAAACGCACAACCAACCTACACTGATGCTACAAGAAATACAAGAACTTAACAAACCAATCACATTTAAGGAGATTGAATCTGTCATCAAAAATCTCCCAGCAAATAAAAGTCCAGGACCAGATGGATTCACAGGAGAATTCTGCCAAGCATTTCAAAAAGAATTAACACCAATCCTGTTTAAACTCTTCCAAAAAGAGATTGGGAACAAGACAAGGATGCTGAATGTCACCATTGTTATTCAACATTGTACTAGAAGTTCTAGCTAGGGCAGTTCGACAAGAAAAAAATTAAAGGCATCCAAATAGGAAAAGAGGAAGTAAAACTCTCACTGTTTGTGGATGACATCCTGTACTTAGAAAATCCTGAAGTATCCACGACAAAGCTACTTGAACTAATAACTGAGTTCAGCAGAGTAGCAGGATACAAGATCAACATGCAAAAATAATGTTTTTGTACACTAGTACTGAACAACTTGAGAAAATCAGGGGGGAAAATTCCATTGTCAATAGCAACAAAAAGACTCAAATACCTAGGGGTTAATTTAACCAAAGAAGTACAGGACCTATATGAAGAAAACTACAAAACAATGCTAAAAGAAATTTTAAAAGACCTAAACAAATGGAAAGACATTCCGTGTTCATGGATTAGAAAAAGAAATATCATGAAGATGTCAATCTTACCCAAACTGATTTATAGATTCAATGCAATACCAATCAAAATCCCAACACCTTACTTTACAGAATTAGAGAAGGCAATTACTAAATTCATCTGGATGGGTTAATGCACCCAAATAGCCAAAAGCATTCTAAAAAAGAAGAGCAACGTGGGAGGAATTTCACTGCCTGACCTTGAAACATAGTACAAAGCTACAGTGGTCAAAACAGCATGGTAATGGCGTAAAGATAGACACATCGATCAGTGGAATAGAGTTGAGAACCCAGAATTAAACCCTCACCTATACACTCAACTGTTTTTTTTTTTTTTTTTGACAAACCTGCCAAGCCCATGCTAACGGGAAAAAACAGTCTCTTCAACAAATGGTGTTGGGAGAACTGGATATCTATAACCAAAGAATGAAAGAGGACTCCTATCTCACCCCCTATACAAGAATCAACTCAAAATGGATCAAAGATCTAAATATAAAAGCCAGGACCATAAAACTACTGGAAGAAAATGTAGGGAAACGTCTTCAATACCTTGTAGTAGGTGGTGGTTTCTTGGACCTCACACCCAAAGCATGTGCAACAAAAGAAAAAATAGATAAATGGGGCTCCCTCAAAATTCAACACTTTTGCACCTCACAGGACTTTGTCAAAAGGGTGAAAACGCAGCCAACTGAATGGGAAAAAAATATTTGGAAATCACATATCTGATAAGGGTTTAATATCCAGGATATATAAAGAGATGTTACAACTCAACAGTAAAAAGACAAATGACCCAATTAAAAAATGGGCAAAAGACTTGAATAGACATTTCTCCAAAGAAGAAATACAAATGGCAAAAAAAACACATGAAGAAATGCTCAATATCACTCATGATTAGGGAAATGCAAATCAAAACTATAATGAGATATCATTCACACCTATCAGAATGGCCACTATTAAAAAGACAGAACTACAAGTGTTGGAGAAGATGTGGAGAGATAGGAACACGTCTTCACTGTTGGTTGGAATGCAGAATGGTACCGCCACTATGGAGGACTGTTTGGCAGTTCCTAAAGAACTTGCCACGTGACCCAGCAATACCACTATTGGGTATATACCCAGAAGAACTGAGAGCAGTGACTCAAAGAGACATCTGCACACCGATGTTCATAGCCACATATTCACCATTGCCAAAAGTTGGAAACAACCCAGGTGTCTATCAACAGACGAATGCCTAAACCATCGTGTGGTCTATTCACACGATGGAATATTATTTAGCTGTAAGAAGAAATGAAGTCGTAAAGCATATGACAACATGGATGAATCTGGAGGACATTATGTTGAGCGAAGCAAGCCAGACACAAAAGGACAAATACTGTATGAATGTGTTACTATGAAGCAAATATATTGTATAACATATTGCTTGATTCAAAAAAAATTTTATATGTATCCATTACATTTAATTGAGAAATGTGTATATTAAAAAAAATAAATGTATGCCGTATATTCTTGGTTAAGTTACATCATTTAAAGGATCTTTGAATTCAATTGAAAGTTTAAAGTAAATAAATATTTTGAATTTGAAAGAAACCTTTGTTCAGTATAGCAGATTGAAAATACAGAAAAGGAAGAAAAAAGATAAGTGGTTGCCAGTATTTTGTTGTGTTTTCTTTTTTTTTTTTTTAGATTTGTTTTTGTTTATTTATTTCTCCCTACCCCCTTGTTGTTTGCACTTAATGTGTCTGTTTGTTTTCCTGTTTCTTTAGGAGGCACCAGGAGCTGAACCCGGGACCTCTGATGTGAGAGGGAGGTGCCTACTCACTTGAGCCACCTCCGCTCCCTGCTCTATTGTGTCTCTCATTATGTTTTTCCTACCTGTGTCTCTTTTGTGTCATCTTGTTGCGCCAGCTTGCTGTGCCTGCCCATCACGTCAGCTCGCTGTCTACTTTAAGAGGCACCAGGAACCCCTGCTCCTTGTTTTGTTGTGTCTTTTGTTGCATCATCTTGTTGTGTCAGCTTGCCACGCCTGCCTGTCTTGCTAGCTCGGCACCGGAAACCAAATCAGGGACCTCCCATGTGGTAGGCAGGAGCTCAGTCGCTTGTGCCACATCCACTTCCCTGGTGTGTTTTCTTAATATATTATTTACATATGAATATATATAGTTTAGATATATTTTAAATAAAATCGGTCTTATAAAATGAACAGTATTGCGTGCTTTTTGATTAAAATTCTATTGAGAGCATTTTCCCATTTCTATAAATATTCTTTAAATATAGGTTTTTACTGATGCATAATATTATATGACTGCCATAATTTAATTATTTTTTAAATTGAGTTGAATAAGATGAAAATATTTATATTTCCACTATATTTTACTTTAAAAAGTATACTTGAAATATTAGATATTGAGTATCAAGTGGTATCTAGTGTTTGTAATGATAATGTAGCTACATTTATTGTATACTTGTTATGTGGCAGGCATTGTGTTTAAACCCTTTATGTAATTTTCTCATTAATTCTAAAGTAGCTATATCTCGACTATATTTTCTCCTTTTTATAGATGATAGCAGAGGTATAGAGAAGTTAAGTATGACCGTGGTTTTACAACTAGTATGTTTCACGACTAGTGTTTAAGAGCTGAACTTATAAAACTAGGTCTTTTTTTTGGTTAGATATTTCTTTAGTAATTACTGTGTGTCAGGCACCATCTGACTTCTAAGACTGCTTTTATCCACTATACCAGACTGTCCTTCCATTCTTATATATTGGACATTGGTCTAAGTTCTTGAGAAATAAAAAGAAAGTACAGAGACTGTATGTTTTCCTTTTTGCGCCATAAATGTTAACTTCTTTTGTATGTATATTATGATAGGAACATTCAGCTAATAATGTTTGATTTATGAAAAGTTCAGGGTTAGTATTTTTATATAAGATGGTCTTATTTCAGATCTCTGTCAGATTATAAATGGCTGCCTTATGAGATTGTTTATGTTACACCCACAGTTTACCTTCAGAGTTCTCCAGATTTTCTCTGAAAACTTTCTGATCCTAGACTCAAAGTCTAGTTGGAGATACAGCAAAAATATAAGGCAGCATCTATACAATAATTGGTACAGACAAGTTGAAAAGAGAAAAATCATTTTGGGTAGAAGTGAATTAAAGCTTAATAAAGGAGGAGGTACGTGTTTTGAGTTGGGTCTTATAGGAGAAACAGGACTTAGATATGTATGTACATTGGGGTGGAAGAAGAGTTATTTAAAGTAGGGGTAAGATATGAGCAAAGAAAACAAAATTTATTGGTGGGATAGTGTGATGGTTATTGGTTCTGTTTTCTGGAGAACCTTGACTAATAGAGATAGCAAGTAAATTAGAGTGGCCAAATGAGCACGAATGTCATCTCCTTCAGATCCTTTTTGGAATGAGGTGGAATATAAATTTGACTCTCCTTTTCATCTCATCAGCCATTCAGATATCTGAGGAAAGAGCATGCCAGGCAGAGGAAAGAGCAAATAGAAAGGTCTCAGAGGGCTACACTATAAAGAAATTTTACTGAAATTGTGTGTTTCTTAGCATTGTTAAGCTGAGAGGATGATAATGTACAACAGGGCCATAAATAATAGCCTTTTGTCTAAATGTGCCAAATGGGTGAGGAGCAATACTTGAAATAGTTCTTACTAATGAGAATTTGACCTAAATGTATTCTTTAAGTTTCTGTTGCTTGATTTAAGTGTTAATAGTTTTCACCCCATGTAAAACTACATGTAAATTTGCCTATTCTAAGGAGTAGTTTCAGGCTGTATTCCTGCCAAAGTATCTTTGTTCTCTTTCTTATGTTCTTTGTACGTGCATATATGAATACACACATATTTATACTATCAGATAAATTTCCTAAAAGGCTAAGTCTTGTCTTTTTCATTAAATGGGTCATTTCTTTATAACAGACTTTTTATTCCACCTATAACTAGGTATGTCTTAAGTATTCCAAAATTGGAGATTAACACCTTGAGAGACATGAGAGATACAAATAAATCATGTTACATCCTTATTCTCAAAAACTCTAAAGTCTTTTTTGGGGAAGGCAAGATTTACATAAATGGCAATTAAATAAGCAGTGTGTGATATAACTAAGCCCAGAAGTCAAGAGCAGGGGCCTGTGGTTTTGGATTCTAGTCTTGTTTCTGTTATTAAATATCAGCGTGACCTTAAATTAAACTCTCTAGGTTTCATTTCCTTCGTTTTCAATATGAGTACATTGCATCAGATTATATTTGTTACTTCTAATTTGAAAATACCATAAATTAAACTTGCTGTGCTTCCCAGTCTTTTTTCATGGCACACATAGAAAATTAAATATTTGTACAGCACACCAGAGTAAACTGATAAGTTGATCTAGCCATCCTAGTCCCTATCACATAGGAGGGCTAAAGTGATCAATATTATAAGCACACTTATAACCCATTCTCAGCAGTTAAAAAGCATTGGTAGGAACACTATATAGTAAAATGTTACAGCAAGTAAGGGCAGTAGAAGTTCAGAGACAGGAGAACTAAATATGGGTTAAAGTTATTAAAAAGGGCTGTATAGAAAAGGATGTCTTGGATATGAGACCCAGTCAATATAGATCTCCATTATAAGGCAACATAATATGTGCAAATCACAAGTTTCAAAATAGTTGAGATGTGCTTTAAAAATAAAGGATTTATAGACTTGCATTGAATTTTTACAACGTGTTTTAAAACTTTAGTAATAAAAATCTTTACTTCCCTCTTTAAAAAAAAAAAAAAAAAAAGGAAACAACCAAACACCAGACCTTAAATGTGAACCTCTGAGAGACAGTGCAATAGTTATCTTTATATCCCCCATTGGACCCTAGGGCCTAACCAGTATGAAGACTAAGATCTTAAGGAAAGTAATGAGAGATAAGGTTAGAAGAGAATATGGTTATAGATAACTGATTTTTAAAATCTCAGTTTAAGGGAGAAGTCTTTGATTTAGCAATATGGATGTGAAACTAAAAAAAACTGGAAAATGTGATTAGAAATGAGCCTTCATTGTAGATTTTTGAAAAGGGGAAATTGCATGTTGAAAATATATTAGTTTTTTTTTAATAGTCATGTTCAATGGGGACATTTTTGATACATTGGAATTGTCCTGCATGACATTGCAATGATGGATACAGACCATTATATATATTTTCAAAACCTATAAAATCGTGAGGAGCAAAGTGTAAACTATGAAGGAAACTATAGTCCATGGTTAGTAGCAATGCTTCAATATGTGTTCATCAGTTATAACAAATGTACCACACTAATGAAGGATGTTAATCTGGGAAAGTATTGTAGGGGGGGGTGGTGGGGTATATGGGAATCCCCTATATTTTTGATGTAGCATTTATATAATCTAAAGCTTCTTTAAAGATAAAAAAAAAAAGAAAACACTCAAAAAAAAAAAAGTAGTATGATTCATGGTAAAGCCTTTAAACAAAACAGAAAAGTCTAAAATAAAATTAAAAAAAATAAAATTAGTCATGTTCAAGATGGAATAAAATAATCCATCAGTTTTGGCAAAAAAATTAAGGCATCAGAGAATGCAGTTAAGAAGTTACTGTAGGGAAGCGGCTGTGGCTCAATCAGTAGGGCTCCCGTTTACCATATGGGAGGCCCGGGGTTCGGTTCCCGGGGCCTCCTGGTGAGGGCAGGCCCGCCCGCATGGCGTGGTTGGCTGACCCAGCGAGCGCAGGCAGCAAGGGGGGGATAAACGAATAAATAAATAAAAATCTTTAATAAAAAAAATAAAAAAAATAAAAAAAATAAAAAAGAAGTTACTGTCATGTAATATGGGCAGGTAGTCCACTAATTCATAAAACAACATTAGATTATTTCCCTCAGAAAAGTCATTTTGAATTTCAGTGTTAGAAATGGTTGTAGATTCCCAGACTAGCCCAATAGCCCAAAGAGTCTGTCTCTCCAAAATCTACTTGAAATATTGTATACACTATTCCACTATTACAGTGGTAAGTATATAGAGAAATAATACAAATAAATTCTATTAATATACCCCTTATTATATAAAACAGTAACAATGATTAAGTAGATTTTTTTTTTTTTTTTCTAAATTCTGGTAAGAAAGAGTAAACTTAATTAGAGAGAAATGAGAAGGAAGACTCAAACTTTGGAGCTTCTTAAGGGAAAGTTTAAGGTTAGTGATTCTGGTTTTCTATTAAGGCTGATTTTGTTTCAAAGCTCACTATATCATTTTCCTGCTTATAAGTGAATTCAGGAAAAGCAATATATCTTCATTAGGCTGCAATTAGGGAAGTTTTTTAAATCACCTTAGAGTGTGGACAGAGAGAAAGAGTATTTTTTTTTTAAGTTCCTGACTATATATGAAAGATAGAGAAAAGGGTTTGAAGATATATGTGTTCAAATGAAAGGGCGATTTCTAAGACAGAATTAATTGAGCTGTGAGCAAAACCAGAAAACTTGGTATACTGCTCTCTGGAAGGGGAAGAAATGAGATGGTGGGAAGGATAGTTCTTATTGTTAACCACCAGGTGGTGCCCCTGGGCCAGGATCGGGAGGTAGCAGTGAGAAAATGACTGATGGTCCTCCTGGCAGGACATTGATAAATTGGGTGTATGGTCATTAGGATATGAACTAGATTAAGCACAATTACTATGATGTAGTAATAGTAGGTCCCCTTTTTTAGAGGGTGTAAATATTTAGGAGGTATAAATATTGAACTGAATTGATAACTGTGGAAATGGAATAGACCATAGAAAGTGGATAGGATTTAGTATCTGTGTTGGAATAAAAAAAAATTAAAGATTAAAAAAATTTAAAACTCCAAAGTATTTCTTGGGAGGTAAAATAATAGTGTCCATTTTCTCACTAAATGGTTGAAAAAACAATAAAGATCTTTATTTTATATGTATTTAATGTATATAATATTATTATATATATAAAATGTCAAGAGGAATGTCTTATAGGCATTCAATAATATAGTACTGGAAAAGTGGGAATAATTCAGAGATGAAGATGTATTTTGACTTTTTAGTTATTCTCTGTTAAAGGTGCTTTATAGAGCAAAACTGTCACCAGAGCAAGTAGCTTTAAGGTTTTTTTGTTGAATTTCTATTGACCCTAGCTCTGAGGACCAGAATGTGTATGTTATATTCCTCCCCACCCCCCAGTTTTTCCTGTTTATGTGGTGGCCCAAAAGATATTTCAATTCTCTTTAGTGATATATGTACACATTTAATATTGTTCTAAAAGTGAAATTGAAGGTATGGATTTGGTGTTCTTGAGCCTTGGTAAATTTGTTGTGCAAGGTTTATCATCATAGGAATGCTTTTTGAATATATATATATATTTTTTTAATCTGAACTACATTCTTTTTGTCCAGAAGCAACAGCTCTTATGATAAAGGTTCTCAACATAATACAAAGCAGAATCCACTCTTGAAGTTAAATTTAATGGCCCTTTCTTTATATTACACAATAATCATAGGCTTCAGAGTAATGAAACTCCTAAAAGAGTAAAGTGTATGGCCTAACTTCTGCTTTCCCCTTTTTTCACAAGGGATTTGGGTCCCTTATCAGTAGTCTTGAATCTCAGGAGTGGAGAAAGAGAATTTTGGTGTCTTAAGTCCACTACTCTTTCCTTTATCCAGAACACTGATACAAGATCTTGCCTGTGGCTGTTAGCTTCTAGATACTCTTAGAAAGATAGAGAAGTGGTAGGGGGACAGAGAGAGAGAGAGAGAGAGAGGGAGCCAGTGAAATCAGATATTTACAAGGCCATTACTAGAACAGATTGATTTTTCTTCAGGGATCATAGTAAGACATTTTATCTCAAGAAAGGCAACTTTGGCAAGTTAGCACAATGCTGGGCTTAGTAAATATTTCTTAAAAATTGATTTATTTTGCAGTTACATCATCATGACTTATGATCCTGTCAGTAGGAGCAGGCTAGATTTCACTTTTGAATGTTCATACTTCAAGGTCACAGCTAATATTCGTTATACATTAATTTGTGTCTTTCATTTTATGTATATATAGATAGACATGTGAAAAATATTTTTCCCAAATAGAATCATTTTAAATTTATAAAAGAGGGTTTTGTGGTGTTTTTTTTTTTTTTGGTAAAAAGAGTTAGCAAGTCTCTTTGTAAAAATAATTAGCAAGAATTTATTGATTTATATACTATAAAAATATTCATATCTCCAGCCAGAAATCAAGTCAGATATTTATTAAGAATGGACAAGAACATTTTATTTTATCATAGTAATATCTTGCTGGGATAAGGAGTCCTGGCTCAGATTCAAAAATTATAATAATGATGAATATTACAAATTCAAAAACCTTGGGTCGCAAAATGAATTCCTTGCAACACAAATGATATTCAGCCAGTACGTCACTGGCTGTTGCTGAGTGACCAGCAGAGACTTGTAGATTGTTAGCCTTGGGGCAAATCCTAATTGAACTCCTCATTTTATAGGTCCAGAGATGTTAAAACTTGCCTGAGTTTATACATTATGAGCAATGCCAGGACCAGATTCCTGGGATCCCTTTGATTCTGTGTCTAGTATTCTTGCCTCTTCACTCTGTTGCCACTGTCAGAAAAATGAAGAATACAGTTCCGTCAAGCAGGGGACGAGAAAAGGGGAAAAGGAAAATTTTCCTCTTTTCAAATATTGGCTACCAGATCAGCTTGTTTGAATGAGGGCAGAAATCTGAGGGCAGTGACAAAGGCTGATTTCAACACTACCATGTTTGGTTTCTTGTATTACTGCTTTTAAAAACTCTTGTCATCTTTTTCATATGGGTTGCAGTGGGAATAAAACACTGTAATGATTCCCTAGAGTTGTTTTACTATAGTTCATTATTAAGATATAAGCATTGAGATTCTGGATTCTCTGATGTCTAAACAAAATAAAGGGCAAAAAGAATAATTACTTAAAGTGCTTTAAATAAAGCCTCTTATTTAGTGAGATAGCCAGTTCAAGAAACAATCTCCATAAAGCTCTTTATTTCTACCTTGTTAGGTTGAGGGTGAGGTAGAAAAGAGAGCCCACAATTAAAGTCTCAAACTATCCACAGCATAATGTCACAGAAATATAGTTATTTAAGAAAATGAAGTAGGACAAACCATCCCTCTTATCTTCTTTCTTATTGCCTAAAAAGACCAAGAAATCTTCCCCAGGAATACTGAATTTTTGTATCCCATTCAATAATTATGAATCTTTTTCATGTAGTTGGTAGTATTCTTTGCAAGATTATTTTGTTGAACTGAATTTGTTTAAAAATAATTGTATGGGCTCAAATCATTGTCCTCAGAAAGTTCCACTTCTCATTTTGAGCTTTCATTAACATAAAATCTTAGGTTGGTAGGACTGTTAAAGTCATTTTAAACACCTCTGTATATTCCCTCCCAGTACTTGTCTGACCTCTTGGAATCTCCCAAAGTAGCCCATTGGTGGATGCTCTGTTAGAAAAAAACTAACATATTAATCTGGTTCCATATATTTCTCCAGGTAAGGCCAATCACAGTATGTAATGCCTTTGCAAACATGAAGTTCCTTCACATATTTAAATTCAATGTGTGTCTCTCCTAACAGTTTCTTTTGCAGGCTAATAACGTCTAGTTCTTTGGGATGTTCTTTTTTGTCATAATTTTGAATACTTAGTCATACTGGTCTGTCAATCTTGACTGTGTTGCTGTTCTTCAGAATTCCTCTTAAATTGTGGTGTGCAGAATAGAACACTGTGCCCAGATATGCAATGACAAGAACTGAGCTATCCTTTCCCAATTCCTATTATATGCTTTTAATATATACAACAGTGTTTTGAAATTATTTTTCTTTATTTTCATATCTTCTTTAATTTTCATTTGTTGAAATTCATAGAATTTAATTTAGAGCAATTGAAAATTTAATAGGTAGTGCCTTGAGAATATAGATTTTAGAAATTTTGAGAATGTTTGGAAAAAAGACTTCTAGTGAATATATCTCTTGTTTCTAAAATACTTATAAGAGATGCTTTTAGCTTCTACTTCTTTTAGTGTGGAGTTAAAGATGAAGCAAAATATCACTTGGAATATTTCCCACCCCTAACACTGCATGCTTTATCATCTAATTTCCCTTATTTTGTATTTATAGTATTATTTAATTTATAGCCATGTTCTTCAAAATAATTAAGAAAGAGTTTTGTGGTGTGTTTAAGAATCCAGTCATTTATTATACCTATATATTAAGGTACTGTTTTTTTATTCAGTGCTCAATTTTTTTTGGTAAAAAGTTGTCCTCTTTAATGTCTTAGTTTGGTGATCTGTGAAATCCAAATGATTTTTTGTCTTTTAAAAAAATTTTTTTTTAAATAACTACTAGCTTAAAATAATAGGAATTTCAGCCTACTGAAATAAAAGAAGCCTCTGGGATTATGATAAAATCTCTGAGGAAATCAGAGTGTGATTACAGGGAAATTCTTCTTAGTAATTTATTTCCTTTAGTATAGTATGATAGCAAATGCTGCTTCTGCCATATTTTTGAACCTTTGATTTCATGATCTTAGTTCACATGGGTCTTTTTTTGTTTTTTTAAAAGTAGTGTTCTGAAGAGCTGACTCTTTCATTGGAGCATTGGAAGAATTTGATCCTATAGTGCAATCAAAATTGTAATCTTGAAAGTCTTATTTGACATTTGAGTATTCGCTTTCTGCCTGGGGTATGAGGGTAGGTTTAGTTTGAGAGAAATACCCATATTTTATATTTTATTTTTGAGTAAGAGTCTTAAATCAGAAGTTGACAATTTAATTTGAACTTAAAGCTGCTTCTTAGCAAATACCAGTGCCAAGGAATCAATTCCCTGCTTTGCTTGGGAAAGATGTTATTAGTTGCTTTAGTACCATTACTTCTAGAGGCCCTCCACTGATATCTTCTGGTACTGTTGAAGTGTGTTCTTTGATGAAATTGCTGATTCTTCTGCACTGTACTAATGATTTTTATTACCTGCAGTGTATTTTAAAAGGTGTTTCCTTGGTTAATCCTAATATAATCCAAAAATTTTATTTTTAATTATCAAGCCAGAGGGATGGAGCCAGCTCTTAACAAATGTTGACCTAAATTCTGAACTTTGCAGTCTTTCATCTTTAGTAAATAACTGAGAATTTTTACTGTAGTCAATAAGGTTGTTGAGATTTTAAATAACAAAGTTAACAATGTGTCTTGGAAACCTAATTAAAAAAAAATTATTTTTAGAAGGTACTGGGGATTGAACCCCAGACCTCGTACTTGGGAAACAGGCACTCAAGCACTGAGCTACATCCACTCCCCAGTGAGAGTTGTTTTTTTTTGTTTGTTTGTTTGTTTGTTTGTTTTGTTTTTAGGAGGTACCGGGGATCGAACCCGGGACCTTGTACATGGGAAGCAGGTGCTCAACCACTTGAGCTACATCCACACACACCCCTGGAAACCTAATTTAAAGGTACTTGTCTTATTAAAGATCCTAGGTATGGCAGCTTTTCAAAGCCTCATTCTTCATCCCTTGCCTTCTTTTTAGAATAATACTTATGATAACACAAACATTTTCTTTAAAGGCTTAATGCATCACGTCTCACTCTGACTGTTAAAAAAAAAAAAAAAAAGAAAAAACTTAATGCAGTTCTTTATCTGACTGTGTTAAAGGATTTTGGTAGAAGTTTTAATATGCTCTAACCAATAATGTACTTAAAAGCTAATTTTGAAGATGTGAATATCATTTTAAATATGAATTGAATTGGACTTGATACCTTCTTGTGAGTCACTTCCAAAGTTTTAATATTCTGGTGTATCTAGCAAAGGCCTTTAAATGCAGTCCAATTAGGTTTAATTTTTAGATTTAGGTTGGAAAGATAATGAAAGGTCTCCCTATAGATTTTGTGTGTGTGTGTGTGTGTGTTGTTGTTGTTGTTTAAATTTTTTTTCCTTATAGGTTTTTATTCCTCTTTATCTGTGTACGCGTTTAGACATGATTGTGGATTACTAAAAGCCACATGCATAGTGTAAGCTTGAGGGAAAGCAGGATAATCCATTTCCCTGCTACTAGCTGAAGTCTTTTGCCAAGAAAATTGCCTTATTTATTAAATTTCTGTTTTGCAAAATTATTTGGGTGCCATTAAGTTCTCCTTCTAAACATTTATTTATACATATTTGATGGTATACTGATTATGAGTATTTAATATCTATTGAGACTCCATAATCATATAGTAAATTTCCTATGACCTAATAATTAAAAAAATAAAGGAACTGTCTAGATAAGTGGCTTCCACATTCTTTTGCTAATCCATATCTTTTAGCATGTCTCTAATATTTTTGTTTTGTTATAAATTACACATGTAAAATTGTTACTATATATTATATACATCATATAACATAAAAATATGAATAAAAAGGATGTGATGAAAATATAAAGTTCTAATGTTTTCTTCCCACAACCCTTTGGATTGTCTTGCATACACACGAGTGGGGTAGGGTATGCATGCCTCGTATTTAGACCTAAAATTAAAATTAGAATAATTCCCCTCTGAAGAACTTTTGGATAATATGAAAATCATTGATACTTATGTATGTGACACTAGCTCAATATAAGAAGAAATTTTAAAACAGAAGTGTCTAAAGTTGAGGTAGGCTGCCTTAGAGTGATTTTTCTAATCCTGGAGACCTTTGGGAAAAGGCTAGAGAACCACACATTACACATGTTGTAGGAATATTCATGATTCCAGTAGAGAGTTGGACTAAACAACCTCTGATAGTCCTCTGAGATTCTGTGACTATAGATAGAAATAAATAGGATTAATACTTAAAATATAAAAATTGAAAGTTAATATTTATTGAGTACCTTCATTATCTTTTTTTTTTTAAAGATTTTATTTATTTATTCATTTATCCCCCCCTTGCTGCTTGTGCTTGCTGGGTCAGCTAACCACGCCGTGCGGGTGGGCTTGCCTTCACCAGGAGGCCCCAGGAACCGAACCCGGGGCCTCCCATATGGTAAACGGGAGCCCTACTGATTGAGCCACAGCCACTTCCCTTCATTATCTTATTTAACATTCACAGCCAGCCAGTGGAACAAGTATTACCCATATTTTTACAAGTTGAAGAAGCCAAGTATGATAAGATATGGAATTGTAGTTGTCTGACTTGAGTTAATAAGTTGCATAGTCAGAAAAATAAGAAAACCACAACTTTAGTTGTTCACAACTAAAACAGGATTTTAGACATTGTGAAGTTACGCAAATTGCTTAATCTAATGTATTAAGAGTTTTTTGAAAGGGAAAATCCAATTATTATTTCCACTGCCCATACAATTACCGGCACAGTAGGAGCTCAATAAGTGAATTTTTTTTTTGTTAAGTTGACTCTAAAACTATATTTATTTGTGTTATATTGTTGTATTAGAAAATTCTTAGTAAATTAGAATGGAATTCTTCTATAGAATAAAGTGAGGGGGGCGGAAAGGCTGTTTTAACTTATTAACTAATATAACTTAAGAAGAGAAAGGGTTAATTTTCTTTGAAAGTTCATTACAAATAAAGTTTTTGCAAAACAGGAATATAGTACTACCTGGAAATACTACAGAGAAATAGAATTAGTATCACTTTTTGAAGTAGAAATTCTGCCAGATAATTTGTTTTTCCCTATAAGATATTTAAGTAAAAGGAAATCATAGATAAAATATTTTGGACTTGAATAAGGCATTCAGGTTTGTCCTTTGTGAGAGATTCATGTTGACAAATGGAGTAAATGAAATCTAAAGCAATGATGTCCCAACTTTAAAGTTTATATAATCTTTTATAATGGAATAAGAAATAAAGTACTAGAAAGTTATATATTAACCTTAATAGACAAGACCATATTTTCTTTTAAGGTTGTCAGGCATTCCACAAATATTAATTAAATGTCTACTATGTTAAAGGCACTGTGAAGATGAGATACAGAAAGTTTCAGAAGACAGTCTTATTGCATGAAAAACTGGAATACAGGAGCTATATAGCAGATACAAAAGTACAAGAACTATCACTATACATGATTAATTGTGCAGAGAGTGCTGTGAGTTAAACAGCAGCAGAAAAGATATTAAACTGTAGTACACAGGACTGGCTTCTACACAAAGTAAATTTGGGTTGAAACTTGAGTGGGTAGGATCATATCTTAATCTCTACACTGGGGGGAAACTAACACATAGAAAAACAAGCATGCATAGGCAGTATTGTTTGTACTAGTAGAAATTTGGAAACAGTCTAAATGGTCATGAGGAGAATGGCCAAATAAACTCTTCTATCTACACTATGGAATACTGGGTAGCAATTAAATAGGATAGATCCATATGTACTGACAGAAAAATTTCTAAGTTAATTGTTGAACTTTTTAAAAAGGAGGTTGCAGATAATATATATAGTATTCTATAATTGGGTTAAAAAATAAACAAACAAAACAAAACCACAGGTAATAGTGTATACTTTTTTTTTTGCTAATTTTTCTCCTCTTTTTATTAGAGAATTTTTAGGTTTATAGAAAAATCATGCAGAAAGCACAGATTTCCAATATATGCCTCCAGCACACAGATTTCCCTATTATTAATATTGTGCATTGATGTGTTACCTTTGTTATAACTGATGAAAAAAAATTATTATAATTACACTATAACACGAGGCTTCACTCTTTGTGATGTATAATTGTTTATTTTAAAATTTTATTTGGTAAAAATACCTCACTGTGATTTTCATTTACATCTCTCTAAAGACTAATAAAACTGAGCACCTTCACATGTGCTTGTTATTCACTTTCAGTTGTTTTTGGAGTAATGTCTATGCTGGTTCTTTATATAAATATAAATATATATGTTTTAAAGATACTTAGATTACATAAATGTTACAATAGTGTATATTTTTATAAGTACATAAGTACATAAATTCATAGTAAAGGAAGGATAAATTGACAACAGTGGTTACAACAGTAGAGCATTTATAAATACTTATATAATTAAAAACGAAGAAGAAAGCCCAGATGAATATTTATTAAAACATTAGTAAAGGTTATTTCTGCATGGTGGTATGATGAATAAATTTTTTTAATACTTTATATTTTACTATATTTTCTGAATTTTTACTGGGAACATAGTTTATCAGAAAGTGTTAAGTCATGAGTTATTTATAAATGGGGGATAAATGGTTGATTACAAAATGGAAAAGAATAAGGAATAGAATTTAATTAGGTGGAAAGAAAAGGGAGTTTTGTGGATGTGGGAGATGGATGAGAGAGAGAAAAAGAAATTGAGAGTGTCTTGGACATTTTAAAAGTCTTGTAGAGTCATTGAGCACTGTCTTACATTTTTAAGCCATTTATTTAACAAATATTCAAAGACCTAGTACGTGTCAGAATATCACCATGAGTGTGAGGGGATCCCTGCCCCTAAGGAATTTACTTTTTGATGAGGGGGATACAGAAAAGCATATTACAATACAGTGTAGTAAGGAAGACTCAATTGGAAAGATGGGTAAAGGGGTTGGTGAGAGTTGATAGAGAAAGCTTTCTTGAATGAAAAGATGTCTAATTTGAGTTAAATTGGAGAATGAGTGAAACAAAGTAGTTATGTGAGATGTATGGAGAGGGCAAGCAAGGACCATGAAAAACCTTATAAACTATTTTTAAGGAATCCGTTTTATAGTGTTTAAATATTTCATGTATATAATCTTACTGTTATTTGCAATATAGTAAAAAATAATCTTGTTGGTTGTATGGCACTTAGTAAGCACATAATAAATACCAATAGAATGAATGGTTGTCATACTGAAAGGTTACATATCAATGTAAGAAGTCTACTTGGAGAACAATATTAATAGTCAAGGAGACCAGTATTATATAAATATTTACAAGGAGGGATCTAGATAAAATGAGAAGAGCAATGGAAGTGACTTAAGGAGATTTAAAATATAGGTCTGTTGAAGATGAAAACTTAAAATTCTGAGTAGCTTTTAAAAAGATTTTCAAGACTGTAATGAGATCCTCTAACACACCTATCAGAATGACTAAAATGAAACAAACACAAAAAACTGACAATACCAAGTGTTGACAAGATGTGGAACAACTGGAACTTCCATACATTCATTACTGGTAAGTGTGTGAACTGGTACAAGCACAGTGGAAAACCATTTAATGATATTTACTAAAGCTAAATGATGTCCACCCTGTGCTTCAGCAGTTCTATTTCTTGGTATATTCCCAAGAGAAATTCACATGTATCAACTACAAAAGAATGTACAAGAATTTTATAGCAGATTTCTAATAGGCCAAAACTAGATACAGCCCAAATCCAAAAGTAGAATAGATAAATTGTAACATATTCATACAATGGAATATCACACAGGAATAACAAATAACTCTTACATGCAACTACATAGTTGAATTACAAAGACATAATGATGAGCAAGAGAAGCCAGACAAAAGATTCATTTTATAATGAAATTCAAAGACAGGTAAACTTTAATTTATGGAAAGAAGTCAGAGTTGTGGTTACCTCTGGAGTAGGTGAGGGTGGTGAGAATGGGAGCCTTCTGGGGTGGGATATACTCCATATCTTGATATATGGAAATACATCTTCTATATCTTGACATGTTTATATATACAGTTGTGTGTATGTATGAATATATATATGTGCCTTCATTGCTGAACAGTTAAGATTTGTGTTTAAGTGATTTTAAGAAGCCATCTTCACAGAGAATCTAACAAGAGAAAATGGGTTTAAATTAAAGTAAGGACATGTTGAAGAAAACCAGTATCTTGATCATAACTTCTATGAGCGGTGAGAGAAGAGGAAATGGAAATGCCATCTCTGAAAAATATCCAATATAGGGTAGGCAGTGAACTTGTTCAATGTGTTAGATTGCCTGGATATAAGGGATTGAATGCAACAGCCTCTTGAGAGGTTAAGTTTTTGGTCCAGTATGCGTTTTATTGCAGGCAATACGTGGCATTAGATTTTTTTTTTTTTTTTAAAGATTTTATTTATTTATTCATTTATGCCCCCCTTGCTGCTTGCGCTCGCCGGGTCAGCCAATCAGCCAACCACGCCGTGCGGGCGGGCCTGCCCTCACCAGGAGGCCCCGGGAACCGAACCCGGGGCCCCCCACATGGCAAACGGGAGCCCCACTGATTGAGCCACAGCCGCTTCCCAGTGGCATTAGATTTTTGGAGGAAAGAAACTCAAAACCCAAAACATTGCTGGTATAAAAGGAGGCAGATTTAATTTAACATATTTGAAAGAGCCATATCCCGTTCACCATGATAAAGATGTTATTCGATAAGATTGGCTGCTCTTTAACTCAGTAGTCCCAGTTAGATACTCAAATTTTTTGGTCATTAACAATTTTTAACTTCTTACTACTTAATAAATTGCACTGTTTTGAGTTATTTCTATTGGCAGCCGCTTGAGCTTTTTTTTTTTTTTTTTTTTTTTTTTTTTAAGATTTTATTTATTTATTCATTTATCCCCCCCTTGCTGCTTGTGCTCGCTGGGTCAGCTAACCATGCCGCGCGGGCAGGCCCGCCTTCACCAGGAGGCCCCGGGAACGGAACCCAGGGCCTCCCACATGGCAAACGGGAGCCCCACTGATTGAGCCACAGCCGCTTCCCAGCCGCTTGAGCTTTTGATCTGCTAGAAATTCAAAAAAGGGAATTCTAAGAGTTGGAATGGGGTTGTAAATAATTATACAAGTTACTTAATCTGTTCTTCAGGTAGATAAAATGTGTCTGTATTGCTACCTATAGTGGGATTGACAAAAATAATTCAGTTTTTGTAAAACAGAAATATCATATCATTGAAGGGACTTGAATTGCTGCAAGAGCATCCTAAAATTGGCAGCATTATTATTATCTTTTGCATCTAATTTTGTACACTTTATTTTCACTTAACATTACACCATAAGGATTTCCCCATCTGGCAGCGTTATTGATGAAGTGGAATGAAGTTCTGATCCATGCTACAACATGGATGAACTTGAAATCATTAGGTTAAATGAAATAAGGCAGACACAAAAGGATAAATATTGTATGATTCCACTTATGAAATATTAAGAATAAGTAAATTCTTGGAAATAGTAGATTAGAGGTTACTAGGAGTGGCCGGGGAGGGGAAGTTATTGCTTAATGTGTACAGAGTTTCTGTTTTGGGTGATGAAAAATTTTGGTAATGGTTTTGATGATAGCACAGTATTGTAAATGTAATTAATGGCATTGAATTTTACACTCAAAAATGATTAAAATGACAAACCATAAATTATATGTTACCACAATTTTAAAAAATAATTCTCCAAAGTACCAACAGCATAGAGGACAGTTAAAGTTCCTGATAAATTAAAAAAGGAAGGACATCCTTTAATCAAGTAGTCTTGAAAATATTCTAGGGAAGCGGCTGTGGCTCAATCAGTAGGGCTCCTGTTTACCATATGGGAGGCCCCGGGTTCGGTTCCCGGGGCCTCCTGGTGAAGGCAAGCCCGCCCGCACGGCATGGTTAGCTGACACAGCGAGCACAAGCAGCAAGGGGGGGATAAATGAATAAATAAATAAAATCTTAAAAAAAAAAAAAAAAAAAAGAAAATATTCTAGATGTATACCTAAACTGTTTCATAAACTATTATACAGGTATAACTTTATAGAGATAAATAAAATTCTATTTTTATTTATTTTATCTTTATTTGTGCTGACCAGTATAATAGCCATTAGCCACAGGCAGCTATGTAAATTTAAGTACAATTAAATAAATAAAAATTTCGGTTCCTCAGTCACACTAACCACACTTCAAATGCTCAATAGCCATTTATAGCTAATGGCTACCATATTGGACAAAACAGATGTAGAACATGTCCATCATTGCCGAAAGTTCTATTGGATAGCACCATCCTCTTGGAAGGTACTGATAAGCTTGTGTGATTTAGGAAACTTTTTTTTTTTTTTTTTTTTTTAATCTTTTTGTTGTTGTTTTTCTTTCAAGGAAACTTGATTTTAACCAGAAGATTGGTTTCATGTATTTTGTCCAAAACACTTTTCTTTAGTGGGTCAGTGGAATGTACTTCCTTTGTTAGTTGTAGTTCATTAGAACTCCTGTGATATCCGGGCATGGATTGCAAACCTTTCAGGTGTTATTTCAGAGAAAATTTTTTAGTGATCTTGTCTACTGGATTTTTTAAAAAGCAGTTTTATTCACATACCATATAATCCATCCAAAGTGTACAATCAATGGCTCTCAAGATCACAGAGTTGTACACTCATCACCACAGTCTATTTTAGAACATTTTCATTGCTCCAAAAAGAAAAACTCGATACTCCTTATTTATTTATTCTTCCCTATTATTGACAGCATTTGGTGTGGTACCTTTGTTACAATTGATGAAAGAATATTAAAGTATTACTGTTAACTATAGTCCATAGTTTGTATTACATGTAATTTTTCCGATATACCACCCTATTATTAACACTTTGTAATAATGACGCCCATTTGTTCTAGTTCATGAAAAAACGTTCTTATATTTGTACTATTAACCACATTCATTGTCCATAACAGGGTTCACAATATTATACAGTCCCATATTTCATCCTCTAGCTTTCCTTCTAGTAATATACATGACCCTAAACTTCCTCTTTCAACCACCATCACACACACCTGTTAATTACACTCATGATAATGTGCTAGTACAATCACCTCTATCCATTTCCAAACATTTACAATCAACCTTGTTAAAAATTCTGCACAAATTAAGCATCAGCTTCCCATTCTTTACCCTTATTCTGTTGCATAGTAACCTATTTTCTAAGTATTAACTATGAGTTTGCTCGTTAAAATTAGTTCATTAGGTCATAAAATATTTGTCCTTTTATGTCTGGCTTATTTCACTTAAAATAATGTTCTCAAGGTTCAACCACATTGTCACTTGCATCAGAACTTCATTTCTTCTCACAGCTGAATAATATTCCATCGTATGTATATATCACATTTCTTTTTCATTTATTGGTTGAGGGACACTTGATTTGTTTGTATCTTTTGGCAACTGTGAATAATGTTGCTGTGAACATCAGTGTGCAAATGTCTGTTCACGTCCCTGCTTTCAGTTCTTTCTGAGTATATATACCTGCTAGGGAGTTTGCCAGATCATATGGCAGTTCTTAGACTTAGTGGCTTAGTTCTATATTTAGCCACTGTCTTCCACAGTGGCTGTACCATTCTACATTCCCACCAAGCAGTGATTAAGTGTTCTTATTTCTCCACATCCTCTCCAACACTTGTTTTCTGTGTTTTTTTTTTTTTTTTTTTAAATAATGGCCATTCTAGTAGGTGTAAAATGATATCTCATTGTGGTTTTGATTTGCATTTCCCTAATCATGAGTGATGTTGAGCATTTCTTCATGTGTTTTTTTGCTATTTGTATTTCTTCTTTGGAGAAATGTCTATTCAAGTCTTTTGCCCATTTTTCAATTGGGTTGCTTTTTGTTGTTGGGTTGCAGAATTTCTTTATATATTCTGGATATTAAACATTTATTGGTTATATGTTTTCCAAATATTTTCTCCCATAGAGTGGGCTGCCTTTTTATCTTCTTGATAAAGTCCTTTGAAGCACTAAGTTATTAAATTTTTAGGAGGTCTCATTTATCTGGGGTTTTTTTTGTTGTTGTTGCTTGTGCTTTGGTATAAGAAACCACTGCCTATCAGAAGATTTTGAAGATGCTTCCCTACATTTTCTTATAGGAGGTTTATGGTCCTGGCTTTTATATTTAAGTCTTTGATCCATTTTGAGTCAATTTTTGTATAAGGTGTGAGATGTGGGTCCTTTTTCAGTCTTTTGGATATGGATATCTAGTTCTTCCAGCACCATTTGTTGAAGAGACTGTTCTGTCTCAGTTGAGTGGACTTGTCAGGCTTGTCAAAAGTACGTATTCATGGATTGGAACACTAAGTATTGTTCAGATGTCAATTCTACCCAAATTGATTTACAGATTCAACACAATCCCAATCAAAATTCCAACGGCCTACTTTACAGAAATGGAAAAGTCAGTTGTCAAATTTATTTGGAACGGTAAGGGACCATGGATAGCCAAAAACATCTTGAAAAAGAAGAACGAAGTTATAGGGCTCACACTTCCTGACCTTAAAGCATATTACAAAGCTATAGTAGTCAAAACACCATGGTACTGTCATAAGATGGACATATTGATCAATGGAACCGAACTGAGAGTTCAGAAATAGACCCTCACTTCTATGGTGAATTGATTTTTTGACAAGGCTGCCAAGTCTACTGGATATTTTTAATACTAGAATAAATATATGTAACTTGTTTTGAGTTTTTTTTAAAATAAAAGCTATGATAATTTAAAATATAAATACAGGTTAATGTTTGGGGCGTATCTCCTTCCAAGGGCTTAGAAGTAAGTTATGAAATATTTCAGACATACATGAAGATATAAAGAATAATATATATCGGGAAGCGGCTGTGGCTCAATCAGTAGGGCTCCCGTTTACCATATGGGAGGCCCCGGGTTCGGTTCCCAGGGCTTCCTGGTGAAGGCAAGCCCGCCTGCACGGCGTGGTTAGCTGACCCAGCGAGCACAAGCAGCAAGGGGGGGATAAATGAATAAATAAATAAAAATCTTAAAAAAAAAAAAATAATAATAATAAAGAATAATATAACAAATACTCATTGATTTACCACCCTCATTAAGAAATAAAACATTACAGGGAAGCGGCTGTGACTCAATCAGTAGGGCTCCCGTTTACCATATGGGAGGCCCCGGGTTCGGTTCCCAGGGCCTCCTGGTGAAGGCAGGCCTTCCCGCATGGCGTGGTTGGCTGACCCAGCGAGCACAAGCAGCAAGGGGGAGATAAATGAATAAATAAATAAAATCTTTAAAAAAAGCAAAAAACAAAAACAAAAACATTCTTGTGGAGACATGTTGGTGTGGGGATATATTGATGTGTGTGTGATATATTTATTAAATAATACACTGTATGTGTGGACTTAGTAAGGGGTCCATAGTGAGTTTTCACCTGACTAACAAAGGGGTCCATGGAACAAAAAAGGTTAAGAACTCCTGTTCTAGGGGAAGTTTTTTGTTGTTGTTGTTTGTTTTTTGTTTTTTGAGGTACTGGGGCCAGGGATTGAATCTGGGACCTTGTATGTGGGAAGCCAGGGCTCAACCACTGAGCTACATCAGCTTCCCCAAGTTGGTTTTTTCATTGGTTTGTTCGTTTGTTTGTTTATTTGTTTTTATTTTTAGGAGGTACCGAGTATCGAACCCGGATCCTCTTATGTGGGAAGCAGATGCTCAACTGCTTGAGCTACATCCACTCCCCATCTAGGGAAAGCTTTTAGATGTTTTAAAAATCCAATGATTATAAAATTTGGCATTGTTTGTTTATTCAAATCAAAAACATTAAATAAAGCATTTGTATTTGAACAGCTGTTTAAGGAATTTTGCATTTACTTTTAAAATATTTTGATTATTTCTTGAAAGAGTTGACTTATTAATGGCCCCTCCAAAGATGTCCATATCCTAATCCCTGGCAAAAGGGACTTTGCAGATTTGATTAAATTCAGGATTTTGAGATGGGGAGATTATCCTGGATTTTCTGGCTGGGCCTGATGTAATCACAAAGGTCCTTACAAGAGGGAGGTAGGAGATCAGAGTGGGTAACAGGAGATGTGATGGTGCAAGCAAAAAGAGGGATGCGAGGAAGGGACCATGAGCCAAGGCTTGTCGTGGCTTCTAGAAGGTAAGAAAGTCAAAGAAACTGATTTCTCTTGAAGCCTCCATAAGGAATGCATTCTTATCAACACCTTAATTTTAGGTTCTGGTCTAGAGAACTGTAAGACAATAAATTTGTATTGTTTTAAACCACTGAGTTTGTGGTAATTTGTATAATAGCAATAAGAGACTCATACACTGTATTTACCAGGAAAAGAACAAATGTGGATATATGTAAATAAATAAATGAATGAATAAATAAAATTATATGAAAAGAGAGAGACATTTCTGTCTTTAGGGATTTAGTTGGATTATATAGAGACTTAGTTGGATTATATTTTATTTGAGTAGTCAGTAGAGAGTCGTCTTCTATAACTTAAATACAGTGAGCTTTCTTTAAATGACCTGAAATACTCATGAATCGTCACACTCATGAAGACAGTGTTTTTCTCTATTAAGATTCAAAGCCTTGTAGCCTTTCAGTTTGCCACTCCTGTTAACAAATAGTGTTAATACAGTCTTGTCAGCTTCCACACAGTATAGATGTGGATTTTCATTCACAGACTACTAAACTTGATGTTGTGAAGTAATGAGAAAATGATTACAGAGCTATTGACTTTTCTCTAGGTTATACATTTCTATCATTTTTGCTATTATTTGGTAACATTGGATCTTTGTCTACCATTTATCCAAAAAGCTGCCACATTCCTCCAAATAGACTAAATTTGGAGATTCTAATCTTTTCCCTAACAACTCAGTTTATTGAGGATCCTTTCTGTTTTCAGTTTTTCATCTTTTTTCAAGAACTGGGTTGTATTCATGCACTCAAATGTTTTTTATTAGGGTTTGTTAGATCTAAACAAATAGAATTTTGTCTTAGGTAAAAAATGAGTAAGTTCCTATTAGAATGAAGGCTCTATCCTTTTAGTCCATAAGTCCTTTCTGTGTATGAAGGACTTTGAGTATTTTTACCCTGTTCAGTTCATTGATGTGTGCCTTTGTCTGTAGACTTGACATTTTTTCTAATTCCTTTTTTCTTCTTCTTCTTAGATTTGTTTTGAGGATAGAGTCTTATAGCAATGATCTGGAATTCTAGTTGCTCTGTTAATATCAGAATCATCTCGTTTAAGACAGTATGTCTTTCTGTAAGGAACTTCATTATTCCCATTTCATTAATTCTTCCTGCATTTCCAGGAAAAAAATTTCAGAGTACTCTTTAATTCACTGTAGGGGAAAAATGAAGGTACTAGTACTCTTACCATTTAAAAACAAAAACACAGAACTCAGGTTCTTTGTTAACCGGCTTTCCTCTTGGAATTCAATTTCAATCAGTAATTTTAAATATTAGGTTACATTGCATACTCTGAACCTTAGATAGGAAGAAGTCTTCACCTTGAATCATGGTTGTTGATCTAATAGGTTTTTTTTTCCAAATCGATTTTATTGATACATATTAATAAATCATACAATTCACCCAAAGAGTACAAGCAGTGGTATTTGGTATAATCACATAGTTGTACATTCATCACTTCAATCAGCAGTGCATTTTCATTATTTCAATGCTACTACTACTAATAACAAAAAACAGACAAACAAGAAACTTCTTCACCCCTCAATCTCTCTGTTTCCCCTGCTGAACATAGCTGCTATTTCTGGCTATTCTTGCACAATTATTTGTTTATTAAGCAGTTTTACGAAACTTTTTGTTATGAATGTACAGCATTCTGATTATACTAAAAGCCATTGATTATACACTTTAGATTGTATGGTATGTGAATACATCTGAGTAAAACTGCTTAGACTTTATTTTTTAGAGCAGTTTTAGATTTACAGAAAAATTGTTGAAAAAGTAGAGTTCCCATCTGGCTCCTCTTTCCTCACAGTTTCCCCTGTTATCAACATATTGCATTAGCGTGGTATGTATGGTACAATTGATAAACCAATATTGATATATTAGTTTACATCAGGATTCCTTCTCTGTGTTAAATACAGTTCTATGAGTTTTGGGGAATGCATAATGTTTTATTTACCTTTACAGTATTATACTGAACAGTTTCACTGCCCTAAAAATTCCCTGTGTTAAACCTATTCGTCCCTCCCTCCCTCTGACTCCCTGGCAACCTCTGATCTTTTTCTTTTTTTTTTTTTTTTTAATTTTAATTTTAGTAACATATACAATCTAAACTTTCCCTTTTAACCACATACAGATATACAATTCATTGGTGTTAATTACATTCCTGATGTTGTGCAACTATCACCAATATCCAGTACCACAACTTTTCCATCACCCCAACAGAAATTCTGTACCAATTAAGCTTTAACTTCCCCTTCCTTAGCTCTCTCCAGCCTCTGATAAACTGTGTTCTGGTTTCTGACTCCGTAAATTTGCTTATTCTAATTGGTTCATGTCAGTGAGATCATACAATATGTATCCTTTTGTGTCTGGCTTATTTCATTCAACATTAGGTCTTCAGGGTTCGTCCATGTTGTCACAGGCATCAAAACCTCATTTCTTTTCACAGTTGCATATTCCATTGTATGTATATACCACATTTTGCTTTTCCATTTATCTGTTGATGGATACTTGAGCTGCATCCATCATTTGACAATTGTGAATAAGGCCACTATGAAAATCGATGTACAAATATCTGTTCGAGTCATGGGATTGCCAGTTCATATGGCAATTCTATACTTAATTTTCTGAGGGACCACCAAACTGTTTTCCACAGTGGCTGTACATTTTACCTTCCCACCAACAATGAATGAGTTTTCCTGTTTCTCTATTCTCCAAAGCTTGTTATTTTATTATTATTTTTTTAATAGTAGCCATTCTAGTGGGTATCAAAATTCCAAGAGTCTTCTTTGCAGAAATGGAGAAACCAATCATCAAGTTTATTTAGAAGGGTAAGTGACCCTGAATAACCAAAACCATCTTGAAAGAAAAAGAAGTTGGAGGATTCACACTTCTCCACTTTAAAACTTACTACAAAGCTACAGTGCTCAAAACAGCATGGTACTGGCACATAGATAGATATATAGACCAATGGAATTGAACTGAGAGTTCAGAACTAGACCTTCACATCTATGGCCAATTGATTTTTGACAAGGATGCCAAGTTCACTCAATTGCAAAGAATAGTCTCTTCAAAAAATGGTGCTGGGAGAAATGGATATCCATATGCAAAAGAATGAAGGGGTACCCTTATCTCACACCATATACAAAAATTAATTCAGAATGGATCAAAGGCTAAATATAAGAGCCAGGACTATGAAACTCTTAGAAGAAAACATAGCATATTCAGGACCTTGTGTTATGTATGCAATGGTTTCTTAGACCTTTTACACCAAAAACATGATTAGCAAAAGAAAAAATAGATAACACGACCTCCTCAAAATTAAAACTTTCCTTCATCAAAGGACTTCATCGAGAAAGTAAAAAGACAGCCTCCAGAATGGGAGAAAATATTTGGAAACCACAACTCTGATAAGGGTTTAATTTCCAGAATCTATAAAGAAATTCTACAACTCAACAACAAAGAGACAATTCAATCAAAAAATTGTCAAAAGATTTGAATTGCCATTTCTTTAAAGAATATATACAAATGACCATAAAGCACATAGGAAGATGTTCAACATCATTAGCCATCAGAGAAATGCAAATCAGAACCACATCATCTAATAGTTTTTTAGCTTTGGACTCTCACAAAAAGTACAAATATGTTCAATCCTTTTCTATTTAAGATATTTGGAGTAAAAGATTTATATATAAGTTCTGGTTAGAGTAATTTTTTGAAGTTTTGCCATCCTCTTATTTGTTTGAGTTTGATACATTTCTGTTCTTCCTAAGGTATTGTGAAATATGTATGTCATATTTTTTAAAATCGTGCATCATATTTGGTGATAACCGGAAACGGTGTATGGTATGGCCATAGTTGAGAATAACCATTGCACAAAGCCCTAGCTTTTCAAGTTAGGTAGTTTATTCATTTTTCACTTTTCTCGCCTAAGGAAAACAATTATTAACACTGTATGATTTCTGCATAATAATATTGAGCTTTTATTTAGGAAGGAGGATTCCTGCTTTACTTATCTGAAAAGTAGGGATACTAGTACATTTTTCACAGGATTGTTTTGAGAAATTAATGGGATAAAGATGTGAAATGCCTAATATGGAGAATGTACATAGTAGGTTCATTCCAACAGAGAATATAAAAGTAGTATAAGACACATAATTGTGCTCACAAGAATTGAAAGACACAGATACAGGGAAAAAGTAATATATGCCACCAAGTCCTGCCCTGGTCCGTTCTTATATTAAATTCATCCAAAAGTAATGAACAATTGGAGAGGGCCATGTAGAGTGAAAAGTTTTATTTAAATGAAGCTTTATCCTTACGGTGGTTGTATGAAGTAGAATCCAAGTAGGCAGGAAAAGACGAGCAAAGGATGGCAAAATGTTTTTTATCTTTGGAACTGTCCTCACAGTTTTCATTTTCCGTAACTCTTCACCTACTTTCATTCACTCTGAGGTATCCCTTTTGTTTGTTTTTTTGTGTGGGATTTTAAAAATTACGTTCCAACAAGAGAGGGCATGGGCAATTACCTCAGGAGGTAGCTTTGATTTAACTTTGTAACAAGGTTGAAGTCACCATCAGAGTATGCCTATCTCCACCTGACACTCATTCCTGAGGCAGGACCCCTCCCTGTGAATAAGAGGAAAAGCTTGGCCAATTAGGTGAGACAAAGCCTTACAGCTCTTGAGTCCAGCTGGGAGGAGTTTCCTTCTCTGACAAGAGAGCTTGTACAGGGTCTTTCTTATTGCTACCTCCTTTTATTCACACCATTGCACCCAGTGGATTACCTGAGGGGGAGATTGAGTAGGGGGTGTTGCTTTTTGCAGTAGACACCCTCCCCTGGGAGGGCTTTAGGTTGGGAGGAATTCTTGCAGTTGCTGATTTTCTACTTGAGGCAGACGCTTTCTAACCCGAGTATGCCGCTTCTTCTACACAGACAGGGTCCGTTCCTAGGAGTCTCAGGTGGCACTACAGCGGCATGCTCAGCTAATGATTTGTTGGAAAGGGAAGGGGTGGTCCGTCTGTCTGGACCCCTCACAGCTGACTCACAGGAAGTGCTAGAGGAGCTTGGCACTAGGCAGAGCAGCTTCAGGATTCTGCCCCTCCCTTCCTCCCTCCTTCCCTCCCGCCCTCTCAGACGTAGGCTTTGCAGTATCTCCTGATAGAACAATGAAGTGGCTCCAAGTTTGCTATGACTCCCAGGAAAATTCTTTGGACTTCTATGATAGGCTTCAAAATGTTTTGCCACCGACTTTTCTAAGAAGCTGTTCTACGAAAACTCTTCCCTCTGTGGCTTGCTTTGTCTGAAGATACTCAGGGTGATCATGGTTCAGCGCTTTAGCCTCAGGAGGCAGCTATCCAAGGTGGGTAGCTCTGGTAGTTTTGTGTGTTTGTTTAGGGGCAACTTGCACCAGCTTCGGCATGGTTTCCTTTTCCTCTTGAACTGTTCGGTCAACCTTTCATTCTTCCAATGCTAAGGAGAGAGTGGGGGAAGGAAGCGCTGCCTTTTGTTCTTTCATCTGACAGACACAAAGGTTTAAGGCTGACTGCACTGGCAGCCCCAGGTTTTGTTCCCCTAAATCTGGTGCTGTCATCTGTGAATTTGGGGGAAGTTACAGTTTCTTCCTCAGATATAATTTTAAGAAGAATGTGCATGAAAGAGAGATAATAGTGTTATTTAATTAGCAATTAATCTAGCAGCTTGTGGATCAAGATGAGAAAACCTTATTGATCTGTGGAATCAGTGCTTCAATACAAATTTTAGTATTAAACTGGAGAAACCTACCACAGATAGTTAAATAAGCAAGCAAGCCCCACATGAAAATGTTAAAATGAGTGGTGGTGGGGGGATAAGAAACTAGCCTATTTAATGAAGAAATGTGTGAGTAGCAGTCAAGAGGAGGCTCACAAACCAGTTTATATGGAGTTCTGATCGCAAAAGCAGGTTTCATGTGTACATCGTTTGGGGAAAAGTTTTTTTAATCTAAAGAAAGCAAACTTAAAATATTAAAAAAGCAAAACACCCTTTTCAGAGGGGATACTGATTTTATGAGTCAGCTTTGGCAATTGCCAGTCTCTTCTTGATCCGACATTGAACCCTCTTTTTAGGTAGTGCACAAACTAGTTTGGAAAGAGGTGTGGTGGGAGTTAAGCTTTATTTAAAAAAAAAAAAAAAAAAGAAAAACCATCCTGTTCTTAAAGTTTTATTTTAAAAATGTGGCAGTTGGTAGCTAAATTGTGTCACAATTCATTCCCTGCAGACCAAAGCTTAAACAAATGGTAAATCAGTAGGCATTCATTTCTTTCTTGGTTGTTAGAAATTATTAAATCCTGAAATGTGTTACTATCTTAAAGGAAAACCATTAGTTCCTCACAGGTGACCCAAGTGTAGGTTGTATGCCCTCAAGCAAAAATGAGCAAAGCGTTTTCCTCCATTCTGGTGTCAAATTTCATATCTCTTCCTGGATCTCTAAGCCTGACAGAGACTTTTTAGGAGTATTAAAATATATTTCCCTCACTTCCCTTCCCCCTCTTCCAGGTGCATAGAGGGAGGGGGCCAGGAAGTCCCCAAATTTTTCCTAAACAATAAAAATCATTTTTGTTTTCCCTTCATGGATCTCTAGTTCATGTATTTTTAAATAGTACATGTAAAAAGCAGATGTGTAGATTTTCAGGGCAGTGATATATCTATACAAGAGTGTCTCAAATAGTTGAGTCAGGTGTTAATTTTCTAATTAGAAAGTGAGTGCATTCTAACTATTTTGCTACCGGTGTTTCTCTCCCAATTATTTTTAGAAATTTAACTGTACTTACTCTTTATACTAATATGCATGACCTTAAATGATCAAAAAGCTACTTTGGAGGATGGATTAGAAGCACATCCTCTCTATAATATGAAGAAACAGAAGGTACATGATATAAAAACACTCAAAGAGGTAAACTCTTTTTTTAAAACCTCCCTCCCCATTTTAATGCATTGTCTGGGTCTCAGAATAGATGGACCATGACCAAATCTAAGGAATTTTTTTTTTTCTGCTCAATGCCCTTGGCATAGTGTATATCTAGTAATGAATTGAAAAAAATATTTTTAATTGTTGCATTCTATGGCACTAAACACAAAGGAGAAACTGAATAGCTATGTCAATGAGGTTTTTATTTTAAATCGCAGTGAATACACAGTGCCTCGAATTCTATCTTTGCAGCTTATATGGTATTTCTGGCACACATAAAATACTCAAAGTGAAATTGTTTTTTTTTGTAGGTCAAAAACAGTTGAATAGTGGCAATGTCATATGATTCCAACTATAGTAATTATTTTTGCTATTAAGTAATTTGCAAGCATAGAGGTTTTTTTTTTGTTTTTGTTTTTAACAATCAAAAGATCTTTAATGGATAAACAAACTGTGGTACACTCATATAATGGAATACTACTCAGCAATAAAATGTAACAAACTATTGATATACCCAGCCTGAACAAATCTAAAAGGCATTCTTCTAAGTGAAAGAAGGTTATATAGTCTATGGTTCCTTTTATGTGACATTCTTGAAAAGACAAAATTACAGGGATGGGGAACAGATACCAGGTATCAGTGGATACCAAGGCTTGGCAGTGGAGATAAGTATGTGACTATAAAAGGGTAGCACAAAGGAATTTTTTGGGGTGATAGAACTGTTCTGTGTCCTCATTGTGTTGCTGGTGGTTGCATGAATCTATACATGCATTAAAATTCACAGAACTGTGCACTTTTAAAAGGGGTCAGTTTTACTGTATAATAATTTAAAAGTAAATAAAAAAAAATCCGTTTGAAACTAGTTCTTGTCCTTTTCCCTACCTAAACATTTTAAGACTTGAGAAGGCAGATATTAACAATTAAACCACCGTGAAGTTGGTGGTTTCTTTTCTCTACCGTCATAGAGTTGTTTTAAGATGATCTCATATTTTTAAAAGTTGTTTCCAATTTTAATCAGTTGGAGAAGTACTGATGTGATAAATTTTAAATTCTATTGGAAATTTTCTGAAAGAAAAGATTTGTAAATGTTTGCAGTGATTTTAAACCTAGCTTCTACATTCGATTTTTTTTTTTTAATCATAAGGTTGATAGTCATATTTATTTACACTGGACATATTCCTTAGAATGTTCAAATGATTGCTCGAGGCCAATAGATTTTCACATGTCAACTAAGAAAAAAAGAGGAAGTAAATTAAGAAATAGGTGAAGTAAAAACTTGTTTTTAAAAGATGCTGTTATTCTATGTGTGACTAATTCCCAGTTCTCTGACCTCCAGAAAAGTTCTCTCCTTTCCTAACCATATTAATTTTCTTCCTTTATAGTTTCCTCATATGTGATTTCAAAAATATTCACTAAGAAAAGCTATTTTTTTCTAGTCCTATCCTCCCCACCACCATCACCACAACCAGCTATAACCTGCCTCATTTGAAATAGAGAATTGCCTCCTCTTTGGAAGGGGAGAAAGAATGATACCTATTAAGGCCTTATTCTGTGCTTAGCAAAATGGTCATTTCATTTCTTCTCCTAATGATCCTTTGAGTTAGTTGCTGTCAGCTTCATTTTATCTTTAAAGAAACTGAGGATCAGAGAAGATAAATCATTTGCCAAAGATCAAGGAGAGTTAGAGTTAGGTTCAAATTTCCATTTAACTCCCTTCTGTTTCCCCACACCAACAGCCTCCCTAAATTTCTGGTGTACTAATCGTTGTCACTATCATGGTCTCTGATGTTTCTCCATATGTTTATGCTTCTAGAAAACAGTATAATAAATAACTTGAGGAACTTCCTTAGAATAACCCTTTCCCATAGAGCTGAAATATTAGAATTCTAAGGGGTTTGAATTTATCATTCAAACTTGATAAAGTGTTTCCCATAATTAGAGAAGCATCGATTTAAATAAGATACTTGGTTTTAAAAACCATATTAAATGTAGCTGAAGCTTAACTGCATGCATTTATATGAAACTTTAAACTCTACTGCCTTTTAAAGTACTTCTGTTAAGGAGAGAAATTTATTCTTGAGTTTCTATAATAATGCTTTAGGGGTGAAATACAATGGTTTAGGGGTGAAATGTTATTTACCCTTTTATTTTTTAATAGATAATCCATTTCTGTAATTCAAAAATAAAAACTTGATTCCAACCATGTCTTTTCACCTGATTCATCCATAGGTAACCATTTTTTAGTTTCTTGTTTATCCCTGCAGTTTGCTTATGCATATGTAAGCAAATGTAAGCATATATATTCTGAACTTTCAAATACACAAGACAAGTGCTTTACAGTTTCTTCCAAGATAATAGCTTGAAATTTAATTGTCCATATATATATGTATTGAAAAGTGATCACATTTATTTTCACATTTTTATGTGAGGCTGACTTTCTTTAGGGGAAATATAGCCACATAGAGCCCACTTTCTCAAAAATAGTTAAAATAACAGCAAATCAGTGATGACTTGATTCTTTATTCATCCCTACTGTATTTCTCTCCTACTCAGTTTGAGACCTTTTCTTTTGCTATATTAAAATTTTTCATATGGTCAAAAAAGGTAGAAGATAAAAAATCATACTAGTATGTCCTATGTGAAGAGACTACAGGCTGAGAAATAGGAGTTGTGGTATCTTTTCCCAGTTCTGCTATTGATGTGTTGAAATTATTTAGACTTATAGAGCAGTTGAAAATATTTTTGTCTAAAAATATCCTTACCCTTCCTACATTTGATTGTATACTGTTATTTCATAAGAAACTTAAGAATTAGAGAAATGTTGATCATATTTTGATTTCTTGATAAAAATTATTTTTTCTAAACTGGTTTTCTTTGAATTTCTTCCTGATTTCTTTGGGGCTCATGACTTGTGAATAATATACAAGACTGACTCTATGAATGTATTCTTATCAGTAAAAAAGGAAATTGGAACCCTTCATTTCTATCTTAAGTAGATTAATTAGGGTAGTAATATACATACTTAACAACCCCAAATATATAGGCAAGGAATCAGTACTGGGTGGATGCTTTTAAATAACAGAAACATATATAACATCTTTTTATTTAATTAATTTTCTCATTAAGTTACTCTAGATATTGATTTGCTTAATATTTGGAAATGTAATGCTCAGCATTTATGGGGTTTTTTGTTTGTTTGCTTGTTTTTTATGGAACACTTTCACAAATTTGTTTGTTATCCTTGCACAGGGGCCATACTAATCTTCTCTGTAGCCTTCCAATTTTTTAGTATATGTGCTGCCGAAGCAAGTACTGCATTTATGTTTTGCTAGCAGTTAAATGTTACATTTCCCTGTTAATCATTAACCCACTTTCAGAAAGCTTAAATCAGGTAGTATTATAATTGGCTACTATGCCTATCTCAGTCTGCTTTGTAGAACCTGAGTACTCAAGTATCATCAGCAGTATAGGATCATTCTGATGTACTATATAACCAAAATAGGAAGACAGATGCTGTTCTTCTGTTACCTGAAATAGATACCTTAATAAGATCATTGCAGTCAGTATATTATAAATGTGGTGGGAATGGGTAAAGAACAGAAATGGCCTTTCAATTCAAGTATATTTGGCAATAACAATAATTCAGAAATGTATTTTACAGCTCTGAAATGCTTTTGTGATATTGATACTAGTTTAAGATTTTAAAATACAGCATGTTATTGACCATGCAGATCTGAGAGAACAGAATAGAATATGCAGGAGATAGCTAGATTTCCTTGAAAGTGTGGCGAGTTTTTGTTTTTTTTTTTAAGTGTAAAACTATCAGTTGGGGTTGATTTGGATATCATTTTTCATGGAGAGAGAAGGATATATTACATGACTGTTAGATTATTCTTTGAAGTTGGAATTTGCTTACCAAGGACTGTTAGTTTTGGAGATCGTTGAGCTAGTATTTTTTAAAGTACTCTGAAAATTATAAAGGACTATATTAACTTAAGAATTTAAGGTGATGATGTTTTCATCATTCTGTCATTCTGCAAGTATTTTTTTTTTTAAAGAAGTAACTGTTCTTTAAAATTGTACTTCGAAATATACACGCATACACTTTTTTTCACTTTGTCTTTGGTGTATATCTAAGCTATCATGGACCAGTAACAGTGGTATTACCTACCTGGGGAGATAACCTGGGAGACTTGCTTTTTTAAACATTTTGCCATGAACATACACTTTCCTAAATCCTTAAGTAATAGTCCTAGTAAAATGTGTTAAAAGTTCAAAATGTGGAAGACATTGTTCTTTGCTGAAAAGCATTGGCAATAGTTTACTTTAAAAGGTAATGGGGGGTTGGATGTGGCTCAACTGGTTGGGCATCCGTCTCCCATATGGAGGGACCCCGGTTCGATCCCTGGGACCTCCCAGTAAAAAAAAAAAAAAAAAAAAAGAGGAAGTTTGCTGCCTTAGTTGCTTGGCTGAAGTATTCAGATCCACACATTACTGTTCCCAAATATTATAACTAATAAATTATTTAAAAAAAAAAAAAAGGTAATGGTTGAAATATGATATTTTTTCTGGGCTTGGAACTTTCTCCTAACCATCCATATTATTTGCAGTTTGAAGATAACTTTTGTGTGTAACATTACTTTATGGTATGGAATATCTAACCCTTTAAGAAATTCTTTAAATGAAATTCTTTGGCATAAATCTAACCATACTATTCTGAAAGCACATTTTGGAAATTGGGGATAAAAGTAGGAATACCTTTTATTTATCATGTGTCTGAATAAAGGAAGCTGCAACACGATAATAGTATGAAATATTCCGATTTGTTCTCAATTGTTTTTGCTTTCATGAGAAAATGAAAAGAAGAATTTCTTCTCTTGGACACACTGGGATTTAGTTAGGACTTAACTGCTATGTAGATGGAACTGCAACAGAATCCTACTTCAAAATCTGTTGAATAAGAAGAAAATAATGTAAATGGAACTTGCCTTGTGGTCGCAGAGGGAATCTCCATTAAATTTCCAATCTGTTTCATTGCATGTTTTGTAAGAAGTAGATCACTTTGTCTATCTTTATTGGAAATTGAATGTTTGAGGAGAATCCATTTGAAAGTCAGTGGTGTCTGAAACCTAAAGGTAGCATGAATAAAGGAAGAGTGATTTTTTTTTTCTATATAAGAAATAAGTTTTAATGAAAAGTGAAATATGAATTCAGCATATACATTCTAATAAACTTTTTGTGTCTATATCATACTTTGAAATATGTTTTTAAATGTTTAACCCATGAAACCTGCCAAACAGACTAATAAGAGTGTGGCTTAGGAGCCCCTCACTTTGCCTATGTCAGATTCTCTAATCTCTCCTCTTCAAAGATGGACTATGCTGGAGGGATAAATGATAAAGTACAAGTTTTTCAACAGCTAACTGCCAAATTTTAATCAGTTACAGTATATCATTCAAAAAGTTCTTTTGTCCTTTGCTTCTCCAAATTTAGAAATAACCTGCTTTGTTGCTTCATCTGATTACAGTTTTAACCATAACAGGCTTTACTAGCACTTTTAGCTCAGTATACCAAATTGAACCCAAATCAAATAAACTGTTAAGTATTTCTAGTGTGGAGAAATCTATGTCTAGACTCTCCTCACTATGGGGAAGAAGGTCACTAACATCTGTTGAAAGCCTTATGTCCCCGGCACTCTGCTCAGCACTTTCTTAACTTGCTCAAAGTCATAAACTTGTAAGTCGCCGAGCTGGGAATCAAATCCAGATCTGTCTCACCCTAGAGCCCTCTCTGCTACATTGTCAGTTGCTGAGTGTAGTTCAAAATTTTAGAAATCTTTTATCACTCTGTAGCTGTAAAAGAATTTCATACAATATACAAAAAAAAAAAAAACCAACAAAACCTTTTCTTGCAAATGCTTCATTTCAGATTAAAATGTTTTAAAATAATTTGAGGTTATTTTGCTAGTCATTCCACTGCTCATTTCTTACTCTCCTTAGCTCTGTTTCTTTTCATTTATAGCTGCTTGATCATCCTTTGCTGTATTCAACTTTTCAACTCTTTCAACTCTTTGAACATGTGTGCTCTTGTATACATACATTTTGACTTATAGAGCAGAAGGAGCCTGGGGGTATTTATGAGCAAATAGGATTAGTTATTCTTTATGGGAGAATGGTAGAAAGAATGTTATTAATATCCGTAGATAAGTTCCTTAAATCATGTTAAGAAACTTATTAAAATTTTCTTTTCTTTTCTTATTTATTTATTTATTTATTTATTTCTCCCCTTCCCCCTTCATTGCTTTGCTCTCACTGTCTGCTGTCTGTGTGTTCTTCTGTGTCTGCTTTGTCTTTTCTTTAGGCGGCACCGGGAACCAATCCTGGGACCTTCCAGAGTGGAGAGAGGTGCCACCTCAACTCGCTGGTCTGCCACATCTCTTGTCTCTCTTCCGTGTCTCTTTTTGTTGTGTAATCTTGCTGCATCAACACTCCGTTTGGGCCAGCTTGCTTTTTCACCAGGAAGCCCCAGGAATCGAACCCTGGACCTCCTATATGGTAGACAAAATCACTTGAGTCCGGTTCCCAAATTTTGTTTTCTTTATTTTTCCATGGAGTCAAGCACTAGCTACCAGTTACAGTTAGAATTTTCTTGCCTTCCAAAAGTTAACATCATCTTTTCAGTAACCAAATAAAGAAATCAAATTAGGTCCCATTGGTTATGTCCATATCTAGATTGTTCAGGTGATCAGGAACTCCTTTATTTACTTTAGCTTTTGGTTCTTGATTATATCTCCAAATACGAAAGAGTTGAGAGGCTCCTGCTGCCCCCACAAAAAAATTAACAGCAAATAGACTCTAGTTTTTTGGAATAATTACAAATATCTTGACCAAATAAACCCTGTAGCTATCAAAACAGCAGATTGAGCTGTGCTTTTTCTGCAGGTCTGGCCATGTTAGCCAATCCAGCACCTACCAATCCCCACTTCTTCATAATTGGAGCTCAAAAAAAAAAAAAAAAAAAAAAAAAAACACCTGTTCTGGGACCCAGTTGGTTGTTGAGAGGCTTCAATTTCTTAGGCAGCATCAACTCTACTTTATCAAGGACCCGGTGGTAGGAGGCCCGCTGGCCTCAGGCGCCGGCAGCGGGTGGCTGGTTGGCAGAGTCGCCGTTTCCTCCCTGGCTAACAATGAAGGGCACCTCGTCAGTTTTCCCTGCCACAGTGCCTCTCATCCTCCATGCTCCATCCCTGCTGCGCACCGCCCCCTCTTTAAAAAAAAAAAAAAAAAGTTATTTATTCCCCACCACCACCCGTTGTTTGTGCTTGCTGTCTGCTCTCTTTGTGCTGTGTTTGCTCATCTTTTTAGGAGGCCTTTCATGTACGAGGGAGGAGCCCTATGGCTTGAGCCACCTCCACTCCCTGCTTATTGTATCTCTCATTGTGTTTCCTCGTGTGTCTCCTCATTGTGTCATTGTGTTGCATCATCTTGTTGCATCAGCTTGCCTCGGCAGCCCGCTGTCTTGTCTCCAGTGTGGTAAGCAGCTGCCCAACTGCCTGAGCCACATCCATTTCCCAGAAGAGGGATTTTAGTTGCACCTAAAGGGTTTAGATAGTGATTCTCAACCCTCCCTTCCCCTGTCACCCCCAACATAACCTGAAAATGTGATTTAGGCTCAAGGGAGTGGTAATTGGGGAGGTGATTTGAAAAGCCCTTCACCAGTCTGATGCATACTCTTGTTTTATTCCCTGCCATTAGTTTTAGAACCTAGAAGTTCCTCAACATAGTTGTCACTCATATATTTATTGAATGAATGAATGTAGTGATGAGAGCATAGTCCCCTACATGATCAGTGAAAACAGCTTGTACCAACGGAGTATGTGTTGGCAAAGAAAATGTATGAAGGTATTGATAAAGCCAAGTATGGAGGGTTTCAGATGCCAGGACAAAAAATTCAGACTGGTTTGGATAGGTGTTAGAAATCTAGTTTAAACTGTTGAATAGAAGAAAACCCATGCTGTAAATAGTGTGTTAAGAGGTTTTGGCTAAGATTACAGTGCTTCTCAATAGGATTTTCTGCAAGGATGGGAAGGCCCTATATCTGTTCTGTTTGATACAATAACTGTTAGCCACATGTGGCTGTTGAATGCTTGAAATGTAGCTAATGTGAATGAGGTACTGAATTTATAATTTTTTCATTTAAATTTAAATTTAAATAACTACATGTGGTTAGTAACTACCATATTCAACAGTGATAGAGCATATTGGGATGGTCTAGAGAGTGTACAGATTAGATTGAAAAAACAAGTAATAGGCTGTTAGATCCAAGCATAAATTATGAAATTAAGAATATTTCAGTTAAGAATTAAATAGGAAGGCTATCAATTATTTAGAAGGAAGGATAAACAGAACTTAATGGAAAATTAGATATAGGAAGGAAAGAAAGAAGACTCAAAGATTTGTATTTGAAGCCAAGACTCTGGGGGAATCTAATTGTGTAGAAATAGATTTGGAGCAAGCAGAAGGATGGTTTGTTGGTTTGGCTGTGAGTTCAAGTTTAGGTATGTTATGTCTTTGGTGAAGGTAAAATGACTAATTAGATTTTGTATTTGGAAATAGAGAATTTGAGTTTAGGTCATGGTGGTGATATTATCAGAGAGATAATAGTTGAAGTCATGAGTGGATGAGCTTTGAGTAAACAATAGAAGGGTGAAGGCGGTGATTAGGGTCAAAATCCAAAGAGAAATTAGAGATGAAGACTGGTTGAATTTAGTCATGCAACCATAGTTTTAGTAGAGGAAGAGAACCCTAGAGATCTTACTCTAATCTGTTCATTTTACAGATGAAGAAGGTGAGGCTCAAAAATGTGAAATAATATGCTTAAATATACAGTGCTTTTAAGTGGCAAATTGAGGTAATGGTGGTGATTCCCTTTTAACCCCTTCAATTTACTGCTTTTCCCATTATGTTGGCAAAGTGATAAAATCTCAGTGAGAAAGTTTCAGTAGAGTAGGATGGAAACTAGAAAACAAAGTGATAACATGAAATATGGGATTGGGAAATGGAGTTGGTAGGTATTGGCAGTTTCTTTGAGAAATCTGACAGTGGGGAAAAATGGGATTGAAATGTGATGCAATTAGAAGAGGAAGTCAAAGTTTCTTTCAGTACTGGAATTATCATTGAATAAAATATTCTGATATGGCAGCAAGGGATAAAAGTGACAAAGTGGTATTATCTTTCCCTTACTGCTGCCTGGGAAGATGGAGTAATTGACTCAAGGTTGTAGGATACATCAACAGTGGAGCCAGAAATAGTCCTTAGATCTACTGAATGTAGTAGATCTATACTGTACTCTGCTATCTGTCTATTCTATATCTGTCTATACGCTGCTATTCAGTGGCCAAATTTTTGATTGTATGTATACAGAAAAAGAGTAATATTTTTCTACAGGTTATTCTGTTTTGGTTTTAGATGTAGATTATTGGTGTGATTGGCATTTTATTTTGAAAGACATGTCTTTATAATATTTTCCTGTTCTTTAAGCCACGTGATCTAAGATTTAAAAAAAAAAACTCAGAGGCAAATCTTTGGTATGAAGACTTTGTATATATTCTTTTAATAAATTTTAGTTATCTAACTACCTCTTTGGGGATATCTGTCATCATTAAAGACCAACTACCATGTGAGTTAAATATACCACAAATAATACTTGTTTCCGTTTTTAAAAATGTGATGTCATACTGGAAAAAGAATTTTTAGTGAAATGATGAATACTGATGAAGCAAATGCAACCTGGAGAAAGAGAAAGGATAAAGATTAAGGACCCAGAGATTGTTTTTAGATTATAGTTTTAGAAGAATGATCTTAAGAGACTTCCTTGGCTTCATTCTTATATGGAAAATTAAAAATTAAAATATGAGGGTTCTTTTAATTTTCCATGAGTCAGATGTCTTAGAAGCCAAATCTGTCAAGGGAACAAGGGAATCTAAAGCTGAAAATTACATCTTGGTGTTTAATTTCTGTGACCAACTCATTTCTGAAAGCACATGACCACTATTGGTTGATTTGCTGCAGCTAGGAAGTTTGTTATGCTTCTACAGTAGGTCATTGGGTTGTGAATGATTGCCAAATCAAGATACAGTTGTTCGATGCCAGATTCTCAGTTAAAACACACACACAAAACAAATAAAAGAGAACAGGTGTAGCTGAGTGTTAAGCACCTGCTTTGCATGTGCAAGGTCTTGGGTTCAATCCCCGGTACCTCCTAAAAGGAAAACAAAACAAAACACAAGCCCAATAGTTAAACTGTTTTAATAGTTTCTTTAAAGAGAATATATTACTTTGAAAAGTGGTATATTTCTAGCCTTTGTGCTATATTGCAGGGAGCTCAGATATTCTTTATGAAATTCAACTTATATTGAAAGGCAGAAGAGGGAAAAGTATCTTTAGCCTTATTTCATCAATGAGGAAACAAAAGCACAATTGCATGGTGATAAAATCATGATTAGAATTCCTATCTTAATTTCCAATTTCATGCTCTTTACACCTTAATGTTAAAAGAAAACTTTGCTATTTAGATTTTTGAGTTGGTTAGTTTTTATTGCAGACCCACAGTCTATTAATATACTCTAGTAGATAGACTACCTGAGAAAATTCAGAAACTTAAATGCTGTAGTTCACTTTTAGAACATTTCAGCTTATAAAAGTGTGTCTTATTTACTTTTTGCTTGCTAAGCATGTATGACTGGCTAAGGCCTTTAGGCCTACTGCCCACATGATCTAGACAATAGAACTAGCAGTCTGTTAGAAAAGAACAAAAGAGAAGCAAGGAAATAATTTTCCTTTGGCCAGAAGATATCACTGGAGTCTTGCTCTCTAGCATTCAGGCAACAACAGAAGCAGATGGAAATCAATGGAAACCAGTGTGTGTTGGTATGAAGGAGGTATTTTGGTTGGGGATTGGATTGCCTGGCATGCAAGATACGGGTTCTCATTGGTCAGTGGTATTTCAGCCTCATGTTCCCAATTGGAATTTAAGTGAGAAATATTCTAGCATTTTCCTCTTATTTAATGTTTCTGAGGAATCTATGTCCTTTCAGTTCATTTGACTTTTGTTTTTTATTTTAAAACAGGCAAGCCCCTTGATTCTCATGAGGAAAATCAAACAATATAATCTAACAAAAGCACACAAAAAACTGACATGTCACTGGGCTGTGATACTGTACTTCTCTGTCCAACCTGTCTAGTTTTAGGTAAAATAAGAGGTCTTGTTCTGGAGAAAGATAAGCCCAAAAAGTTTGTGTTTTGAGGGGGAAGGTAAGTCTTTCTCTGAGTCCACAGAGACCTGTGGGGTCAGAAACTTTTGTCTTTTATTGAAAATAACTCTATTGACCTACTTTTTAAAAGTTGCTTAAATGCTTCTATGCTTTTGCTTAAATCAAACTGGAATCTTGGAAAAGACCTTGAAAGAGATGTTACTTCTCAGTAGTTTATCTGTAAAGAATCCCATCCCTTTACCTAGAATGGATATAGATATTTAAATCAGATTATCCCCCTAGGAAGGTTACTGTAAATTGTTCTAGTATTCTGGTATTTTTTTGTACATTTTTTTCATCAGTGAAGGAAAGATTACTTTTATAATAATAGTAGTAACTGTGATTTATTGGATGCCTGTTGTGTTGCAGATATTGTACTCAGCATTTTCTGAACAGGATCTCTTTTAATCTTCTTAGCAACTGTGATAATTAAGATTCAGATTAAGGCTTGCTCATAGTCACACTTGGTGAGGATTGTACCAGTTTTTGTTTTGTTTTTTTACTGGAGAGGGGTATATCCAAAGAAGGATTTACTTTTTTTTTTTTTTTTTTTTTAATTAAATGTACAATTCTGTGGCATTAATTAAATCATTTACAATGTTGTGCTACCATCACCACCATCCATTACCAGAACTTTTTTTGTCACCCAGACAGGTACTCTGCACTCGGTAATTAATTTGTACTGGTCTTGGAACAGTTGTTGAAGTCTTTGATCAGGTTTCTTATTTCGTTTTATATCCTCACACTTAGCACAGTTCCTTGCACATGACAGGCACTTAATAAATGTTTGTTGGATATAAATCTGTACTTTATTGATCACATACTTTTCCTTAATGCCAAGATGCTTTTCTAATAAAGAATCTTCTCTGACAGCATCTTACGCTTCGGGAAATTTTTCTGGTCTTCCTCCCTTTTTTGGGGTGCCCTTCTCATCCTTTAAATATTCATATTCCTTGGGGTTCTGTTTTAAGCTCTCTTTTATTCTCTCTGTATACTTCCCATGCATTTTATCTATTACTTTGGCATGATTTGTCATTCAAATGCAGAAGATGCCCAAATCTTATCTCTGGTCAAGATCATCTCTGTGAGCTGAGCTTCAGTTAATTCATTTATTTATTTATTTGTTAATTCATTCGGCAAGCATATATTGAGGGTCAACTCTATACAAAGCAGTGAAAAATATAAAACATGCTTTCTACTCTTACAGAGCTTATATTGTAGATAGTGAACAGACAAACCAGATTACAGATTTTGGTAAGTGCTTTGAAGACAGTAAATCAAGTTAATATGATAGTGATTTAAAAAGGATTCTCTGAGGAGGTGATGTTTGATATGAGACCTGAAGGCAAAGGGCAAGATTATGTGTTTGGGAGGTTGTGGGGCAGAGAGGAAGGTATAAAGGAAAGTGGGGGTAGTTCCTAGTGCAAAGGCCCTAAAGCAGGGGAGAACTTGGTCAGTGCAGGTGAGTTTTAATAAGTGAAAGAGACTGATGAAGAAGGGTGCAGATCATGTAGGGATTTTTTTTGGCTATGATAAAGAATTTCGTTGTACCCTAAATTCAATAGGAAGCCCTTCAAGGTTTAAATAGGAGCAGCATGATTTGATTTATATTTTTAAAGATCACTCTGGCTGTGTTATGGAGGCTAGAAAATAGAAGTAGATACTTGGAGACAATGGAGGGAGATAATGATCCCTTGAAAATAGGGTGGTGACAGTGGAAATGAAGAGAAGTAGACAGAGATGAGCTGTATTTTGAAAGTGGACTTGAAGATTTTGTAATGGCTTGCATATGGGAAATGAGGAAAAGAGCCAGTTGTAGACTTTGACATCTCTTTTGGGATGTTTCATAGTCACCTAATATTTAATGTGGTCAAAACTGGACTCATCCTCAGTTTTTGAAACTTTTCTTTCCCAAACCCACTTTTCCCTTGTTTCTTATTAAATGTTATCCACTATGTACCCAGTTGCTCAAGACAGAAGTTGGAGTGTTGTCTTCAGTTTCTTATCCTTATTTCTGCGTACCTCCCACAACCACTAAAGCTCAACGACTCTACTTCCAAAATACCTCTCAAATATCAGTTATTTCTCAGGTGAATACACGTCTCTATCCCCATTGTCACCCCTGGATTCTTACAGCAGTCTTCTAACTGCTCTTCTTGCCTCCTGTATTATTCCCCCTATCTAATCCATTCAAGATGGAGCAAATTTAATTCTGACATTTCTCTGCTGAAAACTCTTCATTGCTTCCCTCGGAAAAAGTTGAAACTTCCTAACGTATCTGTAGAGATTGTTTATGACCTGGCTTCTGCTTATGTCTTCAGTCTCATCTTTCACCCAGACCATCATGTTCTAGGCTGTTTTTGCACTTGTTCCCTTTTCCTAACCCACCTCTCCCATCCATCTACCAGAATTTTCCCATCACCCCAAACAAAAAAAGTCCTTGCTTTCAGATATATATGTATATATTTGGGTTTATATCTAGAAGTGGATTGCCAGGTCATATGGTAATTCTGCGTTTAACATTTTGAGAAACCTTCATCTGTTTTATTTTGAGCAATGTTGAACCTTTTTTCATAAGTTTTAAGGCCATTTATGTTTTTCTGTGAATCATATATTTGAGTTTCTACAGGGTTATGGGTCTTTTTCTTTATATAAGGAGCTTAGTAATCTTTTCTTTGAAATAAATTGCAAATATTTTTTGCATTTTTTAAAAATTTTTTCTTGTCTTCCTTGTCCTTCACACTTAAGGAGTTATTAATTTCTTCCTGTAGTTAAAATATTTTGTATATCTGTACCTATTTATCTGTTCCCATTACTACTAACCTAGTTCAGGTTAGCATTACTTCTCATAAGACAGTTGCACCAGCTTTTTAACCAGCTCCTACCCCCACCTCCAATTTTGCCTTTCCCAAATCTAATTTGCCCATACCACCACAAAAATCTTCCTGAACCTTGTCTTGGATTGTCTTTCCTCTGCCATAAAATCTTTAATGGCTCCTTCTGTACTTAGAATAAAATTCATATTCCTCAGCTTATTATTCAAGCCCCTTCGTAATTTAACAACTTTATTTCTCATCCATAAACATCTCATGTTTAGTCCTGAATTGTCCCTTGTTTCCTGTTCAGGCTCTGTATTTGTTCACTCTGTTTTTCACTCAGGTTTTTCTTTCAGCCTGGATCGCTTTCCTTTCTTTCCCCTATCCCTCCCCCTTCCCCCAATCTTATCTAATTTTACCCATTTGCTAAGCCAAGATCAGATGCTATTATCCTATAATACCTCTCCTCTACTCTGGTTGTATTGATTTCTGAGAGTATTCTAGTTGGAGACTCTTAAGAATGAGGAAATATTAGAGGGATGGCTATCAGGTAACCAGAGATCTGGATACTTAATTGAATTCTGGTAGTACCACATTGACAGAAAACTTAAATAATAGCACACAGGTTTCCCTACTTGATTCAAAAAAATCTCCCAAGGATAGCACCAGTTATATTTCTGTTGTCCTCATTGCTTCAGTGTTGTTAGAATGGTTGTTATGATTATTTAGAGAACCAGAAGTTTAGTTTTAGTTTTAACATAACTAAGTCTTATTCTTAAAGTGTACAAATTACATTTGCAAATTCAAGACTGTGTAAAATTCCAAACCCAAATTCAGAGTGTTTCCTAAAAGTTGGGGAAGTTTTTCATATTCTCCATATTCTCTAGATGGATGAGAAGGGTTTTGGTGATGTTTCAAGTATTGTGTCAAAAAAAATGTAGTGTAAGGTAGATCCATTTGATGTACTGTTTCAACAAAATGAAACAGTAAAGAATATGGCTGAAACAATCTTGTTAATTTTCACTTTATAGAACTACCTTTAATTATTAAAGGAAAAGGTAGACAAAATATTCTTCATCTCTCTTGATTCAGGAAGGATTTGTGGTTAATAATGAGCTTTTTTTTTTTTTTTTTTTGCCTTTTCTTCCTGTCTCTAAATCAGTGTGGCTTGTATGCCATAAAAAGAAAACTTTAAAGTGGTTTAATTATTCTTGGTTCATTTTCACCCCTGGCTGAGTGTCAAAATGTAAAGCATACATGTACTTTACCTCATTTCTAGATATTAGTATAAGAATATAAATGTATGAAGTCTAACCTGGATTGCTTTATAAAATGATTACATTTGGGAGAGAAATGTGAAGAGGTTGGAAGAAGAAAGGACAAAACTCCTGACTCTCAACCTTCTTAACTTCTCCTGACTCTCTCTTTGAAACTGTCATGTCCCTTATCACTCACTCATCTTTCCTTCCCTCATAGACTGTGAGCTTTGTGAGGTCAGATCTGAATATGATTTATCTGTATAACTGTAATGAATGCAGGAATGAAACAGGAGTCTAACCTAACTATGCTGACAAGCTTCTAGTTAGCCTCAGATAAGTCCTACTATACCTCCCTATGCTTGTTTTCAAAAGAATTAGAGAGAAAATCATAGTCTCTTATAGAAGGAAGACATCTTAAAGATTATATAACTCAACCCCCTATTTTACCATTGAAGAAACCCTGCCTATTTGGCTCTTCTAAATGTGAAAATAGATACTTTGAAATAAATAAATTAGCACTGTTATAGATGATCCTCCTTTTCTCTTGGTGGATAGATTAATTTCATTTGGGACTATGGTGTTCATTCTTAAACCAGGTCCATGTTTTTCTCAGCAATTTAGTCCTCAGACCTCATTCTTGAGTTAGAAAAAGAATGGATGGTTTAAGTTTTCTCAGGGCAGAGGACAATAGAAGGGGAAATGAAACAGATCTAATCAGTGAGATTTATAGTAAATGAAAACAAAATACCCGGATCTGCTTGCTTAAATCATTTCTCACAAGGTACTTTTCACTGAACTTGCTTTTAAAATAATAATAAACTCATGGACACATTAATAATTCTTATGTCTAAATGTGCAGGCCTTTTAAAAAGTGGTTTTCACAAGTTTAGATTTGGGGACTTTGTTCATTTTTTTTCTTTTTTTAATAGTAAAACATCTTCAAACTGGATTATGAAGAAGACCTGTGCCCTGGCATCTGTTATACATAACACAAGCTAACTGGTTTGTTTGTTTTTCTAAATTAAGGAATGATTCTTTGTTTCACAAAAGAATGCTTCACTTTAAAAAAGCATTCAAATGAAGTACCAATACATGCTGCAACATGGATGAACCTTGAAAGCATTATGTTAAGTGAAAGAAGCCAGACACAAAAGGCTAGATATTATATGATTCCATTTATATGAAATGTCCAGTATAGGCAAATCAACAGAAACAGAAAGTAGATTAGTGGTCGCCTACGGCAGTGGCGGTAGGGGAAAATGGGGGATGGGAAGTGACTGCTTAATGGGCACAGGATTTCTTTTTGAGATGAATGTTCTAAAATTGCCTATAAAGTAGTCATGTTATCCCCCCATACCCACTGCCATTATTACATTTGCCAGCACAAGAAAGTTATTTGCCAAAAAATACTGAATCTTATGCTTGCACAATCTTGTGACTATACCAAAAGCTATTGAGGGAAGCGGCTGTGGCTCAATCAGTAGGGCTCCCGTTTACCATATGGGGGGCCCCGGGTTCGGGTCCCGGGGCCTCCTAGTGGGGGCAGGCCCGCCCGCACGGCGTGGTTGGCTGACCCAGCGAGCACAAGCAGCAAGGGGGGGATAAATGAATAAATAAATAAAATCTTTAAAAAATAAAAAAATAAAATAAAAAAAAAATAAAAGCTATTGAATTGTACTCTTTAAATGGGTTAATTGTATGGCATAAGAATTATATCTCAATAAAACTGTTTTTAAAAGTATTTAACAGGGAAACGGATATGACTCAAGCAGTTGGGTGCCCACTTACCACATGGGTGGTCCCGGATTTGGTTCTTGGTGCCTCCTAAAGAAGACGAGAAAGACAGCGAGCTGATACATCTGGCTGGTGTGACGAACTGATGCAACAAGATGACGCAATGAGATGATTCAAGGAGATACAATGAGGAAACACTGAGAGACACAAGCAGGGAGCAGAGGTGGCTCAAGTGATTGAGTACATCCCTCCCACATGGGAGGTTCCGAGTTTGGTTCCCGGTACCTCCTAAAAAGAAGACAAGGAGACTCAGAAAGCAGACAGGAGCTCAATCAACAAGGGGGTGGAGGGAGAAATAAATAAATAAAATAAATCTTTTTAAAAAAGTATTTATCAGAAGACTTGTTTTAATAGTGAATATTGTTATATCATCTAAATAACTATTTGATTTTAATAATAGCAGCTAACATTTATTAATAACTTATTATATGCCAGGCATTGTGCTAAGTATTTTTTAAACCTACATTTTCTTACATTAGGTTTGAGTTTATATATAGCTTTTCAGCAATACATTCATCTTTGTATTCTCCTTGCATACTAGCACAGAGCCTTACAAATGCAGTAAACTCAAAATATTTGAATGAATGACCATGTATATGTGCTCTGAGACATATATTGACATAGCATCCCAATACATGAGGACATTGCTTTCTCCTTGTCTTTGTTTCAGTCTACTCCCAGGCCTACCAAGCAATTCTAACTCACATAGCGTTTCGTATTTGTGTCAAACAAAAGAATTATTCTGACTTGGTTTTGCCATTTCTAAAGAAGAAAACAAAGAAGAGGAAGGCATAAATCCACTACCCTCCTTTCCTCTTTATTTCAAGTAGTCAGCAATCCTTCTTTAGTTATCGACTTTCATATTTACTCTTGGTGGTGGTGGCTTAATCTTTCTGCAGATCTTCTATGAACATTATCCCAAACAAATCTAAATCAGAGATCCAAGAAAATTCCTCTCAAAATCTTCTACATAGGTGATATTTCTATTTTCATTTTCAGGGTAGAAATAAAATATCTACACATTTACAGTGAAGGACCAATTTCTTCTTGTTTTTTTTGACGGTTGAAATAGGATTATTATTTGGATACTGCCTGAAGTCACAAATTATATAGTTCAGCTTCACAACCCAGAATCCCTGGAACCGTTTTTTTTGAAGGGCGGGGGATTGAACCCAGGACCTTGTATGTGGGAAGCTGGCGCTTAACCACTGAGCCACATCAGCTCCCTTGACATGGTTTTTTCATTTGTTTGCTTTTTTGTTTTTAGGAGCCACTGGCACCTCCCATGTGGGAAGCAGACACTCAACTGCTTGAGACACATCCCCGCTCCCCCTCATGACCTTTTGGCCTGAGGCAGAGATTTCTCTACCATTGTGACCATCTGCTTTCCTTCATTTTTTTTTTCCTTTACAAAGTAAGTTCTTTTTTTAAATTATTTTTATCCGCCGCCTGCCCATGGCTCCCTGGTCTGTCCGCTCATCTTCTTTAGGAGGCACCGGGAATTGAACCCAGGACCTCTCATGTGGGAGGGGAGTGCCCAACTGCTTGAGCCACTTCTGCTCCCTGCTGGTTGTGGCGCCTGCTCGTTGCAGCATCTGCTCGCCTTCTCTAGGAGGCACTGGGAACTGAACTCAGGACCTCCAGTGTGGGAGGCAGGCTCCCAATTGCTTGAACCACATCTGCTCCCACTACTTTCCTTCAAATTCTGGGTCAGCTGGAAGATACCTCTCTCATAGTCTTAGTTATTAATTACTGAGTTAAGAGAAATTACACTTTTATTCATCACTTATAGGTAATCCAAACTTGGCAGTCTCTCAGACATCATTTCTAAATGGGATTAGGGTCAAATAAACTTTCCCTTTTCTAGAATTCTAAAAATGTTGGAAACTACAATGATGATATAAAGTGATCATCCTCTTCCTTCACCGCATCCAATTATTACTTTTGCCAGTTCACGAAAGTTATTTACCAACAAATACTGGATCTTGTGCCAAAAAAAATCAATATTAAAAGTATCATTTTCTACCCTCTCTTTCCTTTTCTTTCCACCATTTCTTAGGATTTTTTTTTTTTTTTTTTTCCAAAACAGGCTCATAGCTGTTTCCTTACCTTTTAAAAGATTTGTGCCTGATTCCTTAAGTTACTACTTATTGGAATCAATACCATATATATTATTTTTCTCTTAAAATTCCTCTATTTTAAGTGGTGGCTGGGTTATGTTTTGTTTTGTTGAGTATTTGAAACTTTGGAATATGATCAATAATGAAGTATTGCAGGCTACAATTTTTATCTACCTTTTTTTACCTAAAATGAACCAAGCCAGCCAGGGAGAATTTAATATTTGGGAATATCTAAAAAGGGTAATTTTCCTTGCCCTACAGATTACTAAATAGTTTATAATTTCAAATTGTGCCTCCTTTTTATCCCCACCATAATGATTATAATTTTGCTTGACAGGGACTATATCAGCCTCCTTTCTCTATAGCATCCAATATATTATTATTGGGAAGTGAGTTCTACTGTTGTTATCACAACCAAACTGAAAGGAAGCACTTAATCATATGATAATAGTAGCGAAGATGGCATGATCCTAGTAGGATATCAATGACTGGATTAAGGGAAACTTTAGTTCTGTTTGTTTTATCATGAGAGCTAGTCATGTTTAAAGTCTGGAAGAAAGAATGCTTTGTAATTTTTATCTTGAGGACCTAGCAAATCATCAGGTAATCTTTCTTTTCCCTGCTTAGCGAAGGCTAAATAATGATGCCATCCTTGTAGGTATAGTAAAACAGCTGGGACTGTGTAAACATTACAGAAGGAAAAAAAACAACACTCTAGTTTTAAAAGAATCATATTAGTTTTTATTTGTGAGTTGAGACAAGTAGTACATTGTATTTTCCCTTTAGTTTTATCTACTTGGAAGATTTGGTCTTAACTATAGGTCCAATTTTAGCAAGAACTAGTCTAGGTTTTTGAACAATTCTCTACTTCATTTTATATGTTACATATATTCTTTTTCTTTTCTTTTTTTTTTTAAGATTTATTTATTTATCCCTCCCCCCACCCCCCATTGTTTTGCGCTCACTGTCTGCCCTCTGTGTGTTCTTCTGTGTCTGCTTGTCTTCTCTTTAGGCAGCCCTAGGAACCGATCCTGGGACCTTCCGGAGTGGGAGAGAGGTGCTCAGTCTCTTGCACCACCTCAACTCCCTGGTCTGCTGCATCTCTTATTGTCTCTCCCCTGTGTCTCTTTTTGTTGTGTCATCTTGCTGTGTCAGCACTCCACGTGGGCCAGTACTCCTTCGCGGGCTAGCTTGCCACGCGGGCCAGCTTGTCTTTAACCAGGAGGCCCCAGAAATCGAACCCTAGATCCTCCTATATGGTAGACAGTAGCCCAATCGCTTGAGCCACATCCATTTCCCATGGCACATATATTCTTATCTTTGTTTTAATGATATTTTTTGAGTGTGCATACCATCTTAGAAAAAAATTTTAGATGTAGGTTGAATAACATTAAATAACAAAAAGACTAGTATTTTATTAAGATCTTCATATGGTATAAGTTGGTTCCTAATAAACAAATTCCTGTGCCTCTCAGTCAAATAGCCATGGCTGGTTAGCTTAGTTGTTTAGCCCACTGATGAATTAATTACAAATCCAAACTTATATGGACTTACTATTTCTCTGTTTACCTTGCTGTCCTCTGACTCACTGGCTCCTTTCTTGTCTCAGCTGTGTGCTCCTCCTCTATAATTCCCTAGCACTTTATGTTTATCTATCAGACTGTATTATATTTTAAGGGTCTGTTCTTGTCTCAACTGTGTGCTCTTCCTCTATAATTCCCTAGCACTTTATGTTTATCTGTATCAAATTGTATTATATTTTAAGGGTCTGTTCACTTGTCTGTTCCCACCATTAAACTGTAAGCTCTTTGAGGCCAAGGATTACATTTTGTTCCGGCATGATATCTATCTGACAGTGGATGCTCAGTGACTTTTAATGAGTGAATGTTTCATGGTGATATACTGTACCCTGAACCTTGACCAAATTCTCTGAAGCTGCTTGCTGATGATGACAAAGGGACCGGGACAACTAAATTTTAATTAGTCAATGTGATGGTATCTCTGAACTGTAGAACTAAACTCCAGACTTTATATAGATTTCACTAGTTTTTCCATTAATGTCCTTTCTTTTTTTTCCCCAGGATACCAAAGTATCTTTAGTCATCAAAGTGACATCAAAATTGTCACTCTGGTCTGTGACAGTTTCTCAGTCTTTCCTTGTTTTGCATGACCTTGATTGATCAGGTATATTGTAGAATGTCCCTCAGTTTGAGTTTGTCTCTTTTTCTCAGGATTAGAGCAGGGTTATGGGTGTTTGGAAAGAACACCACAGAAGCGGAGGGCTTATCAGAGGGTACATGATATCCTCATGACATCACATGATAAGCTTGATCATTTCGAAAAGGTGGTCTTTGTCAGGCTTCTCCACTATAAAGTTTTTCTCTCTTCATACTCTGTTCTTCTGGAAGTGAGTCACTAAGTCAAACCTACCCTAGGGGAGGGAAGTGAAACCATACCTCCCAGAGCAGAGACTATCTACATATATATTTTTGGAACTCTCTTCTCTTCCCATTTTACTTAGTCATTTATTTATATCAGTTTGAACTCATGTATTATCCAATACTATCATTTTTTTTTTTTTTTTTAATGTTCTAGCTTTGGGACTCTTTCAGGTCGACTTCTGTGTCCCTTTGACATGCCCTATCCTTTTGGTTTTTGAGCACTTCCTTACTTTTTGACACTACAAGATACTATAGGCTTATCATCTATTTTCCCTGCATCAGTCCTAAAATCAGCTATTTCTCCAAGGAACCCTGGTTCCTTTTATTGGAGAATAGTATTGGCAACCAACATCTGGGTCTCCTTGCAGCTACTGGAGTATCATTGCTTCTAGGCCCTCTCAGCTCACAGAGCTAAGAAACATACTTTTGTATACTAATCACGTATACACATGTATCTATAATTATTTCTGTCTATCCATCTGTACAATTATTAAGCTAAACATGAGTTCATGCTGATGTCTCCCAACACTAATCCAGTACCACAAGGTTCATTCTAGCCTTTCCTAACTTCCGTCACTGACATGAGAAATCTGGCTCTGATTATCTACTATCCACTTACTTATCATTCATTCCCAGTATGCATGTAAAGCAGTTTCAGAATTTTGATTCTCTACCTCTGGGAGAAACAAATTTACCAACAAGATTACAGTGTTTATGTGCAGTTACTTTTGTCTTTTAAGCTTACAGTTTCCAGTCAAAATAATTTTTCAGTGTTACTTAAGTCAGCTCCTTTTTTCTCCACTCTCTCCAGTGAGGTTATGGCATATATTTGTAATATAGTTAAGTCCATTTGTCACAGTCTGCATTTCATCCTGAGATCACCCATAGCCAGGTTGATTTTTTAAAAAGATTTATATACATTAAAGTTTACACTTTATTATATATAGTTCTGTGGGTTTTGACAAGTGCAGATACAGAATAGAGTCATGTATCTACCACTTCAGTAACCATACACAACAGCTTTTTTGCCCTAAAAGTTCCCCATTGCTTCCCCTTTGTAATCAACCATTCTGCTTTTCCCAACTTCTAGCATCCTAATCTGTTTTCCATTCCTATAGTTTTGCCATTTCTAGAGCAAATGAATGGAATTATATAATATGTAGCCCTTTGAGTCTGACTTCCTTCACTTAATAAAATAAATTTAAGAATTACCTACCTTGTGTCAATCAATAGCTTGTTCCTTTATATTGCTAAATTGTGTTTCATTGTATAGATTTACTGCAGTTTACCTATTTTCCCTTTAAAGGATATCTTGGTTACTTCCAGTATTTAGTGATTATGAAGAAAACTGCTATAAACATTCAATACAGGCTTTTCACATAACTTGGGTAAATTTCTAGGGGCATATGGCTAGATCATATGTTAAATCTGTATTTAATGTTGGAAGATTGGTAATTTCTTATACAATGCCTATACCATTTTGCATTCCCACCAGCAATGAATGCACGTTTCTGTTATCTGTACCCTTGCTAGTATTTTGTTAGTGTCAGGTTTTCTTTGGTTTCTTCCTTTCTGGTTTTCTTCAAGTTTCTTTCTTTTAGCCATTCTAATAGATGTGTTAATGGTATTTTGTATTTTAATTTGCACTTCTCTAATGGCTAATGATGTTGGACATCTTTTCTGTGTTCTTTGCCATCTTATGTCTACTATGGTGAAGTATCCATTCAGATCCTTTGCCCATCTTTTAATTGGGTTGTTTGTTTTCTCAGAGTTCTTTGTATAGTCCAGATAAAGTCCTTTATCAGAAATGTGCTTCGCAGATAGTTTATGGCTTGTCTTTTCATTCTCTTAACACTATCTTTTTTTTTTTTTTTTAATAAAATTTTATTGAAGTATATCATTCATACATGAACATACATAAACAATAAGTGTATAGTAAAAGTTATGAACTTAAAAGCAAGCATGTGTATCATTACACCAGGCACCCATATATCACTCCACCACCACCACCTTGGATTTTTGTGAAACATTTGTTATAAACTATGAAAGAACATTGTCAAAATATTACTACTAACTATAGCCCATATCTTAAATTTGGTTTATTTTTCCCCCAACTCACCCAATTTTTAACACCCTATATTATTATTATACATTTGTTTTAGTTCATGAGAGAACATTCTCATATTTGTCCTGTTAACCACATGGTGTTTAACTGGATCTCCATCACTGAATTTCCAGTGTTATACAATGCTTTGTACAATCCATTCAAAGTTAACACTGTCTTTTACAGAGCAAAAGTTTTTAATTTTGATAGGTCCAATTTATCAATTTTTCTTTCATGGATCATGCTTTTGGTGTTAAATCTAAGGCCTTATCGCCAAACCCAAGGGCTTTATGTAGATTTTCTCCTATATTTTCTTATAGAAGCTTTATAGTTTTCATTTTACATGTTAGGCCTATGAACCATTTTGAGTTAAGTTTTGTGTAAGATGGTGAGGTTGGTGAGGTATGTGTTGAAATTTTGTTGTTTTTTAAAAATATGGACATCCAATTGTTCCAGCACCATTTGTTTAAAAGACTATCCTTTTTTTTTTTTTTTTTTTAAATATATCTATCTCTCTCTATATATATATATAAAGATGCTTAGATTACATAAATGTTACACAAAAATTACAGGGATTCCCATGTTCCCCTCCTCCCACACCTCCCATAACATCCCACATAAACATCTTTTATTAGTGTAGCACATCGCCTGCAATGTATATACACATCCTGGGGCTTTGTCACTAAGCATAGACCATAGTTCACATTGTAGACCACACTCTCTCCCACACAGTTCTGTATGGTATATGCTGATGTAAAATGGCCTATATCTGTCATTGTAATGTCACTCAGGATAATTCCCAAGTCCTGAAAAAGCCCCTGTATTACAACTGCTTTTCCCTTCCCTGCCCTGAAAGCATCTAGTGGCCACTGGCTCCACCTCACTGTTATAATTTCTTCCATTGCTTGAATCACAATATGTCTACAACAGAATAGGACTATCCTTCTTTGAATTACCTTTGCATTTTGTAAAAAATTAGGCTCTCTGTTCTGTTCCATTGAGCTATGTGTCTATCCTCTCATCAATACCATACTGTCCTGATTACTGTAGTAAATCTTAAAATCAGGTAATGCAAGTCCTCCAACTTTGTTCATACTTTTCAAAATCGGTTTGGCTATCCTGTGTTTTTTTTTTTTTCCATATAAATTTTAGAATAAGCTTGTTGATAACTACAGAAAAGCTTGTTGGTATTTTGATTGGGATTGTATTGAATCCATAAATTAAATAGGGGAGAATTGGCATCATAATAGTATTGAGCCTTCCACTCCATGACGTGATATAGCTCTCCATTAATTTAGTTCTTTGATTTCTTTTATCCATATTTTGTAGTTTTCCACATACAAATCCTGCATATATTTTGTTGGATTTATACCTGAAAATTGGGGATGGGGGTGTGTGTGGGTGGACAGCGTGGATACTGTTGTCAGGAGTATTTTAATTTGAGATTCTGATTGTTCATTGCTGGTACATAGGAATACAATTAACTTTTGTGTATTGAACTAGTACCATGTGACCTTGCTAAACTTACTTTTCAGTTCTAGGAGTTTTTTTCTTTTTCTTTATTGTACTAGCTAGGACTTCAAGAAAATGTTGAAGAGGTGGTGAGAGAGAACATCCTTCCCTTGTTCCAGATCTTAGGGGAAAGCATTCATTCTCTCGTGATTGAGTATGATGTTAGCTGTAGGTTTTTCATAGATATTCTTCATTAATTTAAGGAAGGTCCCTTCTATTAGTTTGCTGAGAATTTTTATCATGAATGGATGTTTAATTTTGACAAAAGCCTTTTCTGCATCTATTGATATGCTCTCTGGTTTTTCTTCTTTAGCTTCCTAATGTGGTATATTACATTGGTTGAGTTTCAAATGTTGATTAGTCTAGCATAGCATTCCTGGGATGATTCCCTCTTGGTCATGATGTGTTATCCTTTTGGTATATTGCTAGATTCAATTTGCTGATATTTTACTACAAATCTGTGCAACTGTATGTTGTTTCTTTAATAGTAACAATTGGCTTCCAGAATATCTTGTTTTTATATGAAAACATCTGCCCTAGAAATCTTGATTTCTTTGTCATGGGCTTCCCTGCCTTCCTAAAATTTTCTCTTTTTCCACGTTTCATAATTTGGGTATTGGCTAGATATAGTTAAGACTTTAGATTAAAATCTGAATCATTTGGAAAACTGTACATTATAAACTAACCATTTGACAAAACTCGTGAGACTATTTGGCTACATGTATGTATGTGTTTTAGGTGCCTTTTTCTTTTAAATTGTTTTTTTGTTTTGTTTTATTTTGTTTTTTTTACTTAGCCATTTGGGCTTACTGGTTTTTTGTTTTTTAAAGATTTATTTTTTACTTATTTATCCCCCCCAACCTCATTTGCACTTGCTGTCTGCTCTCTGTTCATCTTCTTTTTTTTTTTTAGGAGGCACTGGAATTAAACCCAGGACCTCCCATGTAGGACGGAGGCACCCGATCACTTGAGCCACCTCTGCTCCCTGCTTTTTGTGTCTCTCATTGTGTCCTTGCTGTGCCTCTTCATTGTGTCATCTTGCTGCGTCATCTTGTTGTGTCAGCTCCCTGTCTTGCTCATCTTCTTAAGAAGGCACCAGGAACAGAACCTGGGACCTCTTATGTGGTAGACGGGCACCCAACTGCTTGAGCCATATCCACATTCCTGGATCTTACTGTTTTAGTGGATTAAATTAGTTTCTTTGCTATACCTTTCAAGCATTCACTGGTGATTTCCAAGTGGCTGAAGAATTGGGATACATTTAATCCAGAATGGAAGCTTTAAAGAATGATCTCCGAAGAAGAGTATAGTTCTGGTCTTGATTCTAGTGATGGGTGGCAGGTTTTGTTTTTGTTGCTGTTCTTGTTTTAATCTCCTTCAGGGATGTATGCAATTAATCATCAAAAAGTCTGTGTTGGTGAATATGGGGATATTAATATCATGAGTAATGGGTATAACAACCCAGATTGTGGGGGAAGAGAGTTAGGGTCACTCAGAGAATGACCAAAAAATAAAAATAAAAATTCTTGCTGATGCGATCACTTCTTCCAGAATGATGCCTAGAGAACTGGTACAGGTTTTCTGCTGACAGCTGGTTGATAGAGGATTGCTGTGTTGTGGAGGTCAGGATTAGGTGATCCTTTTACAGTGTGACTATTCACATCTATCTAAATTGGCACAAATTCTTAGATTAAGCTTAAGTTAAATAAATGCCTTATTTTTTCTTTGATTGAAAACTTTTATTCTAATTCTGATGTAAGATAGCCCTCCCCATTTTTTTATACTTGCTCCAACACTACAGGTGATTATTCTCTAAAGAATGGTCTTTTCTTATTTTGTTTTATTTTACTTTATTTCATTTTCTTTATTTACTTTATTTCATTTTATTTTATTATTTTATTTAGAAATTGTGGGTTTACAGAACAATCATGCATAAAATACAGGATTCCCATGTACCACCCTATTATTAACACCTTGCATTGGTGTGGTACATTTGTTAGCATTGATGAAAGCACATTTTTATAATTGTACTATTATAAAGTCTATAGCTTAACTTAGGGTTCACTGTGTAGTGCAATTTCATGGATTTAAAAAAAAATTTTTATTGTATTACTGTATATACAACCTAACATTTCCCTTTTTAATCATATTCAGATTTATATTTCAGTGCTGTTAATTATATTCACATTGTTGTTCTACTATCACCACCATCCTTTACCAAAAGATTACCATCGTTCTAAATAGGAGCTCTGTACATTTTTTTTTTTTTTTTTTTAAGATTTTATTTATTTATTCATTTATCCCCCCCTTGCTGCTTGTGCTCGCTGGGTCAGCTAACCACGCCGTGCGGGCGGGCTTGCCTTCACCAGGAGGCCCTGGGAGCTGAACCCGGGGCCTCCCATATGGTAAACGGGAGCCCTACTGATTGAGCCACAGCCGCTTCCCGAACTCTGTACATTTTAAACCTTAATTCCCTATTCCTTATCCACCTTCATCCCCAGGTAATCTGTATTCTAGATTTCAGACTCTGTGAATTCTTATTCTAATTATTTCATGTCATTGAGCTCATATTTGTCCTTTGGTAGCTGGCTTATTTCACTTAATGTGATGTCTTCAAGGTTCTTTCATGTTGTTGTATGTATCAGAACTTCACTCCTTTTTATGGCTGATAATATTCCACTGTATGTATATACCACCTTTTGTTTATCTGTTCATCTGTGGATGGACACTTGGGTTGCTTCCATCTTTTGTCATTTGTGAATAATGCTGCTATGACCATGGATGTGCAAATATCTTTTTGAGTCCTTGCTTTCAATACTTTGGGGTATATACCTTGCAGTGGAATTGCCTGATCATTTGGTATTATATACTTCACTTTCTGAGGAACCACCAAACTAAACTGTCCTCCACAGTGGCTGCACCATTTTACATTGCCACCAGCAATGAATGAGTGCTCCTATTTCTCCACATCCTCTCTAACACTTGTGTTTTTTTTTTTATAGTTGTGATTCTAGTGGATGTGAAATGTTTTTTTGTTGTGGTTTTGATTTGCATTTCCCGGATGGCTAATGATGTGCATCTTTTCGTGTGCTTTTTGGCCATTTGTATATCTTCTTTGGAGAAATGTCTATTCAAGTCTTTTGTCCATTTTTAAATTGGGTAGTCTTTTTTGTTAAGTTGAAGGATTTCTTTATATACTCTGGAAATTAAACCTTTATCGGATATGTGATTTCCAAATATTTTTTCCCATTGTGTAGGTTTTCATTTTATATTCATGATAAAGTCCTTTGAGGCACAAAAGTTTTAAAAATCTTGGTGAGGTCCCATTTATCTATTTTTTTCTTTTTTTGTTTGTGCTATTTCTGTAGAATAGCTTCTAAAAAGTGGATTCTCTGGTTCAAAGGGTATGAATATTTTTAAAGATTTTGAAAGATGAAAGTATCCCTCTTATCCCCAAGAGAAAATAATCCTCTGTGTCAAGGATGAGATATCCAAGAAACTCTACCTATTACAGATCAATGAAACTGTTACAAGAACTTAGGAATTTGAAACAAGGAGTATATTTTCCAAAAAAGTTAATTATAATGGCGTACTTGTGTCCTGCTTAGGAGTAAATTAGCAGAAGGGAACTTTAGGGGTTCCCTGCAAAATTTAAATCACGCACTCAGCAAGTATCATTAGAATATTTGAAGCATAGAATCCTCATACTAAAAAGCTGAGAAGGATCCTAGCAGGATTCAGTCTGTTCCCATATTTGACATTTGTATGTGTATGTGTTTCTGGAACATTCGTTTGCCTCATTAAGATAAAATATTTGCTGTGTACTAAGGAGAACATCACATAATTCATGTTACTTATTAAATGTTCCTTTACCCCTATTATTCTGTTTTATCACTCCAGAATCTAACTTTTATAATGATGATTAAAACTTAGCTTTGGCAAACCAAATTCAAGATTAATCCAACTTCTTTATGAGCTGAAATAAAAAATATGAAATTAGGTTTCTTTTCATATTAAGACAACTTTCTGTTTTTATGTCTCTGAAATTATGATGATACCTTGGATTTCTTTTTATTTTAAGAGAGCATATTAAGATTAAATACCTTGCACCTATCTTAAGCTGCTCAGAACTTCAAATCTTTTCTTTTCATTTTGCTTCCTTTATTCATAGTTGGCTAAAAGGATTTTATAAATTTGTTGCTTATATAGTGACTAGAGTCATTTTCTTATCGATGGCATGAACTCTAAGTAGTGGATTGACTCTTCTTTGGGATTTTTTTTTTTTTTTTTTATGGCACTAGAGCATACATTATTCATATTTGATATTTGAGAACCTCATCCCAGGGGTCTTTTACTCTTACATTGCAGATTTGGGGATTTGCTTGATTTTTACCCAGATTACTTACTGGTATACTTTGAATAAGTAATTTACTTCCTGATTGGTACTTTAACAACAACAACATAATCAGATCCCTTCCATTTACCTGTGGATAGGAAGCAATAACTGAATGACACGATACAAGAGAAGTGGCATGGATGGCACAGTCATTTAATTTCAATACAATTTTGAGACTCGGGATACCTGGAATCTGGCTTTGGGCTTGCCACAAGAGTACTGGATCTCTTTAGATAACATGCTTAAAATTTCTGTAGGTGTATCTAATGCGACCTGCTTTGTAACGTTAAAGTACCCCATATTTGGTCTTGTAGAATACCAAGTGTTTGGTCATATTTTGGTCATGTTTCATTAATTATTCAAAATAATACAATTCCAGATCTCATCCTGTGTGTTAAATCGTTTAAAGTTCATTTTTCTTCAAGTTCTTCCCACATTTTCCAGAATTGTATTCAATCTAAAGGGTTCTTTCCTGGTTATTATAAGAGAAAAATATGTTCCGGTTGCTGGAGGGGATGGGTAGGAAAGAGTGGGGAGGGGGAAGCAAGAGGGAATATACTGTGGCATATCAGTTTGTGTGGGGAGTGTGTGGGAGGGGGAGAGACACCTGTGCAGCTGAACTTCCCAACAAGGGGTATCAGAACCCTAGGAGAATGAGGAGGGCATCCATGGTGGGGGGATGTGGTGTCAGAGCCCAAGTGGGTTGAAGAGGGTATCCACACAAGGGAGGGGTGGCTGCAGAGATGGAAGATGGGTAATGTGCAGGAAAGGGAAATTGATAAAAATAAGTATACTGAAAATAATTAAGAGCCAGATTGCTCACTGTCAGAGAAGAGAGTTCCAAATATGGAAAGGAAGAAAACTAGAATGAATTCTCAGCATTGGATTGAGATGAGTGTTCAAAAATTTTAAATTGTTAAAATATTGAAATAAAAAGTATGATATAATTTAAAATGTAGCTTAAAATGAAGGTATTTAAGTTTATAAATGGGACCAAACATTATTTATATAACTCTTTAAAAGTGATTGACAAAATTTGCCAAGCTTTGAAAAGAATCATATGACTTATATGTTGACCCTAAAAGGTAAAGAAAAACTTTGGGTCCTGAATTTTTAAGTAGCAGATCCAATTTAGAACCAGATTTGTAATACTTGATATTATACAATAGTCATATTATGAAAAAAAAATCAAAACAGTTTTTAAAGCTACATGTATATTTATTAAGTCTTCCCTAGTAGTATCTTCTTTTTCTCCCTTTTAGGGATTTAAAAAAATAAAAAGAAAAGAAGCTTAGGGTGTCTAATTTAATGCTCCTGCCTCCCTCCTTTGATATTAAGGACATATTTTGTGCTTTGAAATGGAGAAAGAGAGAGAGGCTAAAACCCTTAGGATACAAAATGTCTGGCAACGCTGCCCTAGAGGCTACACCCCACAACTGTAGATGCACAGGATCTCCCATCAGGGCATTTGCTCTGAAGAGGAAGATTCTTGTGGAAACAACTAGGCTTAAAAAAATATGAAGCTTCTCTTGACAGAGATTAAACTGCAGAGTGAAGCATTCTGCTTTAGCACTGTGACTGAGAGGCTGTGGGTGCCATTCTGACCATGAGCCCATAAAAGAAGGTATAGAGTTGGTGCAGGATATGACAACAAAATGTTTTATAATCTCATCATGCAAGCCAAAGAGAACAGTGAGTTTCAAAAAATGTGAATGTATGTTTATAACTGTTAGGGTTTGGTGGTGGTGGTGGTGGTGTTTTTTGTTTGTTTGGTTGGTTGGTTTTTGTACTCTGGAATAAAAGAATCTTCCTCTCAGAATGCAGTGCCTCAAGCAATGGAACTAAATCTATTTTAGTTTGATTTAGCTCATGACAATGCAATACATGTTTTCTAAGAAATGTTATTCTCTTTATTATTGTAGGATAATTGGGAAGTCTCTTGAATATTTTCAACTGAATTTTCCCATCCATGAAGTAATAATGAAGATTCTTGATAATGAAGATTCATTTCTCTAAATGATTTTTTAAATTATCCTAATAGTTAAGAGCACAGATGGGCTTTATAAACTAAAAAAACTTATGTTCAAATCTCTTCTTCATGACCTATCAACTCTGTTTCTCAAATTCTTTGAACAAATTTCTTATCCTCTCTCAGCTTCATCTCTAAGTTGAAAGTAATAACTACCTCCTAGGACTGTTATGAGGATTATATCAAATATATGTAAAACTCTTAATATATAGTAATATAGCAAAATCATATATTGTTTAACAAATGGAAATTTTGATGGTGATAAGTTAGAATATATGCATTTTTGTTTTCTTTAGAAAAATGTGAAGATAAATAGGTTATCTTAAATCAACTTAAAAATACTTGATTTTCTCAAAACGTCTGCAACAAACCAACTTTTTTTTTGCCACCTTCCTAAGTCTTTCCCTGGAAATTCTACAAGAGCCCTCTGACCTCAAGACACCTACTTAGTACTAGTATTAAAATTATAAGGTGGGATTTTTAAGGTTCAAGTTTCTCATCAGCAATGTAAACATATATATTGCATCTAAGTTGGTACATAGAATGCAATATTAGTCAAATTGAGAAATTTGGATAATGTGAAAAACTTTTCGGTACATATTTTTTGGTGTCACTAGAATTAAAGAGGTTTCTTATTGTGAATAACTTCATTAGATGCTATGACTGTAATTTTTTTTAGATTGCAAATTGGCAAATAAAAACTACCAAAATGTAAACAGTAGGGATATTTTTTAAAACTTGAATTTAAAAATAAGGTACTAAATAGCAAGCAAGTTATGAGTTTTAAGTTTTTCTTAGCACTATGAAACTGTGAACTTAAGCATGGGCCCTCCCACCCTCAATTAACTTTATTTTTGAAAAAGTTAAGACTTTCTTCTTTAACAGAACAGGGTATTTTGCAGGCAGTTTAGCCTATTTGCCAGTTTTTATACATTGAATGTGACAGACACACAATTTCCTTGGTCTGCAACATAATGGTAAAAAAGTAAATCTTTATAACCATCTCAATGCCCATCAGAGTATCTGGCTGAGAGTGGATGTTTCATTATTTATTCATGAAATGCTCTAGGAGTTGAGATGAGAAAGAGATAATTTCCACAAAGGAAACATAGAGAAAACTTATGGGGTTGATGGCATTTGGGCTTTCAAGTTCAGGTAGGTCGTGAATAAATAAGCAAAAGGGAATTCCAGGTGAGGCAGCTGCAGGAACCAAGGCCTAGAGGTGGTACCATGTGGATGTGGTCTGTAAGCCACCCAGTTCTGTTGAACTGATTTTTATGTGGTTCTAAAGACATTGGAACAAAAAGGAAAGTAACAAGGAGACTACCTTCCTTTAAGATAAGTAGAATATGGTGGAGCAGCTCCTTTGGGATTTGGTCTGTCATCTGAAGCAGGCCAAGCTATAAAAACATCAAAGATTGGTTGAATAGCAAATAAGCAGGTAACTTACCTTCTCTGAGTCTTGATTTCCTCATCTTTAAAAATAAAGCCAATAATAATAGGTTGCAGGGTATTTTGTGGATTAAATGGAGTAATATATATGAAGAGCTGGCACTTAAATATAAATGGTCACTATTCTTTTGGTCTTTATTGATAGTACTGTAGTACTTGTCATGAAAATAGTAGTAATAAATTGTCTAACCAGAGGGAAAAGAGACCTTCTTTATCCAAAGAACCCATGTTTCATTGTAGTAAGCTTCATAAGTATTTCTAATTCTGGTATAAACCATACACACTTTGCAGTACCATTTGTGTAAAGTGACTGCAACTTTGTATTCTCATTTTATGATTTAATTTTTTGCTCTGAATCATTTACATGAACATATTTAAGAATAACTTCTTATTCTACAGATTCACCGTAGCAGATACTATGGAATACAAATGACATTTTTCTATGAAGGAATAGGAAATAGGAATGTTTAATATTTTTCTTTTTCCCTTATCCCAGCTCCCCTAGAATTTTCAACTGGCCATTAAGTAAAATTTGTACCAATTATAAGAAGGTCTTTGCAAGAGACTTGATTCAACCAAGAATTTTATCATAAGAGACTTCACAGATAAGACTTCTCCATATTGCTAATTGTTGCCAAAACTGGGACTTGTTCTATGTTTTCTTCTTTGTTAGTCTAGGACTCTTCCTATAGTATATACCATCCTGCCTCTATCACAGCTATGCAGTACTGTAAACCTGTGTTAATCTCAAGAGTTGGAATAGTGAAGGAAAACAAGTCTTGTTAGGAAATATTTCATGGAAGAGTGATTTTTTTTAAACAGCTTTATCGAGATATAATTCATACACCATACAATCCACCCATTTAAAATGTACAATTCCATGGCTCTTAGTATATTCACAGGGCTGTGCAACCATCACCACAGTTAATTTTAGAACATTTTGATTACCCCACAAAGAAATCCCACACTCTTTACTTGTTATCCCCTAAACCCCCATCTCCCTCATTTTCTAGTTTATCTACTTTCTGTCTCTATAGATTTGCCATTTCTGGATATTTCACATATATGGAACCTTACAATATTTGGTCCTTTGTGACTAGCTTTTTTTTACTTAGCATAATATTTTCAAAGTCCATCCATATTGTAACATGTATCAATACTTCATTTCTTTTTTTTTTTTTTTACTGGGAGGTCCCGGGGATCGAACCCAGGTCCCTTCATATGGGAGACGGACGCCCAACCAGTTGAGCCACATCTGACCCCCGTCATTTCTTTTTATTACCAAATACTATTCCAGTGTATTACCAAATACAATTCAGTTGATGGTTGTTTGGGTTGTCTCCATCTTTTGGTTATTAGAAATAATGCTACTGTAAATATTCATGTCCAAGTTTTGTGTGAAACAGGTATTTATTTCTCTTGAGTATATATATACCTAGGAATGGAATTCCTGGATCATATGGTAACTCTGTGTTTTATCATTTGAGAAACTAGCCAACTTTTCCAAAGTGGTTGCACCATTTTACATTCCCATAAGCAGTTTATGAGGGTTCCACGTTCCCCTAATCCTTGCTAACACTTGTTTTCTGTTTTACTATAGTCGTCCTAGTGGTTATAAAGTGGTATGTCATTGTGGTTTTGATTTGCATTTCCCTGATGGCTAATGATGCCAAGCATTTTTTGAGAGGTTTATTGGCTATTAATATGTCTTCTTTAGAGAAATATCTATTAAGATCCTTTGCCAGGATTTCTTTAAAATTTTTTTTGGATTAACTGTATATTCAACACAAAATTTACCATTTTAATCACTTTTGATTCAGTGATATTAATAACATTCCCAATATTGTGCTACCATTACCATATCCATTACCAAAATTTTTCATCACCCTAAACCGAAACGATGCACTCATTAAGCAGTAACTCCGCAGCCCTTGGTAACCTCTAACCTACTTTCTGTCTCTGAATTTGCTTATTCTAGATATTTCATATAAGTGAAATCATACAATATTTATCCTTTTGCATCTGGCTTATTTCACTCAACCTGATATCTTTAAGGTTCATCCATGTTGTGGCATGTGTGGTTGCTTTTTACGGCTGAAGTAATATTCCATTGTATGTATATACTACATTTTGTTTATCTATTTATCTGATGATGTACAGTTGTGTTGCTTTGATCTTTGGACTATTATGAATAATTCTATGAATAGTCATTACTCTCCCCCCCCCTCATGTGTTTTAAATTTTGATGACGTCTACTTTATTTTTTCTTTCGTTCCTTTTACTTTTGATGTCATATCTAGGAAAGCATTGCCTGGTCCAGTGTTACAAACATTTATGCCCAGGTTTTATAGTTTTAGCTCTTACGCTTAAAACTTTGATCCATTTTGAATTAATTTTTGTACATCGTGTGAGGAAAGGTCCAACTTCATTCTTTTGCATATAGCTGTCTAGTAGTCCCAGCACCATTTTTGTTGAAAAGAGTTCTCTTTCCCCATTGAATTGTCTTGTCAGAAGAAATGATTCTTAAGCAGTGTTTTTAAGAGAAACATGTAAATGACAGAAATGAGAGAATTCTAGTCTGGTTTAATGACCAAGATAAGAAATCATTTGCCTGTGACAGGCAGTTGGAAAATAAGTAATAGATAGGGCATCTGCTGAGGAAGAGTTACAGTACAGAATTAGAGAGTGAATTTGTAGTAATAGAAATCTATTAAGAAATGAGGATGTGGCTGGGGCTCTGCTGGTGTCACTATGACTGTTGAGTATATTTTAGAAGTGTGCCAGAATATGTTGCCTTATGTTGTATAGTGATGGCCTTCAGTATCCTGTTTGTACAATAGCTTGTAACAATGCCAGAATTTGATTGCAGTCAGATTTCAAAATGAAAAAAGGAGTTATATACAGAAAATAATGGAAAGAGTGTTTAACCCTTTTATCTCTGAACATTGAATGAGATAAATTTCCAGTGGTTGAATAGTAGACAGAACATTAGGAGGCAGAAGTCCTTGGTTCTAATTTTGACCTACATTAGGTATGTGACCTTGAGTAAGTCACTTAACCTTCAAAATATTAGCTGACATTTACTGAGGCCTTACCATATGCAGGTCTTGGTGCAAGCCTCAACTTCCTTTTTTGTAAAATTGAGATGATGCCAAATTAGTTACTTTGAAAACTTTTATAAAACAGCCATACACATGGAAGGGAGGATTATGCTTGAAATTTGGAAAGTATTCACTGTAGTAGTGGCAGCTGTTGGTACATGTGTCTCTCCTCAGAACATTTCTACATGGTGTGTTGTATCCCTGTTTTGATGACGAAAAAACTTGAGGTTCAGTTACTAAAGTCGTACAGCTAGTAATCAGTAGAGCAGTAATTCTAATCCAGTTCTGCCTGATTCCTCTATACCAATGTGGCTTTGATTTTAAAGATAATAGATCCTGGTGGGTGGAGGAAGAGGGAGGGAATTGGGTTGCACCAATGAAATTAAGATTTAGACACATGAAAGCTTATGGTACAGTTCTAAAGAGGTGATAAATCCTGAGATTGATGATCTCAGAGGTAAGGTGGAACCATGCCATATGTTAATAAGGTCAGGCGTATATCCCATTTGATTAACTTATAAGTCCTAGAATAACTAGAGATTTAAAGCACAGTCATATAATAGTTTATCCGTGTGTCTGCTGGAATCTTTGAGATTTTTGTTCAAGAGACAGAAGAAAGAAGATGAGTGAGGTGATGAAGGCACAATGGGAAGCACAGGTAAGTACTAGGGGCCAAACTAGTAAAGCTTGTGGAGATGCATAGACTTTGCTTTGGACCATAAGGATGTCATTTCTTAGTGTTGATTCTTAGCTTCGTACCCTTGAAGACCCTTCTCACCCCACCACTAAAGGGCCTGTGGTTAATTTCCAAAAGTCATGGTATCAAGGATCTCTTGAGTCCTTCAGAGCTCTGGTCTCTGACTCCTTGCCTACTTCCTATTATTTTTTCCATGGTTGAGTTGAGAATTCCCATGAATTAAGAAACATTATTTAAGAATATAAGACTAATAGACCAGGAAAAGAGTAAGTACAAGAAAAGAGATTTATCTTGTATCATTATCTTTTTAAGGACAAGTATAAAGTTCAAGGTGCAGTTTTAACTCTGTTGCTGTGGCTGGACTAAATTATCAAGCGGTGGACATGCTTCTCTTTGATAGAGTTTAGCAATTGGAGATGTCATCAGCTGGCACAGGGAAAGCAAAGAACTTTGAACTCTAATTCTGGTTTGCAAACTTTCAATTTATGTGTAGGAATCTATGGTGGTTGATGTCTGTAACAATGAATCTGAAATGGAAGTATGGAATAGGAAAGGTAACTAATATCTATTGAGCCCATGATCTTTACGAGGCAGCCTGACGCACTTGAAATGAAGTAAAGGAATCTCTGAGATCATGAAAGCCCTGGCTGTTTTCATTTATACTGCTCTGCTTCTCAGAAATGACAGGATTGGGATTCAGAAGAAAGAACATGGTCTAGAGAAGTTAATGTTGTGTACCAATTTTGTGTATATGTCCATGTTATGTTTATGTGTATATGTGACATTTAAAGATTTTATTTATTTATTCATTTATCCCCCCCCTGCTGCTTGTGCTCGCTGGGTCAGCTGACCACGCCGCACGGGCGGGCTTGCCTTCACCAGGAAGCCCCAGGAACCGAACCCGGGGCCTCCCATATGGTAAACGGGAGCCCTACTGATTGAGCCACAGCCGCTTCCCTATATGTGACATTTAATAAATGACAGTGAGTAGGAAACAAGAGAATCAAAAGTGTGGTTCTTAAATCTAATTAACTCCTTTCCTATGTAGTGTTTGAGAGCAGGGAATCTGAAATTTGATTGTCTAGGTTTCCAGCATCTTTTCCCCTTTCATCACCTTATGCAGCAAGGTGATGTCAGACTTCTAAGTCTCTGTGAATACAGGACATTGAATTTATTTGGTGTGAAGGGAAACTAGACTACGAAAAAAAGAATCTTAGACAATTACTACTGGAGGTTATAAGCATATTGCCAGATCACTGGCCAGTAAGCTCTACCTTGTATTTTGTATTGAGCAACTTCTTTAAAAAACCGAGATTAGATCCTTAATATTTGACAGTTATATCCTTGAGGGGCTTGCTACACATCTGAGTATCCTACCCCTCTTTCAGTATCAAGTCAGATTACCAGAAAGCTGCAGACCTGAGCTGAGTTCCCTTAGCTCAGGAGAAACACATTCACTGAATTATGATTTTATAGTAAGGCCATAGTTTATTTGTTTTTTTTTTTTTAACAGTTAATGAAAAAATGCAATGAATCCATTGTATTTCCACTTTTGCTTTGGTTGCCAGAAAATTCAAAAGTATTCAATTGAGTTGTTTTTAAATGTATAAATTTTATAAGATATCTCAAGTTCCTTTTTGGGAAGTAGGATAGTATATGAATTAGTAACTGGCATTACAACAGAATTGTGTAATAAAATACAGAGATCCTTTCCAGGCCCCCATATTCTTCATGTAGCACCTGAGCAGAGATAGACCTTTTGAAACATACAGCATTATAATAAAAAGTTAAAAAGAGAGGGAAAAGGGTGCTTATACTTGAATGATTGAGTGCTAGTCCAACCTTCAATTTTCAAAGGAGAAGTTTAATCACAAAATTAAAACCATTCCTTTTTTTTTTTTTTAAGAAGGAAATAAAATTCTGGAGTTTACTTTCCTTTTTTTTTTTTTTTTCCTTGTCCTAAACTATATGAATCATAGACCAATGGTTCCCAGCTTATGGGCTTAGACCCTTGGTGTCAATAAAATTATTGTGTGCGTGGGGGTTCTAAATCCATACATCCCATATGTATTTTTCAGTTAGTGTTTCCTAAAGCTATAATCTCTATCATCTGGGGATTTGTACAGTGTTTAACCTTTTAGTGTCACTGGATATTAGGTGATATTAGGAAATTACAGTGAATTTGGCAGATGCAATACTATATTGTACTTAGAAGAATGTCCTTAAATTTTGGTGATGAATGCTGAAGAATTTATGTGTAGAGTGTCATGAATAATTTACTTTAAGTGGTTTAGCAATGTGTGTATATGTATAAAGGTGAAGCATATATGGTCGTAAGTTAATAGTTGAGTCTAGGTGATAGATAGATGGGTGTTTGTTATAATAGTCTGTTTTTTTCTGTATATTTGAAACTTTTTAAAATAAAAAGTAAAAAAGAGAGAGAAAAGAGTGCTCACACTTGAATGAGTGCTAGTCCAACCTTCATTTTTTAAAGGAGAAGTTTCATCACAGTGATTCAACTGCCTAGACTTGTGGTTACCTAATGTTATACTACCCCTGTCAGGATAAATAAAGTATTAGATAATTGTGTAATGAAATTACTGCTGCAGTGTTTTCTATCCTCAGTGGCTATACATTGTAGCGTTCTGGCAGGCCCCATCGAGGATACAGATGTGTTCTGGGAGTTACAAATGCAAAGAAATCAATAGAATTGATATTTGCATTTGTGCCAGTAGTTACCAAGTGAGCATAGTGATCCTGAAGCACATTACCTGCTCACATTCCCTCGCATGAAAGCTGAAACCTGCCCAGGTGACCCAGCAAACTTCTGGGTCATTTATAAGATTAGATAGACAGATTCCATACTCCCTCACCCACTGAGTCATGTCATAGCCAGGAGAAGAGGTTAATGTACAATTAAGTAAAACTCCCTTTTCTACTCTGGCCGGAGTATACCTCTTGAGGTCTACAAACCAGAGTAAGTCTTCTGGCCCTAGTCAGTCTAGACTTATCTTTCCCAGAGGTTCCAAAGCACACACCCCTGCCCCAGGTGGTAGAAAGATTCTACAGTATTCCCAACTTTGAGTGGAATCACTGCCAGGCTAGAATCTGTGCCAAATTAACTGCTCTACTGTATTGTGGCCAGTGATGTTGGGAAAGACAGAAGGCCAGTAGGCAGCTGTAGTTCTCCTTGGTATCTTTTTTTTTTTTTACTAGGAGGTCCCAGGAATTGAACCCAGATCCCTCCATATAGGAGACAGACACCCAACCATTTGAGCCACATCCGCCCCCCTCTCCTTAGTATCTTTACTCATGAGAGCCTTACTTAGGATATAACAGAAGTTAGCATGCTCATCAGCTATCGAACACAGCTTGCATTTACTTGCTTTCTTATGGGCATATGTTTTTTAAATGAGTTTTTTAATTAGAGAAGTTGTAAGTTTCCAAAATAGTCATGCATAACAGTATAACATACAGGATCCCCATGCATCACTCCACCACCCACATCTTGCCTTGTTGTAGAACATTTGTTAAAAATGATGAAAAAAATTCATCAGAATATTACTGCTAACTATAGATCATAGCTTACATTTGGTGTGTTTTTCCCACAAACCATCCTATTATTAATACCATGTGTTAGTATTGTACATTTGTTATAGTTTGTGAGAGAGCGTTCTCATATTTGTTAACCACAGTCCATCATCCACCACAACGTTCATTGTGTTGTACAGTCCCGTGTTATGGACATATATTTAAAAACATACTTAGACATTCATAACCCCTGGTTCTCTTAGCCTTCTTAAACACAGCTTGATTTTTAGCTGATGCATTGTCAAAACATTATTCTTTCATTGGACAGCTGAGTGTTCACAGTGAAACTAGTATATATGTTCTCATAATTTTTCTTTTTGCCTTTTGTGTTATAAAATAATTCAAACAAACAAAACCATTAAGAGAATAACAACTTTTTATTCAACATCATACTTTTGAAATTTACATTGATACATGTAGTTCTAATCTATTTGTTTTAATTGTTATGCAATATTCTATTGTGTGACTATACCATGATTTATATGTTGATTCTCCTGCTAGAGGACTATTTAGGTTGTTTCCAATTCATTGTTTCATAAGCAATGGTATAATGAATACTCTTAAACATGTCTCCTTGTGTAAACGTATGAGTTTCTCTAGTATATATACCTAGAAATGGAATTCCTGGTTTGTACAGTATATGAATTTGCAGCTAAACTAGGTATTGCCAAGATGCTATCCAGAGTAATTGTAATAATTTGCACTCCAATCAAAAGTGCCTGGAGGGGTCGGATGTGGCTCAACTGGTTGGGCGTCCGTCTCCCATATGGAGGGACCTGGGTTCGATCCCCGGGACCTCCCGGTAAAAAAAAAAAAAAAAAAAAAAAGTGCCTGGAAGTTCCTATTGCCCTACATCTTTATAAATACTTGGAAATTTTGCCTGTCTGTGCGGTTGAAATGGTATCTGCACAGTTTGTTCTTCATAGTGATTTTCTTATGTTTATGTGACGCTTAAGCAAAGCCAGAGGAACTGATTGACATCCTAGATTTTTTTTTTTTTCCCTCAAGAAAAATCAGTACTCAAGTATACAAAAAGGCAGGTAGGCTGTTCTGAATGATATAGTGCTTGCTGGTGAAAGCCTTTGTTTTTAAGAGCATTAAAAAATCATCTGTTAATTATATATAAGAACTTTGTGGAAAAAAATTTTCCCATAGGATACTTTCACTTTCCAAATTTATCCTTGTCATTCCAACTTACTCCCATGATTCTTTTAGCTCTTGTGACTAGTTAGGGCATGAAAAAAATGGAATGTCAGGGCATCTATTGCCAAATTATATGTGACAGCAGAATAAAGCCACACCTGCTAAATAAGAGGCTCTTGCACTATGCATGTAGATCCTAAGTGGCATACCTAGACTTAGAGAACTGAAGTATGGGTTAGCCCACCTCCCAGCTACTTGGGTGGTAGACATGTGGGACAGATCCAAATAGTACTGCAAAGGCTTTGAAAACTGACATTAGAACCACAATTATAGAAGCTGGTCAGAACTTATAGCTTGAGGCTAACTGGGTTGATTCGTGCTTAAACATTTTCTGTAGGATTTAAATATGTCCCAGAAATCTCATAATAGTGTTTAAAATGTCCAAGATACAATAAAAATGACTTGGCATATGGAGAATCAGGAAAATTAACTCACATAGGAAAAGTCAATATAAAAAATGGTAATGCCAAGATGACACAGGCATCAGCATTATCTGACAAAGATTCTAAATCAGCTTTTAAAAAATGTTCCAGCAGTTAAGGGAAAACTCTCTTGGAACAAAGAAAGTCTCAGCAAAGAAATAAAAGACATAAAGAAGAACCAAATGGGAATTTTAGAACTGAAAAATATAGTTACTGTTGGAGAAAAGGTGGTGCTCACTGGGACGTGGAGACTGATTGATGATTGCAGGCAGGAAGCTCTCCCAACAGAGGGGGTCTGAAGAATAGACTTCAGCCCGCCCCTGGAAGGGGGAATATGAATTTATACAGTACCTTCCTAGGTGGGGAAATGATAGTCAGTGGAAGGGGGTCGAGTGTCTGAGTGAGCTGCAGGAGTCAATAGGAAGTCCTAGAGGTGAAAATTTTCCCTTGTATGGCTAGAGGGTAATGGGTTAGGGAGCTATGTTTTCTTGGAATGCTGGAGGAGAAGGTGGTGCTTTGATCTGGAGGGAGTGAAGGTCTCAGTCCCACTTTACTCCTGTCTCCACGTGGTTTCTTTATTCAACCTTTGGGGGAAGTGTTGTGCTTTTAGGCACGTAGGCTGCGGGGGGGGGGGGTGTTGTCTTTCCTCAATGCATGTCAGGGGGAACTGAGTCACAGCTTGTTAATTATTACAAATCTAGTGAGGAGGAACCTCTAACAGTTACAAAAAAAAAAAAAATTCAATTGATAGGATCAATAGCAGAATGAGGATGACAGAGGAAAGAGTCAGTGAACTATGAAGGCAGATAAGTTGAAATTATGCAATAGGAACAGCAACGAGGGAAAAATAAATTAAAAATAAAAATGAAGAGAAACAGATACCTGTGGGACAGTACCAAAAGGTGTAACATTCATGTCTTCAGAATTCCAGAAGGAGAGGAGAAAGAAGTATGGTACAGAAAACAATTTGAGAAATAATGCCTAGAAACTTCCCAAATTTGGTGAAAGATAAAAACCTTTAGATTCAAGAAGCACAGAAAATCCTGAACAGGACAAAGACAGAGAAATCCACACATCATAATCAAAGTGCTGGCACCCAAATACAAAGAGGAAAATATTGAAAGCAGAGTAAACAACGCAGTACTAATAGAGAGACAACCATTCAAGTGACTGGATTTCTCATCAAAAATCATGACTGCCAAAAGGAAGTGGAATTACATTTTTTTTTAAGTGCTGGGGGGGGGAAACTGACAACTCAGGATTTTATATCCAGCAAAAATATCCTTCAGAAATGAAGATAAAATAAAGACATTCTCAGATGAAGAAAAATTAAAAGAATTTGTGGCCAACATACCATGCTCTAAAAGAACTGCTAAAGGATGTTCTTTGGAGAGAAGTAAACTAAGAACATCACGAATGAAGGGATATCAACAGAAATGGAAAATGTCTGTGTAAATGTAATATAGAGCTTTTCTCGAGTTCTTCAGCTGGCAGTTGAAAGCAAAAACTATGATATTGTTTGATGAGGGTTTCAGTGATGTAGATGCAATACATAAGAAAACAACCCAAAGTGGGGGTAAGGTTTTTACATTCCACTTGGGGTTCATTTAATCAATTAAAAATTGATCCTAAGTAGACTATGAAAAGGTACATATGTATATTGTGATATCTAGAGTACCCACTAAAAAAACTTTACAGAAAGATATGGTCAAAAACACAATAGATAAATTAAAATGAGATGTGGAAAAATGTTCAAATAACCCAAAAGACACAGGAAAGAGGGAAAAAAAGGAATTAAAAATAGAGAAAACAAATAGAATATAATGAGGCGCACCTAAATCCAAACGTTAATTTACATTAAATATAAATGGTCTCAATATACCAATTAAATGAAATGATCAGAACTGATTTTTTTAATGATCTAATTATATCTTGTTTATAAAATGCTCACTTGAAATATAATGACATAAGTAGATTAAAGATAAAAGTATGGGAAAAGATACGCCATGAAAACACCTTTCAAGAGAAAGCTGAATGTCCATATCAATATGGACATGCATGAAGAAAAACTGACACAACTGAAAAGAGAAGTAAATCCACAATAATAGCTGAAGATGCCAACATTCCTCTCTCAATGATCTATAGAACTAGTAGGTAGGAAATCAGCAAGACTAGAAGAACTAAACAACACCTTCCACTGACTGAATCTTTTTGGCATTAATGGAACAGTTCACTTAATACATATTTTTATCAAATGCCCATGAAACATTTATCAGGAGAGATCACATCCTGGGTCATAAACTAACCTGACACAAATTTAATAGAATTGGAATCACGTAAGATATGTTCTCTGACCATAGTAGAGTGAGACTAAAAACAATAACAAAAAAATAACAGAAAAGTCTTTAAACACCTGGAAATTAAACAATGCACTTATAAATAATTCATGAGTCAAAGAAGTCGTCTCAAGGAAAACTAGAAAATACATTGTACTGAAAGAAAATGAAACCAACCATATCATATCAAAATCTGTGAGATGCAGCTAAAGCAATATTGAGAAATTTATAACATTAAATAATTATATTAGAAAAGAACTGTCTCAAATCAATAATCTGAGTATCAGCCTTAACAAACCAGAAAGAGAAGAATAAAATAAACCAAAAGCAAAGGAGATGGAAAAAAATAATAAAGAGCAGAAATCATTGAAATTTAAAACAGAGAAACAATAGGGAAAATCAGTGAAAGCAAAAACTGGTTCTTAGAAGTGATTAGTAAAATTGATAAATCTGTAGTAAGACTAACAAGGAAAATTACTAATTTATAGAATGAAAGAGGGGATATCACTACAGATACCCAATTAGTAAAATTGATAAACCTCTAATAAGACTGACAAAATTACTAGTTTACAGAATGAAAGAGGAGAGATCATTACAGACCCCACAGATATCAAGAGAGATATCTATGAACAACTCTGTACATACAAATTCAACAACTTAGATGAAATGAGCCAAATCTTCAAACAACAAAACTCACCTAGGATGAAATAGATAACTTGAATAGTTCTATAACTATTTTTAAAAATGAAATTCATAGTTAAAAACTTTATGAAAAAGTAATCTCATGATTTCACTGGCAAATTCTCCCTCACATTTATTTTTTTACTTTTATTAATATAATCTTTATTTTTAAAGAGGTTTTAGATTACAGAAAAGTTACATCAAAAGTATAAGGGATTCCCATATACTCCCCCCACCCCTCCCGCATCTTCCCCAATTAACTTCTTAAAATTGTGTGGTACATTTGTTACAATTGATGAATAAATATTGAAGCATTGCTACTAACCAAAGTCTATCGTTTACATTGTGGTTTACACTTAATTCCAATGCTCTAAAAATGCCCTTGGGAAGCGGCTGTGGCTCAATCGGTGGGGCTCCCGCTTACCATATGGGAGGCCCCGGGTTCGGTTCCCGGGGCCTCCTGGTGGGGGCAGGCCTGCCCGCGCGGCGCGGTTGGCTGACCCAGCGAGCACAAGCAGCATGGGGGGGATGAATGAATAAATAAATAAAATCTTAAAAAAAAAAAAAGGCATTAAAAAATAAATAAATAAAAATAAAAAAAAAATAAAAATGCCCTGTGTTCCACCTATTATTCCCTCCCCCTCCCCTCCGAACCTCTGATAACCACTCTTTATATCAATGTTACATGTTTCTCCATTACTACAAGACTCCCTCACATTTAAAGATGTAAAAACACGAGTTCCATAAAATCTTTTGTCTTCCAGAATAAAGAAGAGGGAACTAATTTTATGAAGCTAGCATTACCCTGATATCAAAAACAGGCAAAATGTGTACAAGAAGACAAAATAGCAAACTAATTCAAATATCAGTGGGAACAGAAAAAGTCCAGAAAATAGAACCACATAAACATGGCCAATTCATTTTCATATAAGTGCAAATGCAATTCAGCAGAGAAAGGATAGAGTTTTCAACAAATGGTGTTGGAACAAATGAACATTCATCTGCAAAAGCATGAACCTCACACATACACAAAAATTAACCCAGAATGGATAATAAATTTTTATGTAAATCATAAAACTATGAAAATTTTCAACAAAAACAGAAAATCTTCATGACCTGGGATTAGGCAACAAGGTCTTAGGTCTGACGTCATAAGCACAATTCATAAAAGAAGGAAATATGGTAAATATGAATTCATCAGAATTAAAATTAAGAACATTTGGTCTGTGGAAGATACTGTTAAGAGACTGGAAAGGTCGGGAAGCGGCTGTGGCTCAATCAGTAGGGCTCCCGTTTACCATATGGGAGGCCCCGGGTTCGGTTCCCGGGGCCTCTTGGTGAAGGCAAGCCCTCCCGCACGGCGTGGTTAGCTGACCCAGCGAGCACGAGCAGCAAGGGGGGATAAATGAATAAATAAATAAAATCTTAAAAAAAAAAAAAAAAAAAAAAGTCAATCTCAAATGCTTACATACTGTATGATTCCATTAACATAACATTCTTGAAGTGATAAAAAAAAAAAAAAAAAGACTGGAAAGGTATATCAGCACCTAGGAGAAGATATTTGCAAATCACATATCTGACAAAGGACTTATGTAATATACATAGACACATACATACGTATATACATACAAATATGTCAAAACTCACAGTAAAAAAAAAAATAACCAATTAAAAAATGGGCAGCATCTCAGACAGACCCCCTATCAAAGAGTTTATATAAAAATGACCAAATTAGCACATTAGGAAATGTTCAGCCTTAATAGCAATTAGGGAAATGCAAATTTAAGTATGATGAGATTCCACTATTAGAATGGCTAAAATAAAAAATACTGGGGGGGGGGCAGATGTGGCTCAAATGGTTGGGCATCCGTCTGCCATATGGAGGGACCTGGGTTCGACCCCCAGGACCTCCCGGTAAAATAAATAAATAAATATATATATAGATATATAGATATATAGATATAGAAGGCGCATGGGCTGCCAGGCTCTGTGTGCCGGTGAGCCGCCAGGCCCCAGGAGCCACGCAGCAAGATGATGACGTAACAGGAGAGAGATGCAGGGGAGAGTCAAGACGAGATGCTCCGAAAACCAGGAACCGAGGTGGCGCAGGTGGCAGAACACCACTCTCCTACATCGGAGGTCTCCAAGATCAAATCCTGGTGAAGACTGGAGGAGAAGGATGAGAAGAGATGGCAGGAAACAGACACAGAGAATTGCCCAACGAATGGACACAAGAAACAGCAAATGGGGAAGGGGGGCGGTTAAAATGGATAAAGTAAATAAATAAATCTTTTAAAAAATACTGACAAATACCAAATGCTGGCAAAGAGTCATAACAATTGAAATTCCGTTGCTGGTATGAAAGGAAAATGGTACCCCTACGCTGGAAAACAGTTTGGTGGTTTCTTTTTAAGTTAAACATACCATATATTTACAAAATACATATACATTCACTTCTAAGTATTTAACCTAGAGAAATGAAAACTTAACATTTACATAAAATTCTTACCTAAATGTTTATAGCATTTCTATTCATAATCACAAAAAATGGCACAAATGTCCTTCAGCAAGAACATGTGTAAACAAACTCATATTGATACAATGTAACACAGCTTGGCAATAAAAAGAAATGAACTATTTTATTTTTATTTTTAAAGAAGCTTTAGGTTACATAAGTATTACATAAAAAATATAACAAATTCTCATATGCCTGACTCCCTCCTCCTCCTACACTTTCCCACATCAGCATCCCTCCCCCATTAGTGTGGTACATTTGTTACAATTGATGAACATATTGAAACATTGCTACTAACTGAATTACAGTTTACATTATAGTTTATACTCTGTTGTGGACAATTTTGTAGGTTATGACAAAATATACAGTGGTCTGTATCTGTCACTGCAGTGTCATGCAGGACAACTCCAGTGTCCTGGAAATGCCTCCATATTACACCTATTGTCCCTGCTCCCATCTCTCAGAACCTCAGGTGGCCACTGCCTTTATATCAATGATAAGACCTCTTCCATTGCTAGAATAATGTCTATAGTAGAATAATAATGTCCACTTTAAAGAAATGAATTATTGAAACATAGAGCATACTAGATGCATCTCAAAGGCATTGTGCTGAATAAAAGAAATTAGTCTCAAGGGTTGTGATTCCATTTATATGACAGCTTCAAACAGACAAAACTCTAATGAAGAAGAATGGATTAAGGATTAGAAGTGGGGTTAGGTGAGACTACATGAGGGAGTTTTTTGGAGTGATAGAACTGTTCCGCATCCTGATTAGGCTGGTTGATACAGGAATCTATGCATGTTTTAAAATTCATAGAGCTGTATACATGCCGCCTAAAAATCCATTTTGCAGTATATTAAGAAATTTAAAAATAACAGTGAAAAATAAATAAATAAAAATAAAATTAATTTAGTGACTTAAAGTGACAATGTGATTGTCATGATTCTGTGGATTGACCAGGTGGTTCTTGTATTTTACATCATGTTGACTGGGATGTTGGGATGACCAGAGGTCCAAATGGCCTCACAAACATGGCTAGCAGTTTGTGTTAGCCACCAACTCAGAGTTCAGCTGTGGCTTCTGACCAAGGGCCTTGATTCTCCTATGCTTGGTATGTTCTATGTGGCTGCTTACGGTTTTTAGGCACTTTTTGCAGCATAGTGAATAGGTTCTAAGAAGGAATGTTCAAGAAGAGCAATTCCCATTTGTCAAGCACTCATCACGTCTCTTTTTGTATCATTCTTGCTAGTGCTGCCTCATGACCATGCCCAGTCAGTGGTGGGGTGGGGGTGGAGAAGACAGGACACTACACAAGGGTATGGCGACCGGGTATGTTGGCTAATTGGAGGCCACCAAATTACTGTGTGTCCCAGATGATGAGCGCTTTTTGTTTTATTTTGTGTTATAGCATAACTTTCCTTCAGACCGGTCAGGATTGTCTATACTCCTTAACAAAAACGTTAAGAGACTCTAGTATCTTAAGAGAGAATATTTTAAGAAAGTTGAAGAAAGTTCCTGTTGTTTAAAAAAATATAAGCTTTGATTAATTTAAATGTGTTGAAAATGTTATTTCAAATGTAAATATGTGGTAATGGTTTGGACTTGATGGTAACACATTATAATGAATATACCAAACACTGTTGATTTATGGATCTGTTTGTGGCTGAAACAAGTAGTCTAGGAAAATTAATGTTAGTTGGAGGACAGCTGGATGATAATATTGGGAATATATAACAGTGATTTTGGAAGTAGATGAGGATTGTGGTTAATAATAGAAATACAGGAATGTTCTACAGGGTGTTAAGAATTGGGGAAAAAATATAACTAACGTAATTTATGGACTGTAGTTATCAAGAACATTGTAAGGTTTTTGTAGCAGAAGCAAAGTTGGTACTTTATTAATTCTAAAGGTAAAAAAAAAAAAAAAAAAGAACATGGGGTTTGGTTTTGTAAGCATTTTTTTCTCTCCATTTTTTTCCCTTGAATGAGGAGCCCCCCTTTTTTTTTTTTTTTTTACCGGGAGGTCCCGGGGATCGAACCCGGGTCCCTCCATATGGCAGACGGACGCCCAACCAGTTGAGCTACATCCGACCCCCATGAGGAGCCCTTGACTAGGTCATTTAACTAATCTGTGTTCATCTGTGTATCTTTCTGAACACTAGAGGAAGAACTGAGTTAGCAGTTGGAATTAGATGAGATCAAATTCCTTGAAAAAGAACTTTCTAGGAGTAATGTTTCCATAACTTATTGAACTGCCTTTTTTTGTTCTTTTATTTTTGTGAATTTGAAATAAAGTCGTTTATTTTTTAAAAAGGTGTTTTTTTCTCTGAGGTTTGATGATTATAGACCCGTACCTTAATAAAGATTTAAAATCTATATTTAAAAAAAGGAAACCCCACTAAGTTCATTCTTTGCATACCTGATCAGTTTCTTCCACAATTCTATTATTTATTGATACTTAGTATAGGGAAAGAGGCTCCAAAAGAGCTTACTTAGCGCAGCAAACAATCTCAGAATTATTTTGGGGGCAGTCAAAGGACTTGATCAGGCAGTCAGACTGGCCAAAAGCCTCCATAGAGGATTTATATAGTGAAGGTATAAGGCAGGGATCACCAAATCAAAAACATCTCTACTAAGTACATTATAGAAATTGAGGATTTGGGTTTTTTTTTTTTTTTTGATCTTGGTTTTAAGCAGTGATACCAGAAGAAACCAGACTGCTGTGTCATGGATGAATGCATGAAATAGAAAAATGATGGTAGGGAGAGTAAAAGCATAGTGTAGTAGAAAGAACACAAATGGAGAATTAGAAAATATGGATTCTAGATCTGATGTGGCCACAACTGAAAATTTCACTTTGCCTTTCAAAGCCTTAGGTTTCACACTATTTGTTTTGAACATGGTTCTCAGCCCTAGAGGGCTGTAGATACCAGAATCTCTGTAGAACATGTATAATTTGAAAAATTAGAGTCAGTATAATTCTTGTTTTCAAAATAAAAATTACAGAAAGCAAAGCATAATAAAATATTCTAGCCTGGTGAGAATACATTGGCTGTATAGAATGAGAGGGTATTATAGAGGATATGAAGTCTTTATGTATTAATTTAGTGTTGAGAAATACTAATTTAGAGAACACTGATGATCTCTTTGAGAGCAGCAACCTGTTTGTCAAAAACAATGCCTGGCACAAAGTAATACTGAAAATATTATACGGAGCCCCTCCACTTAGAAAATTTCATCTAAGACTTTAAGGAAAGTAACTTAAAATTGTAACAGTTTAATTTCTTTGTTAGTCACACCTTTCTTCTGCAAGTAAGATATACCTCTTTTGTCCCCTACTAAAATAATGCCTGGTCACTTTATCAATTGCCCCCTTATATTCCTATCCTGGTTCAGATATGAAAATTAGAAATAGTTGAGGTCTCCTAGTGTGGACAGTGGACAAAAACCCATATATCACATCAAGGAAATGTTTTAATGCCCTCACAAACTTACCTACTTTTGGCCTTGTGTTAAGATCATACTAAAAAAGAAGCTCAGAACAAAAATATATAATTCATTTGCTCCTTTTCAGTTGAAAATAACAACCCCTCTGGGTACTGTTCCCTGTGCATCCTAAAACTGAAGAATCAGAATTTCCTTTTGATAGTCTAGGTAGCAACACAAAGATTCATGTGCAAAGTAGATTGTTTTTTCAGAGGTCTCTATACATTGACCTAAAGCAAAACTTAATATGGGAAAATCGCATAGCAAGTATTTTTAAACTACCTGTTTTGAAACTATTCAGTAACAATTTTGTCTATTTGATGATATTTTTGCTTCCTAGACTTAAAAAAAAAAAAAATAAGATGCTGGATTATGACTTCAAAGATTCTTAAAGAATAGGAAAATTAAATTAGAAATTGTAAGACTATTAGGTATTTGGATAGAAATGTAGATTTCAGAAAAGTCAGAAATCTAGAAATCTAAAAATGATCAGATTTTATTTATATATATGTATATCCTTTTAAAATCCAATATTAGTGAACTAATGCTTACAAAGTGGGAGGTGGGCAACATGGGAATCCCAGTGGGTTCCGTGTAATATTTTAGGTAATCTAAGCACCTCTTAAAATATATGTATATATATATATATATAAATAACATTTTTGTAAGCAAATACACATATATGCATATATATTTATATATCATTTTACAAATGTTTGTATGTATTGTGAGAATTTTGATTTTTACCCATAATAAAAAAATAAATAAAAAAAAAAGTAAATCTCGGGTTTCTTGTAAGTGAAAAGCCTTTCTTTTATTTCCTTCTTCTTCCCCACCGCACTTCCATTATGTATTAACAGACTTTTTTTGTTCCCTCAATATATGCAGACAATGTGTACTAGGCACTTGTATTAAACTTGCATAGGCTATTGTAATAGCCTCCTAACTGCTCTTCTTACCCTGTCCCTCCCTCCCCCAACATGGTCTGTTCTTTATTCAGATTGTATCCTGTTAAAACCTGAATCAGATCCTATCCCTACTCTGCTCAAAACTTTGTGATTTCCTCACAGTAGCCTGCAATGCCATACACAATCTGACCCTGCTTTCTTCCACCAAGCCTCTCTGTCCTTACTTCCTATCACCCACCTCCATCCCCATTCATTCACCTTCCTTCATGTTCCTTGTACATACCAGGCACATTCCTATCCCAGGGCCCTTGCACTTGTTCTCTCTTCTTGGACCACACAGCTTGTTTCCTGATTTCATTCAGTTCTCTTCTCAGATGTTGTTTTTTGGTTTTTTGGTTGTTGTTTTTTTTAAATCAGAGAAACCCCTATCATTCTGTATCTCCTTTATTCTGCTCTGCTTTTCTTTGTAACAATTATCACCAGTGGATATATTATGCATTTATTATATTTGTTTATTGTCTCTCTTCCCCAGCATAACTGTTCTGTGCTGTATCTGAGTCCAGAACAGTGGCTCAAATATTTGAATGAACAACTCTTCCTTTGAAGCTTTTCTCCAACCTATAGTGAGGTACTCACTATAAAGGTGCTTTTTTTTCTGAGCACTGTTATAGATGTTCCTACTCTGTGTCCACTGATTACTTAAAGATAGAGTTCTTATTTTAAATTTAAAGCATAGTAATTAAGAGTATGGATTCAGAGCTTAGTTTGTGTGGCTTTAAATCCCAACCCTGTCCCTTGGCCATGATGTGACCCTGAGCAAGTTACTTAACCTCTTTATTATTCCATTTATTTGCTTGTAAAATAGGAATAATGGGCAGTTCAGTGAGTAGAGCACAGTGTTTACATTGGGGAAATGGAATGGGAAAAGTAGACAGTAACTTAACCATCAAGTTCCTTGTGCGACAAACCTGGGTGTTCAGACTTTTTTGTATAATTAACAACTTTAAAAAACATTTTTTTAAAGCAACAGTGTGACAGGATAAATCTTCAACTTATTTAAAATTCTAACTTCATTTAATCTGTGCTAATACTGAAACTATTAAAGAACAGTTTTATCTTTACAAATTTATCTTCACTTTTTTAAAAATCATTTTTCATTTTTTTCCGTCTATATCAAACTGCTTTCTGCTGTTCCCTCATTAAATTTTATTTGTTAAAAAGCTATTGGTAGGAGGACAGATGTGGCTCAAACAGTTGGGCGTCCGTCTCCCATATGGAGGGACCTGGGTTCCATCCCTGAAACCTCCTGGTAAAAAAAAAAAGCTATTGGTAGAACTTCTGTGAAGATGATGGACTAGAAAGACATAGGACTCTCTTTTCTCCCAGAAAAATAGCTAAAGGACAGGCAGAAACGGCCTGGAAAAAAATCTTCTCAGGTTTAAGACACTAGGGGAAGGCTAGACACCACCCAGAGGAGAGAGGGGCAAAGGAAAAGAATAGCAACAGCAAAACTGTGAGTTGAAAGCTGCAGCTGCTATTACTGGCATCCTCCCCCAAATATTAGACACTTTTGAATTCTCAGGCCTCAGGCCAGCGGCTACAGACAGAGGGGTCCCCAGGGACCCAACTTCCCAGGAAAAGGGGGAGAGAGGGGCACTGCCTAAAGCTGACTCAGCTTTTGACCCACAAGTTTGGTCTGCTGTGTCCCACCACCCCATCCAGCCTGGTGGGGCCTGCGCCATTGTTTGCCTTGGGACCAGCTCGGGACTAAAGAGATCCAGGACTCAAAAGACCTGACCGTCTCAATCTCCTGCTCTACTGACCGGGACTAGTTGTAGAGGATGCACAGGGGAGTAGAAATATTTCCTACGCAGGAAAAGGGAGGGGACTGCCAGCAAAGGTTGGAGAACTGCCTCAGAGAAAGTTTGAATTATGAGATTCTTAGCCTCCAGGCAGGCTGCTCTATCACATTGATCCAATCTGTGTTGCAGCAAACATACTCTAACAGGGCATTGAACTTTGACAGTTGCCAAAGAGCACCATTTGCTGGCAAACTAAGGAAGTGCATGTGAGGAAATGAAAAGTAAATAAGAGAGGCTTTTTCCAGCCTTTACAGCCTCCCTCCTCAAGGCCCTAGGACGTGAGTTTGCAACCCAATACTGGGTCCAGTGTCCAGATTTGAACAAGTAATGGGGACAATGCTAAATACCCAGAACAGGTTGAACCAATAATCAAAGAACAGCAGTGACACACAGCCTCCCACCACTAAATCCCTACGAAAGAGAGAGAAATTGAATATCTAAGTAAATTCACCATCCTAATCAGATACCTATTCATCAGTAAAAAATTACAAACCATACTAAGAAAATGGGAGAAATGGTCCAAGAAAGGGAATAAATCAAAGCCCCAGGATTTGAGACAAATAATCAACAAAATGCACACAAATTTCCAAAATCAAGTTAAAGAGTTGAAAGATAATATGGTTAAAGAGATAAAGGACATAAAGAAGACACTGAGATAACTTACAAAATTTTGCGGGAGAGAGTGTAAACTACAATGTAAACTATAATCCAAAATGTGTTCATCAATTGTAACAAATATACTACACTAATGAAGAATGTTGTTAATGTGGAAAAATGTGGGAGGGGTAGGGAGCAGGCATATGGGAACCCTCTATGTTTTTTATGTAACATTTATGTAATCTAAGTATCTTTTAAAAAAAAATTATGTAATCTAAGTATCTTTTTTTTTTTAATTTAAAAGTATATTAAAAAAAAAAAAAAAAAGACACTGAGCAAGCACAAAGAAGAATTTGAAAACCTGAATTAACAAGTAACAGAGGGAAGCGGCTGTGGCTCAATTGGTTGGGCTCTTGTTTACCATATGGGAAGCCCCGGTTTTGATTCCTGGGGCCTCCTGGTGAAGGCAAGCCGGCCCACATGATGCGGTAAGCCAATGCAGCAAGATGACTCAACAAAGGGAGACAAGCAGACCCAGAAAAACACAAAAAAGCAAATGGACACAGCAAGCACAAGCAGCAAGGGAGAATAAATAAATTTCAGAAAACATTAAAAAAAAAAAAAACAAGTAACAGAGGTCATGTGAATGAAAGACGTGATAGGTGATATCCAAAACACATTAGAGGCATACAACAGCAGACTCAAAATGATAGAAGAAAGAATAAGTGATACTGAACATGGAACAGCTGACACTGAAGAGAGAAAAGAATGGAAAAAATGGGCTCAGGGAATTGAATAAAACTAAGAAACTAAAAATGGAGGAGGGGCTCAGGGAGTTGAATAAAAAAGAATCCACCTTTACAGGAAATATTAAAGGAAGCCTCAGAGTCTGAAAGAAAAAGACAGAGGCTTGGAGGAGAGTATAGAAGAAAGAATAGCAGAACCAATAACAAAAAATAACAAAGACAAAAATATATGACATATGAAAATGAAAGAATAAAATGGTGGAATAAATGGTGGAAGTAAATAATGCATTTACAGTATTATCATTGAATGTAAATGGATTAAACTTCCCAATAAAAAGATGTAGGCTGACAGAATGGATAAAAAAACAACAAGATGGGGGACGGATGTGGCTCAAATGGTTGGGCGTCCGTTTCCCATATGGAGGGACCCGGGTTCGATCCCCGGGACCTCCTGGTAAAAAAAAAAAAAAAAAAAAAAAAAAAGAACATGAGCCTTCCATATGCTACCTACAATAGACTCCCCTTAGTCCCAGGGATACAAACTGGATGAAAGTAAAAGGCTAGAAAAAGATACTCCATGCAAACTCTAAGCAAAAAAGCAGGAATAGCTATATTAATATTGGACAAAACAGACTTTAAATTCAAAAAGTTATAAGAGATACAGAAGGTCATTTTTTATTAATAAAAGGGACAATCCAACAGGAAGAAATAAGTCATAAATATCTCTACACCTAACGAGATTGCCCAAAAACACATGAGGCAGACTGGCAAATCTGAAGGCGAAATAGACATCTCTACAATAATAGTTGGAGACTTCAACACACCAGTCACATCATTGGATAGAACAATTAGATCAACAAAAAAACAGAACTTGAACAATATGACAAACAAGTTAAACCTAACAGATATACAGAACATTGCACCCAAACACAGATGGTTATACATTCTTCTCAAGTGCTCGTGGATCCTTCTCCAGGATAGACCACATGTTAGGTGACAGTGCAAGTCTCAATAAATATAAAAAGACTGAAATTATACGAACCATCTTCTCAGGTCATAGTGGAATGAAACTGGAAATCAATAATAGCCAAGAAAGAGATAAATTGGCAAATGTTTGTAGGCGGAACAACACACTCCTAAATAGTCATTGGGTTAAAGAAGGAAATTGTAAGTGAAATTAGTAAATACATTGAGACGAATGAAAACAAGAATACAACTTACCAAAACTTATAGGATACAGCCAAGGCTGAGAGGAAAATTTATAACCGTAAATGCCTATATTAGAAAAGAAGAGCTGAAATCAAATATCTAACTGAACAACTGGAGAAACTAGAAAAGGAACAACAAACCACAAGCAAGCAGAAGGAAAGAAATAATAAAGTTTAGAGCAGAAATAAATGAAATTGAGACCAAAAGCAGAACAAAAAAACAATAGAAAATCAGCAAAACCAAAAGCTGGTTCTTTGAGAAGAACAATAAAATTGACAAACCCCTAGCCAGACTAACAAAGAGAAAAAGAAAGAAGATGCAAATAAATAAAATCAGAAATGAAAAGGGCAAAGTTATGAATGACCCCACAGAAATAAGAAGGATCATAAGAGGATATTATGAGAAACTGTATGCCAACAAACTAGACAACCTAGATGAAATGGACAAATTCCTGGAAATGCACAGTCTACACTGACACTACAAGAAATACAAGAACTTAACCATCCAATCACATTTAAAGAGTGAATCAGTTGTCGAAAATCTCCCAATGAAGACAAGTCTGGGACTAGATGGCTTCCCGGGTGAATTCTACCAAGCATTTCAAGAGAATTAACACCAGTTATGTTTAAACTCTTGTAAAAAAAAAAAAAAGGTTGAGAAGGAGGGAAAATTACCCAAGGCATTTTAGGAAGCCAACATCACCCTACTGTCAAAGCCAGGTAAAGACGCTACAAGAAAAGAAAATTACAGACCAGTCTCTCTAATGAACATAGATACAAAAATTCTCAACAAAATACTTGCAAATAGAATCCAACAGCATATCAAAAATCTTATACATCATGACCAAGTGGGATTTATTCCTGGTATGCAAGGCTGGTTCAATATAAGAAAATCAATTAACATAATGCACCACATTAACAAGCTGAAGGAAAAAAAACACATGATACTCTAGATCAATGCAGAAAATGCTTTTGACAAAATCCAGCATCTTTGCTGATTTAAAAAAAAAAAAAAAAAAAAACTTCAGAAAATGGGAATAGAAAGAAAACTCCTCAATCTGATAAAAAGGCATATATGAAAAACCCACGGCCAACGTTGTATTCAATGGGGAAAGGTTGAAAGCTTTACCTCTAAGATTGGGAACAAGACAAGAATGCCCATTGTCACCGTTGTTATTCAACATTGTGCTAGAAGCTTTAGCTAAAGCAATTAGACAAGAAAAAGAAAAAAAAAAATTTAAAAGCCATTCATATAGGAAAAGAGGAAGGAAAACTTACTATTTGCACATAGCATGATCCTATGTTTAGAAAATTCTGAAATGTGTGTGACAAAGCTACTTGAGCTAATACAAGAGTTCAACAAAGTGGCAGAAAACAAGATCAACATGCAAAACTCAGTAATGTTTCTGTACACTAGTATTGAACAATCTGAGGAGGAAATTGGGAGGGGGGGAATTCTATTTACAATACCAACAAAAAGTCTGAGATACCTAGGAATCAATTTAACCAAAGAAGTACAAAGTTTATATGCAGAAAACTACAAAGCAGTGTTAAAGAAATCAAAGAACACCTAAACCAATTGAAAGAACACCTAAACCAATTCCGTGTTCATGGATTGAAAGACTAAATATTATGAAGATGTCAATCCTACCCAAACTGATTTATAGATTCAATGCAATACCAATCAAAATTCCACCATCCTGCTTTACAAAAATAGAACAGGCAATTACGAAATTCATTTGGAAGGGAACGTGCACTCAGCCAAAAGCATCCTAAAGAAGATCGATGTGGGAGAAATTTCACTGCCTAACCTTGAAACATAATATAATCCTACAGTGGTCAAAACAGCATGGTATTGGCATAAAGATAGACACATTGATCGGTGGAATAGAATTGAGAGTCGAGAAATAAACCCTCACCTCTATGGCCGACTGGTTTTCGACCAACCTACCAAAATTATGTTAACGGGACAAAACAGTCTCTTCAACAAATGGTGCTGGGAGAACTGGATATCCATAGCCAAAAGATTGAAAGAGGACCCATATCTCACTCCCTATACAAGAAAAAACTCAATGGATCAAAGACCTAATGTAAAAGCCAAGACCATAAAACTACTAGAAGAAAATGTAGGGAAACATCTTCAAGACCTTGTGGTAGGTGGTGGTTTCTTGGACCTTACACCAAAAACATGCACAAAAAAGTAAAAATAGGTAAATGGAACTTCCTCAAAATTAAACACTTCTTGCACCTCAAAGGACTTTGTGAAAAGGGTGAAAAAGGTAGTTTACTCAATGGGAGAAAATATTAGGAAATCACATATCTGATAAGGGTTTAATATCCATGATATATAAAGAGATGCTGCAATTCAACAATAAAAAGACAAATGACCCAATGAAAAAATGGGCAAAAGATTTGAGTAGACATTTGTCCAGAGAAGAAATACAAATGGCAAAAAAACACATGAAAAAAATGTTCAGCATCACTATTGATTATGGAAATGCAAATCAAAGCTACAATGAGATACCATTTCATACTTATTAGAATGGCCACTATTAAAGAGACAGGGAACTACGTGTGTTGGAGAGGATGTAGAGAGAAAGGAACACTTCTTCACTGCTGGTGGGAATGTAGAATGGTACAACTACTATGGAGGACTGTTTTGCAATTCCTAAAGAAGTTGAATATAGACTTGCCATGTGACCCGGCAATACCACTACCGGGTATATACCCAGAAGAACTGAGAGCAGTGACACGAGCAGACATCTGCACACTGATGTTCATAGCAACATTATTCACCATTGCCAAAAGTTGGAAACAACCCAGGTGTCCATCAGCAGATGAATGGATAAACAAACTGTGGTCTATTCACACGATGGAATATTATGCAGCTGTAAGAAGAAATGAAGTCGTAAAACATGTGACAACATGGATGAACCTGGAGGACATTGTATTTATTGAAGCAAGCCAGACACAAAAGAACATATACTATATGATTGCACTACTATGAACTAAATATATTGTGTAAACTCAAGCAGTTGATAACTTGAATATGGATCACCAGAAAATAGAATGAGATTAGAGAATGGAAAGCTGGTTAATATGTGCAGAATTGGTAAATAAAAAAAAAAAAGATGTGTGTTAATCTTTGGAAATGAATAGAAAAGGTAAAATCCTAAAATAATGTCTGTAACTAGTAGTGCTATTATGTGGGTATAAAAGTGGTTCAAAGGGAAAGTCTAAGGTCATTTGTATCTTACTAAAAGGAAAGCTAAAAAATGTAACCTGGAACTGTATAGCATAATAAGACCACACATGAAAGATGAATATGGGTAAAATTGCATGTATAAGATTGGTTTTGTTTGAAATTGAACAAATATAAATACTACAAGATGTTAATATCAGACAAAAAAACATTATGCTAAGTGAAAGAAACGTGGCACAAAGTACTACATGTATGATTCCATTTATATAAAATAGAAATCAACTTATAAAGATGATGTTAGATTAGTGGTTATTTAGGGTTGATGCTAATGGGTGTGGAGTTTTTATTTTTGGAGTAATGAAATGGTTCTAAAATTTTATGTGGTAATGAATGCACAACATTATGATTATACTAAAAGCCATTGATTATACACTTTGGATAGATCATATGGTATATGAATATATCTCAGTAAAACTTCTTAATAAATAAATAATTGTCTGAGAATAGCTAAAATAGGAGCTATGTACAGCAGGAAGTATAGAGTTTGAGAGATGATGAATTTTCTTGTTTATTATTATTATTATTATTATTATTATTATTATTATTGAAATAATAAAAATGTTCTAATGATGATTGAGGTGATGAATGCACAGCTATGTGATTATACCAAATACCATTTATTATACGCTTTGGATGAATTGTATGTATAGATTTATTAATATGTATCAGTTTTAAACTGTTGGATAGCTTTTGATCTAGAGTAGAACTTACGTAACATAAAGGAGACTATAAAATTTCAAATAATATTCACTTTGCTGTATGATTAATCTAGATAGAAATTCCGTGTCCGGCTTCTTTTCTTATTTAACAACTCTTAATGTTACCCTTATTTCAGAGAAGAATTTCTAAGAATGCACTTGTATACATTCTCTGACCGAAAAAGAAATTATGTACATTAGGTTTGTAGCAAACTTTGTCTCTTGGGTAGGTGTGAGAAATGAGGTTATTTACCATACCTCAGTTCTGACATATATCCATTACCAAAAATATATTTTCAGAATATTCTCCCTGCTCCATAGTAAAGTTACAGAGAAGGTTTGGGGCTCCTCATCTAGGTCACAGTGTTCAGGAGCAGAAGATTGTGCCTCATCTCAGATTAGATTCAGTGTATTATTTGTGAGATAAATCAAATTAACCAGTTGGTTCTTCAAATTTTCTACTTACTGTTCATTTCTTAAAGACACTATTAAGTTCTAGGAGAACAGCTCTTTCCTCTCTTTCTATATTTTGAGGTGCCTGTATTTTGGATTCAGAGTATTTTTGGTGCACATTGCTTAACTGGGCTGAAGATTATCTCATGTGACAGCATAGATCTCTTGTTTTGGAATTGCCATTACTTTCTAGAACAGCCACTCTGTACAGCTGCCAACATGCCCTGAATCCTCTTGCTTCATATTACAGTGATACTGCTTTGTCAGGGTAGAATTCAGCCTCACAAGCCTGGAATCAGTCTCTGCTGACCTCATGCCACAGTACAGCATGTTCAAATCTGGGATAAACCAGAGGGTTATTCGGCATTTTCCTCCTCCTTCTCCCTTACAAACATGGAACCCTCACTCTCCTCGGAAACCGTATGTTGTATATGTGTGTGTATCTGTCTTATTTTTTTAAATCTCTTCCTCAGTCCTATAGTTCTACAGCTTTAAGTGGTGGGGGGGTGGGGGCGAGTGTTTGAATAGACATGCACGGGGAATAAACTGAGCTGCTAAAACTTAGCATTTTTTAAGTAATAGATTGCAGCCACAGACGTTTGCTGTTTTAGGACTGACTTTTGTGTGGTTGCAATAATTGAAAAACATGTTATGTGTTTCTTAGTTCTTCATTTTACCCATAGCTATATGGGCAAAAAAGCACAGAGTGCTCTGTGCCTGTGTAGGCATGCTTGGATCATCCTGGAGTATCCTAGCTCTCCCTGGTGATGAGCTGCTTCAGTGCAGAGTAAATGCCATCCTCACTTTCTCGGGTTGAGTAGTTACCAGAAATTAAGAGTTTTCTTCAGCAAATGAGAGTTTACTTTGCTTTTGGCAGATTGAGGAAAGCTTGGGTTAAATTTGAAGAAGCCAAATATTCATAACAAACAGGAATTTGGGTTAGAGCCATTTGAAAAATTTCTGACATAAAAAAAGGTTCTTATCACTCAGTTACTGATTTTCCATGTATTTTTTAAAGGACTTGGTGATTTTCTGAATTGTAAAGTAGTAGCCACATATCTTAGTGCTAAATTTGTGTCTCCAGATTAGCAGAACAGGTCCCTGAGATACAACTGCATAGGAAGATGATCCAGCTTTATGCAACATAACCACCATTTTCACATTTTATCCCATAGTCTTGAGGGAAAAAACTTGGCCTTTATTTTTATTTTACCATGGGGTTTTTTTAGTTGGTTTTATAAATGACACATAGATATTTTCTAAGAGATAAATGTTGAAACCAAGCAGATTCTTTATATTTTTGCCTAATCCTAAAGTTACTGTACCTTTATATTGTTTGCTATCAGGCAGTTGGATTTAAGATCCAGATTTTTCACTCTGAAGTTTGATATGAAATTACTCTCATGCATTATGGTTTATAATTTGAATGCGAAGTTTATTAATACATTTGTGCCTCTGGTCTATACCCTCTTTTTCTTTGGATTGTTCTGTATCTTGGATTCAAAAGCCCCAGCACATCTCTGTTTGTGTGAGGTCCGTTTACTTATTATCTATGTTTTATTACGAATCCTAGCCCAGGGTGAATGGTGTGGTCAGAAGAAAAGAATTCATAGGAGATCCCTAATAGGGTAGGGGATAGAGACTAATAGTAGAACAGACGTTAGCTCCTTTTCCCCCATTATTGGCAGTCGGGGGGGGGTGCATAAAACAAACTTTATGAGTTGAGTTGAGTTTTTCATTGATTGCACTAATTCATAAGAGTATAGAAGTTTGCTGAAAGGTATAGTTAGTAACTGAGTGAATGACTGTAGATAAACTGTTTCCTTGCTTCCCTATCCATGTCTCTCTCATATTTATGCAAACTAATCATCAACTCTGGTGAACTAAAATATTCTCCCTGAAACTTTGATTAAAACATTCAGGGGAAGCGGCTGTGGCTCAATCAGTAGGGCTCCCGTTTACCATATGGGAGGCCCCGGGTTCGGTTCCCGGGGCCTCCTGGTGAAGGCAGGCCCACCCGGATGGCGTGGTTGGCTGACCCAGAGAGCACGGGCAGCAAGGGGGGGATAAATGAATGAATAAATAAAATCTTAAAAAAAAAAAAACATTCAGAAAATCAGGTACTTGCCCCCAGAATCTGAAATTCTTAATATGACCATCTGGATACATCAAATTACTATAGATTAGGTTCATTTATGACCTCCTTGCCTGAGATTGTAATTATACTTTGTGAAGAGTTTGTTCTAAGGTACAGGAAAGCATTTAGAAGGAGGATTCAATAGGGGAAAATGTATCTGACTCTAGGAAATAAATGAAGAATCTTAGAAAAGTAGGGCATCATAAAACCCATCTTCTCTTTATTGAACTCATATCTATATTTTAATACAGGCATGCCTCCTTTTCTGTTTGTTTTGTTTTTATTGGAGAATTTGTGAGTTTACAAAACAGCAATGCATACCATACAGGATTCCCATATATTGCCCTACCAACAACACCTTGCATTGTGGAATATTTGTTACTGATGATGAAAGAACATCATCAAAATATTACTGCTAGCTATAGTCTATAGTTTACATTTGGTGTATTTTTCCCACAAACCATCCTATTATTAACACCATGTATTAGTATTGTGTATTTGTGTAGTTCATGAACAGACATTCCCAGATTTGTACTGTTAACCACAATCTATCATCCACCATTGGGTTCACTGTGTTATACAGTCCAATGCCTTGTACAGTCCACCCAAATTGTATACTCAGTGGCTCTCACTTTCATTAGAGAGTTGTGCTGTCAGCACCTCAGTCAATTGAATGTTTTTATTACTCCAAAAGGGAAAAGTCCTATGTCCCTTTATATCCCCCTATTCTTGTCCCTGAGAATTGATATAATATCCTTGTCATTGCTGCAAAATATTACAATATTACTGTTAACTACAGTCCATAAGTTACATTAGTTGTATTTTCCCCGTGTATCACCATACTCTTAACACCTTGTAATAGAAGAAAATTCTTTTATTTGTATTATTAACCACAGTCCTCATCCACCACCGAAATCACTGTTATACAGTCCTAAGATTATCCCCTAACTTCCTTTCATTGACATTTATGTCCTTAGACTACCCCTTTCGGCTACAATCACATTTATAAATCAGTGGTGTTAGTTATACTTTCTATAATGTCTTACCATCAACTCTGTCCATTTCCACACATTTATAATCAACCTTTTAAAAAATTCTTTATACGTTAAGCATCAGCTCCCCTTTCTCAACTCACATTCTAATTCCTACTATCCTGTACTCTAGAGTTTACCTCCCTCAGTTTACTCATCAAATTTAGTTCATATTAGTGAGACCGTACAATATTTGTCCTTTTGTGTGTGGCTTGTTTCACTCAACGTAAGTCATCAAGGTTCATCCATGTTGTCATATGCATCCCAAATTCATTTCTGTTTACACCTGAATAGTATTCCATCTTACGTATTTACCATACCACGTTTTGTTTATCCGTTCATCAGTTGATGGACACTTGGGTTGTTTCCATCTGTTTGCAATTGTGAATAATGCCACTATGAACATCAGTGTGCAAATGTCTGTTCACGTCCCATCCCAGCTTTCAGTTCTTCTGAGTGTATTCCTAGTAGCAGGGCTGCCAGGTCATACGGCAGATCTATATTTAGCTTTTGGAGGCATTTCCAAACTCTTCCACAGAATCTGCACCATTCTACATTCCCACCAACAGTGAAGGAGTGTTCCTATTTCTCCACATCCTCTCCAGCACTTGTTTGGGTTTTTGGTTTTTTGTTTGTTTGTTTGTTTTAAATAATTGGCCATTCTGTAAGGCATGAAGTATTTTGTTGTTTTGATCTGCATTTCTTTAATAGCTGGTGATGTTGAGCATTTTTTCATGTGCTTTTTGGTCATTTGTATTTCCTCTTTTGAAAAATATCTATTCAAGTCTTTTGCCCATTTTCCAATTGGGTTGCTTGTCTCTTTATCCTTGAGGTATATAATCTCTTATTTTATTTTTATTTTTATTTTTATTTTTATTTTTATTTTTTTATCGGGAGGTCCCGGGGATCGAACCTGGGTCCCTCCATATGGGAAACGGACGCCCAACCATTTGAGCCACATCCGTCCCCCTATAATCTCTTAATAGAACTTGGAAATAAAACCCTATTGGATACATGGTTTCCAAATATTTCTCCCATTGAGTAGGCTGCCTTTTCACCTTCTTGAAAAATTTATTTGAAGCACAAAAGTGTAAATTTGAGGAATTCCCATTTACCCATTTTTTTCTTTCATTGCTCTTGCTTTGGATGTAAGGTTGAAAAACCACCACATACCACCAAGTCTTGAAGATGTTTCCCTACATTTTCTTCTAGGAGTTTTATGGTTCTAGTTTTTATATTTAGGTCTTTGATCCATTTTGAGTTAATATTTAACTCACATAGGGGTCCTTTTTCTGTCAGTTATGGATGTCCAGTTCTCCCAGCACCATTTGTTGAATAGGCTATTCTTATCCATCTGGGTGGGTTTGACAGCCTTGTAAAAAATTACTTGACAATAAATATGAGGGTCTGTTTCTGAACTCTCAGTTCGATTCCATTGGTCAATATGTCTATCCTTATGCCAGTATCATGCTGTTTTTACCACTGTAGCTAAGTAATATGCTTTAATGTCAGGAAGAGTCCTCCAACTTCGTTTTTTTTTTTATTTGTATTTTTTTCTGGCAAAAAATAGTTTATTTGAAAGGAAAAAAAGAGTTATAATCCAACCCAAAATATATGTTTGCTCATCATAGCCACAAGGAAATTAATTCAAGGGAAAAATGTTAAAATTAGTGGACTGTATATGAACATTAATTGTAGAATACAGAAACGTCTTGCCACATATATTTTCCACCAGAACTTCTCAAAGAAGCCTGTTAGAAATGGAAATTACCTTGACCCACCCCAGGCATACTGAAACAGAATTGCTGGAGTGGGTTGCCTAAAGATACATTGTAATGAATTCCTTATGTGATTTCTAGGCATGCTAAGAGAAGCACAGGGAACTGCAATATATATTCCAGTTCTCCAACTTCATTCCTTGCATTCAGATAGGAAATGAATGCAAAGACAGAAAGGTTTGAGATTATATCTGGGAAAGTTCAAAGAGAGAAGAGTGGAATGAAGCATGGAAAAGGAAAATCAGTATGTGAATGGGGCAGAAACAACAGAAATTATACACAGGGATTGGCTATCCTATGCCTCTGTATTTGAAGTTGTTGATAATTAAACAATGTCAAGAACCTAGTTTGTGTTTTGGATGGAGAGCTCACAGGTGCCTATGTTATTTCTTTTCCTATTTTTTTTTTCCTTCATATGTTATTTCAAAAGAAGAGATTGTGAGCAGAGAAATAGAGAGGGAAGGTCATGATACAAGTGTGTAATTGGTACATAAATAAGCCAAAGATGGCCCCTGTGTTTGCATTTCATTTTTGTTTGTTTGCTTTTGTTTTCTATCTGGTTGTGTCATCGTCTTTTTGGTGTGTCACTTAGCTGCGCCGGGGCCTGCGCCTCTCCTCGGCGTGCAGGTCTGGGACACCTTTTTTCTTTTTTATTTTTTTAACCAGGAGGTTCCGGGGATCAAACCCAGGTCCTCTATATGGTAAACAGGAGCTTAATTGCTTGAGCCACAGCCATTTCCCTTTGTTCTGTTTTAAAGATGTTTCTGGCTATTCAGGGCCCCTTACCCTTCCAAATAAATTTGATAATTGGCTTTTCCATTTCTGCAAAAAAGACTTGAAAGTTTTATTGGGATTGCATGGTCACTACTGTAAATGGAATTTAATTCTTGACTTCCTTCTCAGATTGCTCTTTAGTCATGTAAATAAATGCTGCTGATTTTTGCTATTAATTTTGTATCCCGCCAGTTTGCTGAACTTGTTTATTCTAGTAGTTTTTTTGTGGATTTTGGGGGATTTTCTAGGTATAGGATCATATCATCAGCGAATAGCAAGAGTTTTACTTCTTCCTTTCCTATTTGGGTGACTTTTATTTCTTTTTCTTGCCTGATTGCTCTAGCTAGAACTTCTAGCACTATATTGAATAACCCTGGTGACAGTGGGCATACTTGTTCCCAATCCCAGCAGGAAAACTTTCAATCTTTCACCATTGAGTACAATGTTGTTAGTTGTGGGTTTTTCATATATACACTTTATCATATTGAGAAAGTTCCCTTCTATTCCTATCTTTCAGAGTATTTTTACCAAGAAAGGATGCTATATTTTGTCAGATGCCTTTTCTGCATCAATCAAGATGTTCATGTGATTTTTCTAATTCAATTTATTAATGTGATGTATTACACTGATAGACTTTCTTGTGTTGAACCACCCTTGCATAACTAGGATAAAACCCCCTTGATCATGATGTATAATTCTTTTAATGTGCTTTTGGGTTCAATTAGCAAGTATTTTGTTGAAGATTTTTGCATCTATATTCATTAAAAAAATTGGTCTGTAATTTTCTTTTTTGTTGTTTTGTTATCTGGCTTCATATTAAGGTGATGTTGGCTTCATAGAATGGGTTTGGTAATATTCCCTCCTGTTCTGTTTTCTGGAAGAATTTGAGCAAGATTGGTATTAAATCTTTTTTGAATTATTGGTCGAATTCACTTGTGAAGTCATCTTGTCTGAGCTTTTCATTTTGGAGAGATTTTTTAATGACTGTTTCAATCTCTTGTGATTGGTTTGCTGAGGTCTTGTATTTCTTCTAGGGTCAGTGTAGGTTGTTTGTGTGATTCTAGGAATTTGTCCATCTTATCTTTGTTGTCTTGTTTGGTGGTGTACAGTTGTTCATAGCACCCTCATATGATCTCTTTTATCTCTGTGATGTCAGTAGTAATGCCCCCTCATTTCTTATTTTATTTGCATCTTCTCTCTTTTTTTCTTTTTCAATCTAGCCAAGGGTTTGTTGATTTTTTTTTGATCTTCTGGAGGAACCAACTCTTGGTTTTGTTGGTTCTGTTGTTTTTTTTGTTCTCCATTTCATTTCTTTCTGCTCTAATCTTTGTTATTTCTTTCCTTCTGCTTGTTTTAGGATTATTTGCTGTTCTTTTTCTAGTTCATCCAGGTGTGCAGTTACGTCTTTTGATTTTAACTTTTTCTTCTCTTCTAATATAAGCATTGGAGGCTATAAATTTCCTTCTTATCACAGCTTTTGCTGCATCCTATAGGTTTTGATTTATTGTGTTCTCATTTTCATTCATCTCGAGATATTTACTGATTTATCTTGCAATTTCATCTTTGACCTACTGATTATTTTAAGAGCATTGGTTTAATCTCCATATTTTTGTGAATTTTTCCTTTTTCTACCTAATAATGATTTCCAGCTTCATTCCATTATGATGAGAGAAAGTGCTTTGTATAATTTCAGTCTTTAAATTTATTGAGACCTGTTTATCTGTGAAAACTTTAAACTCACTGTCATTTTTGAAGGAGTACCAGAATTTTAGCCTGAACAGCTAGAAGGATGGGATTACCATTAACTGAGATATCAACCCTGTTGTTGGGGCAGGTTTTGTGGGAAAGTACAGAAGTTCAGTTTGAGATGTCCATTAGCCTTCTAAGTGGAGATGTCAAATGGATAATTGGTTATATGAGTCTTGGAGTTTAAGAGAGAGATAATGGTATTTAATAAACATCACTCTTTGTAAATTTTTAATTTGCCTATTATTTTGCAGAAACATAAAATCTACCTCAGGGGGGAATAGTATACCTTAACTTACTGTACAAGATTAATCTCCATGGTCCTACCAGTTAATAAATTGTTATTTGAAACTAGTAAAAATGTACAAAGAAATGGGTGTTACCATATGATGTATATGTGTACTTGTATGGTGTAAATGATAGAATTCATGTAAATTGTTTCTTAAGCACAAATGTGTAAAAATTAAATAAACTTTGGACCTAGGCTGAGTAGTCTTTAAATAGCATATGATTCTGGAGTGCTTCAATCTGTGTGCCTAGAACTAAGTATAGAAATAGAACAAAACATGACAGATAATATAGATTCCTTGAAATGCTGGGATGAAAAGGACTTGGACTACAAATACTTTAGATTTTTTTGCCTTGTACCAAGAGCATTTCTAATTAAATTCCATATCTACTCATATCAGTAATTGTTGACCTGTATATTGTCAGTGCCTCTGTAAAGCTTGTTACCATCACATAGATTTATATATTTGCATTTAGGGTAACCAAGCTGAGAGTTTGTTGTCTTTATTGCTATGACTGACTACTGAAGATTGGCCATGGGAGAAGACATAGTATAATCAAAAAAACGATTGACTTGGATTTAGTTAAGTTCCAGGTTTAGCTTTATTTCTCACTAGTCCTTAGTCTTTAAAGAATCCAAACTTTTCATGAGCCTCAGATTCTTCATATTTAAAATGGGATATTGACTGCCTTGCAAAACCCACAAGATAGTTCGTGTCCCCAAACCAGAGGCAGAGGCAGAGACCTCTAACCTGAAAGCAAATCTTTTTAGTATTTAAGTTGTTGTTTTGGTTTTTTTCTCTCCACCCACTGGAAATTTGGGTCAGGATAAAAGCCTTATACCTAGGAAGACATTGTCCTCAACTATTATTCTGTCCTTAAACCAGTGTGCATTATTGTTGCAGTGCTACTTAAGAGTCTCAATCTGCTGAGGTTTAAGAGAGTCTGAAGAAAAAAAATACAAGTGGAGCTCAATAGATATTTGTTGGCAATTCTGAGCAGAGTATAGAAAGGCCAATATTGGAAAAGTTCAAGTGGTGCCTAAACAGATTGCTCATCTCTAGTTATTTTTATTTTATATGGGTAGTATACATTTGTGGTATAAAGCAGTAGTCTACTTTTCAGACACTCTTTGTGTAGCACAGAAAACTTAAACCTCAGGATCATGGATAACCAAAGAAAAGTAAATGGTATTAAAGCCTTGATGATCTAAAGTTTCTGAAACACCAAGAGTCTTACGGTGAACCTACAATGCTTAAGTTCAGTTTCTTAGTAATGTTTAAAGATTGGAGAATGAATGATGGTGTTCCAGGTTCAGAACATCCCCCACCTCTCATCCTCCTGAGAAGTCTATACTTCCTGATCAAAGCACCAGTTCTTAGAGGTGTCTGAGAACACTGTCCTTTTGGCCCATTGAGTGTCCTCTGTGAGGACCTTCTGGTCTCCTACTCCTCTGAGAATGACTGGGAGTGAGATCCTGATATCAGGGAAGGCTCAGCCTCCAGCCTCACATTACTTGTAGGAGACTGAAGATGGCTTGAAGAGGGAAAAGATGCAGGAAGCAACTGTGTCCTGTGAATCAGCACTTCCCCAGCTATGGTGATTGTGCAAGTAGTGAACCCCATATAATGTTGGGAATGAATATACAGACATTGCCTATTTTAGTTATGCAAATTTAAGTTGTATTTAACAAGGAACTTTAAAAACTGGCATATAAAAGATTTTGTAATTTAATTTTCTAAGACACAGCAGTAAAACAAACTGATGTCAACAGGAATCTTTGAAGTTAACCTGTATTTGATGTGCAGTTGATGGTATTTGGGGAAATTTTGTTAAGGACCCACCTAAGGGATATGTATCTTTTAGCAGTTCTTTGTTCTGAGATGAGAATTTTTGACTTTAGAAATGTTCCAGTGGAAATCATTATGAGGAGTATTCTCTTGACCTTGCACATGTTTGCTATTAGATGTCATTGTAAAATTATGTTTTAAAATTTCTTTTAATGATTATAAAATTCTCCCAAATATTTAAAAAAAAAGGACTGAAGTGGGAATGTAAAATTGTTCGGCCACTGTGGAAAAAAGTTTGGCAGTTCCTTACAAAGGTAAGCATAGAATTACCATATGACCCAGCAGTTCCACTCCTAGGTATATACCCCAAATAATTAGAAAACAGGGACTCACCAATACTTGTATAACAATATTCATAGCAGCATTATTCACTGTAGCCAAAAGGTAGAAACAACTCAAGTGTCCATCAATAGATGAATGAATAAGCAAAATATGGTATATCCAGACAAGGGAATATTCTTTACCCATATAAAGGTATGAGGTTCTGATCCATGTTACAATATGATTGAACCTTGAAAATATTATGCTAAGTAAAATAAGCCAAACACAAAAGGACAAATATTGTATGATGCCACTTCTATGAAATACCTAAAATAGGCAAATTAATGGAGATAGAAGGTAAATTAGAGGTTATGAGGACTGGGGAGATGTGATGTTATTGCTTACTGGGTACAGAGATTGTCTTTGGGGTGATGGAAAATTTTTGGTAATGGTGCAAATATAATGATGTTATATTTGCAACAACATTGCAAATATAATTAATACCACTGAACCATACACTTAAAAATTGTAAAGATGACAAATTTTATGATATATATTTGTGACATATATATATATATATAACCACAGCAAAAAAAAAAAAAGTTTAAATATTAGATATAGAAAGATCTTTTGTGGGTAATGTTAATTCTTTGAAAAATAACACATTTTCAGTATACTTAGCACTTAATTATTACCATTACAGACCAGAAGTTAGGAGTGCATAAAAAAGTACTTAATAAAGGAAGCCCTCTAATCACTAGGGTATTAAACAGATTTTCCAAGTTTAAGTCATCTCAGACTATTAATTCGTTTCCTTTTTTGATAGGATTACTATAATAATAGATCAGAGGTATGCTGAAGACATAGGGTTTCTGGATTTCAGCAGTCCATTTAACAGTCTTTCATGATATCTTTTGGGGAAAAACAAGAAATGTTGAATTCATAACTGCGTGAGTGAATGAATGAGTGAAAAGATTACTAATTTGGATAAGTGTCAGCCCGGAACAAGAGTTCTGATGATGTGCTTCAAGATAATCTGTGTCCTGTTCAGTCTCTTCATTAATTCCTTGGCTAAAGACATGGCCATGATTAATCAGATTCAAAGAAGTCAAGCAGCTGAAAGGAATAATTAAAACTTTGGACAGTAAAATTGGAATCCAGTGATAGTCTCAAAATGAAAAGCAGAGGTCATCACATTGTGTGATTCAGCTCTGCCACATTTGTAATTTATGGGAAGGGCAACTATTTTTAACACCATTTTCAGTTAAAGAGAAAGTAAACAAAGGGACTAAATTAAATGCTCTAAGTTCTCCAGCAAATCTCTAACTCTTAAAGTGATTTAGATACTGCAGCAAAAAAGAGAATAGGAACTTAATCTAAATCAGACAGAGCTCTTTTTACAATGAAGTACATCGAAAGAATTAGGATGTCTTACTCAGTAATTCCTTGAAATTAAATTTATTTTAAACTCATGGAATTAATAACTTGAATATGGATCACCAGAAAATAGAATGAGGTTAGAGAATGGAAAACTGAGGGTTCACTTATACAGAATTGGTAAAAAAAAAAAAAGATGTCTGCTGATCTTTGGAAATGAATACAAAAGGTGAAAGCCTAACATATTTGTAACTAGCAGTATTATTATGTGAGTATGAAAGTGTTTTAAAGAGAAAGTCTTTTCCATAAAAAGGAAAGCTAAAAAACGTAACATGGATCTGTATAGCTTAGTAATCCCACATATGAATTAAGAATATGGGCAAAATTGCATTTATAAGACCTTTTTTCTTTGAAGCTGAACAAATGTATGTTATACTACAAAATGTTAATATCAGATAAAAACAAACATTATGCTAAGTGAAAGAAACCAGCCAGAAAGTACTACATATTGTATGATTCCATTTTTATAAAATATAAATATAAATCCATTTATAAAGATTAAGATAGATTAGTGGTTATGATGTAGGGCTCGGGAAGGACTGCTAAAGGGTGTGGAGTTTTTCTTTTTGGATTAATGAAATTGTTTTAAAATTTTTTGTGGTGATGTATGCAAAACATTACATTTGGGTGTACATCATATGGTATGTGAAAATATCTCAATAAAACTGCTTAATAAATATTGTGCAAGAATAACCAGAAATAGCAGCTATGTACAGCAGGCGAAACATAGAGTGATTGAGAGGTGAAGAATTTTGTCTGTTTTTTGTTTATTATTATTATTATTATTTAAATAAAATGCTCTAATAATGATTGAGGTGATGAATGCACAACTGTGTGATCATACCAGATACGACTGATTGTACACTTTGGATGAATTGTATGCTTTATTAATATGTATCAATAAAATTTATTTGTTTAAAAAAATAGAATGAAAAAGAGCCATAACACAAAGCCAATCAACAATAAAATCCTAGGCAAGAAAGAAATTGACCATCAGAGTAATGTCACCAACATAATCATTAGCAAAAAATTACAAGCAGTACTAAGAAACAAGGAAGATATGGCCCTGTCAAAGGAACAAACTGAAACTTCATATTAGACACAGAATTTGAAACAACTAATCAATGATATTCAAACAAATCTCTTAATTCAAGGAATTGAAGGGAAATATGACTAAGAGATAAAGAATATTAAGAGACTGGGTAAAACATTAATGAAAGATGTTATTAATGGGGGAAAATTTGGGAGGGGAAGGTTGTAGGACATATGGGAATCCCCTATATCAGGAGTTCTTAACCAGGGGTCTGTGAACTTGAATTGAAATAAAAAATAAAAAAATTCTTGTAGGGACATGTTGGTGCGGGAGTGATATATTTATTAAATAATACACAATATAGTGTGGACTCAGTAAGTGGTCCGTGGTTTTCACTTGACTGACAAAGGGGTCCATGGAACAAAAAATGTTAAGAACCCCTGTCCTAAATTTTTTATGTAACATTTATGTAATCTGAAACTTCTTTAAAAATTAAGAATTATTTTTATTTTTAAAAAGACACTGGATAAATAGAAAGAATTTGATAGCTTGCAAAGAAAAGTAACAGAATTTATGGGAATGAAAGACACAATGTATGAGATTAAAAATATATTAGCGGGGAGCAGATGTGGCTCAAGCAGTTGAGTGCCCACGTCCCACAAGGAAGGTCCATTGTTTGGTTCCTGGAGCCACCTAAAGAAAAAACAGACTAACACAAACAGCGAGCAAAAACAATGAGCAAACAGACAAGGGAGCCATCTGGGGTGTGGGGGGTTGGAATACATTAGCTACGTAGCAGGTGTGCCCCAGTGGTTGAGCACCTGCCTCACATGCACAAGTTTCTGGGTTCAATACCCAGTACCTCCTAAAAAAAAAACCAAAAAAAAACACATTAGCACTTCAAAGGACTTTGTCAGAAAGGTGGAAAGGCATCTGACTCAATGGGAAAAAATATTTGGAAATCACATTACCCAATAAGGGTTTAATACCCATTTTGTATAAAGAGATGCTACAACTCAACAGTAAAAAGACAAATGATCCAATTTAAAAATGGGCAAAAGACTTGAATAGACATATGTCCAAAGAAGAAATAAAACAGCAAAAAAACACATGAAAAAAAATGTTCAACATCGCTAGGGATTAGGGAAATGCAAAACAAAACTACGAGATAAAATTTCACACCTATTAGAATGGCCACTCTTAAAAGACAGTTACAAGTGTTGGAGAGGATGTAGAGAGATAGGAACACTTATTCACTGTTGGTAGGAATGTAGAATGGTAATTCCTGGATTTTTCAGTGTATACAGCTCTGTTTCTGTGTCCACAGCTCTTTATTCCTCTAGTAAGAGTTAAAGACCCACCCTGGGTCATGACCTACTGAAATGATCTAATCAAAAGGAGAGTCCTTTAACTGAATCTAACCTAAAGGCCTCATCTGCAATAGGTTTTACACCCACAGGATTAGCTTTAAGAACATGATTTTCTGGGATCTACCCAGCTTCAGACTGGCTCAGCATATGAAAGCCAAAGGATAAAATGGTTGAAGTAAGTGTGCTTTTACAGTAATAACATTGAATGTTAATGGATTGAACTCCTCAACCAAAAGACACAGACTGACAATAGATTTAAAATATATATATAAGCCATCTATATGCTGTCTACAAGAGACTCACCTTAGACCGAAGGATACAAATAAACTGAAAGTGGAAGGTGTGAAAAATACATTCCATACAAATGGAATGGAACTGGAGTGTCTATACTAATATTGGACAAAATAGACTGTAAATGCAAAACTGTTATTAAAGACAAAGAAGGACATTATATATAATAAAAGGGCAATCCATCAAGAAGAAATAATAATCATAAATATTTATGCACCTAACTAGGGTGCCCTAAAATACATGAGGCAAACTGACAAAACTTAAGGAAGAAATAGATATATCTACAATAATAGTTGGAGACTTCAATACACCATTCTTATCAATGGATAGAACATCTAGACAGAGGATCGGTAAGGAAACAGAGAACTTGAATAATATGATAAAGTTGACCTAACAGACCTATACAGAACATTGTATCCAAAACAGCAGGATATACATTCTTCTCAAGTGCCCATGAAACTTTCTCCAGGGTAGACTACGTGTTTGTTCATAAAACAGATCTCAATAAATTTTTTTAAAAGTGAAATTATACAGAATCCTTTCTCTGATCATAATGGAATGAAGCTGGAAATTAATAACAGATGGAGAATGGGAAAATTCATAAATATATGGAGGTTAAGCAACACTCTTTTAAACAATCAATGGGCCAAAGAAGAAATTGCAAGTGAAGTCAGTAAATATCTCGAGGTGAATTAAAACAACACAGCAAATCAAAACCCTATGGGATGTAGCAAAGGCAGTGCTGACAGGGAAATGTATAGCCCTAAACAACAACATTAAAAAAGGAAGAGCTAAAGTCAAAAGACCGAACTGCACATCTGGAGGAACTAGAAAAAGAACATCAAACTAATCCCAAAGCAAGCAGAAGGAAAGAAATAAAAGTTGTTTAGCCAACAAAATGGTAGAGCCAGGTCTTCTGATTCCAAGGTCTCTTATTATTTGTCATGTCAGATGTCAGGCTTTCTATCATAAAGCCATTGAATCATAAGCAGTGGAAGTCACCTTAGAGTTTATTGCCCTTGGTTCATCTGCTTCATTATATAGTTGAGGAAACCCATAGAGAGATCAACTGTTTTGCCCCAAATCTCACAACTGTTTATGGCAACTCCTTTCAGGTTTCCTTATATAGACTAGCAACCTCCCAACCCCATCTTAAATATAATAAAGCCTGTTGTCTTTATGAGCTTAGCGAAGTCAAATAGTAGAATACTGTAGTATGATGTTATGGGGGATGAGAAATTGGTCATTTGGTTGCTTTTTTTTTTTTGCTTTTTTTTTTTTTTTAATGGTACTGGGACCTCATGTGGGAGGCTGGCACTCAACCATTGAGCGACATCAGCTCCCCTGAATTGGTTTTTTCATTTGCTTGCTTGCTTGTTTGTTTTTAGGAGGCACTGGGGACCCAACCCATGACCTCTCATGTGGGAAGCAGGCACTCAACCACTTGAGCCATGTCTGCTCCCCTGATTGCTTCCACCTCCCTTTCCCCCATGGCTCCCTCATCTATTTGTTCACTGTCTGCTCATTGCCTGCCTTCTTTTTCTTTAGGAGACACTGGGAACCAAACCTAGGACCTCCCATGTGGGAGGCGGGCACCCAACTGCTTAAGCCACATCTCCTCCCCACTCGTTTTTTGTTTTTGCTCATTGTGTCTGCTTATTGTCCCTGCCTAATGTCTGCTCACTTTCTGCCTATCTTCTCTAGGAAGCACTGGGAACCGAACCTAGGACTCCCCATGTGGGAGGCGGATGCTTAACTGCTTGAGCCACATCCACTCCTCCCAGTTCCTTTTTTATAACAAACCTTAAGGAGTTTGAAAAGAGGTTTCTATAAGTAGCCAGTTAGTATCTGTTATATCTACCTTTACTTTGCTTCCTACTCTTTCTTGGTTGTATCTCTTGAGTATATAACTTAATGAACAGTCATGTAACTCAAAATTAAAATCTTTATGAAATTTAAAATTTATCATTTCCATTAATGTTTTAAGAAAATTTGGGGCCAAATCACTAGGGCTCTTTGCAGTTTAATGGAAAATTAAATAACAAAGAATAATGAAGCCAGGTTACTTAAAAATGTAATAGCTTTATACCTTTTTATTTTTTTTTACAAGCCATCTGTGGCTAGTAATATTTCAGAAAGAAAGATTTGAAATAAATACTTGTTCTTCCCATATTGACTCAAAATGGGTCATCAAATGCCATTTTTCTTCATTATGGAAATTTCCATATTTTCTAGGAATGTGAAATATGTGTTTATTTTTCACATTGAAAGCCCCATTATAGTGTGCTGTTCACCAGGATTTGGAAGTGATAAAATAGATGATTTATTAGTAATCATTAGTAATGATTTTATTACTATCAATAAAATCATTTAGTAATGATTTTCAAGAGATGCCTTATGTTACTGATATTTCATGAAGTACAGCATGAAATATAACCTTTATCCAGGGAAAGCAATAGATCTGGTTAGAAGTATGGAATACATCAGCAAACCTAATTATTTCTAGCATCGCTTTTAATGTGAAAGAAAAAAATCTTTATGATTTTTCAAGGACACTTCGAAATCTCAAAGAAGGTTTTAAGTATAAAAGTTATCCTGCAAGTTTTATTGTTTCTATATTTAGGATCCAATCTTGAAAAAGTAAAATCAAAAGAGTTGTCAAATGAGATTTGGGCACTTAATTAAGATGGGATCATGACTGCCTGAGAAATAATACTTGGCTACTTATTCAAAATGACAGTAAAACATTTAAAAAATAAACATGGAAGGCACTTGTAAAGAACCTTAGTTCATTCACAAGTGAAGAGCCTTTGTTCTTTGTGATTTCTGTTTGTTTTATTTTTTAATCATCAAAGAATACAATAAAGCCAACATAAAGTCAGAAAATTTTTGTGCTATCTGAACAAATTACACAGAAAATAAAGAATAACCTTTCATATTATAGATGAAGAAATTAATCAGAAAACCAATGAAGCAAACCCATCAAAACTTAGTGAACTTAGCCAAAATTTTAACATATTTTAAACATATTTCATGGCTTCCCCCCCCCCCCCCCGATTCTAGTAGTATTAGCCAAGCAAATCAAATTTGCTTTCTAAGTTTTGTCTATCTTTCATATTCTGGAACAAACTGCCACTTTATTTTTGGAACAAAAATGCTCTTTTTCCTTGAAATACAAAAGGACAGCATTTGTATTTGTATTCTGTCACTATTGCTCCTACTATAGTTCCAACCACCCATATCAATTGTAACTTCTATTTCAAAGAGAAAACTGGATAGAGGGGATAGATAATAAGAACTGTCATATGCAAGCATTTTTAGCACGCTAGTAAAGCTCATGAATGCACATAAACTTTCTACAGCCATGAACATCTCTTTTACATCTTCTTAAAGTGGCAAAAACAAACCCATTTCTTAACATAACCCAAAATATATAGTCACTCTAATAGTATATACAAATAAGCAAAGTTATATAAAATTATGCATAGTAATCAGTTTCAGTATTCTATTTTGCTTAGAAATTATCTAGATGCCCAAGAATTATCCACTAATTAGCTCCAGTTAACATTAGTTCAAGATTTTAAATTATTGTAATGTCTTGGAGATATTTAAACTGACAAAAAATTGCTGTTTATGTAAAAAGCTCATCAGAATTATGACTTTCAATTTAGGTGAATGCATATTTTTATTATTTTAAATATTAAACATTATGTATAAAGAGTAGTATTAGATTATTCAATCAGTAACCTTAAAGTAACTTTAAGAAGTTCAGATTTCTATATGAGAAAATAAATCCAAGTAAAATAAAATTTATGCCTGTGTTACACAAAAATAGTTTTGCCAAATATTTACCTTAATTATGTGAATGTTCTTAAAATGCTTCTGAACTAATAGTTTCTGTAAAAAGGCTTTCATTTTCTTTGGTTAGTATATTTAAAGTATTAGAAGTTCACTTTCCTTATTTTCTATGAATTTTAGGAATATTTGATATAAGTGCTTATTTAGCTCTATTAATCCAATCAGAACAGAGCTGCTTTAATTTAAGAGACATTGTAATCTAATCTGCCCTCTAAAGGTAGAAAAGCATTTCATACTCATAAAAGGTCTTTCTGAGTTACAGACGCAGACACATGGAGAGCTTACGGCTTCAGTTTTACAACTTCAGCCATAGGTCAAAAGTAAAACACAAAAACTTACCAATCCCGATCTTATTAAAGAGGTGTTCTCCTTCACAGTAGGAACAAAATTCTTGAGTGTAGTTCAAAATAGACAAATGGACAAAAAAGTCTCTTACAAACAGAATTCTCTTTTTTTCCCCCCTCACACAACAGAAAATAGATAAGTGTCACTCTTCTACAGAGACCACTAAATGGTCTAATCATAAACTAAATTCTAAATCATTGCTACTATCACTGAGGAATAACTATTGACTGTGCATAAATCAGAAATAAAAACAAAATCAGTAAAGAGAAAAAAATTTTGAGCTAATTCATCAAAATTAAAGTTTTATTGCCACTTGATATTTACTCTGGGAACCAAGAAGGTATGTACCCAGGCTAAAGAAGCCAGTGAGGTGAGCTTGTTTGACAACTCAGTTTACCTGGCTCTGTCAGATGAATCCATTGGTATCTCAGTGGAATCTTTAAAACTATGGAAGGATTCTTTATTAAAGTAAAATTATGACTCTCATACATATATACAATGAACATTTCTTACGCTCAAGGTCTGCTTTGACCCACGCAACTCTCCAGGGTAGCTGTCCTCTGTGTGGTGGCTCATTAATCAAAGAATTTTTGATCTTGTGGTACCTGTCTCAATGTATGCTTCAGTGATAGTTTAAAATAACCTCTCATTAACCATCAAATGCTTTGACCTAGAGTGATAAACGTATTTCCTCTTACAACCTATTGGCGAGAATTAGTCACATGACCTTACCTAACTACAATGGGACTGGAAAATGTAGTCATCAGTGTAGCCAAGAAAGGAAAAACTGGAAATATTCATGAGTACTAGCAGTGTCTACCACAGAGTTATAATAGACATCAGTCTTACAAAAGATTAAATACTTTTCCTGCCCAGGGAAGGCATCTAATATTCAGGTGTATAACTTACTTGATTTTTTGTTAAGCTGAACACAAGCTAGTAGTTATTTTAAAGCCCACATCAAAATTATTTAGTATAGGAATATAGTTAGTGATTTTTGAGTAAAGGAAGGAGAAAAATGTGGATTCTGTTACAGAATCCTCGACAAAAACCACAAGAACTGTTTGAGTTTTCTACAGTGAACATGATTGTCAAAAGAAGATACTGAAAATGCTAATAAACAGAATTAAGGAAACATCAGCTAATGTTTCTGTGGGATTGGGTTTTTCCCCCTTGTTTTTGTAGAAACAAATATTTACTACATTGTAACTTTATAACCTAATTTTTAAGCAAAGACAAAATTTGTATTGGGTCATAAAAGTATTTATTAATTTGTTGTGGACAGTCAAGGTCAGAGTTTTCTGCCTCTAGAGATAGAAGAATAATTTCTGGAGCCAGGGTTTCAAACTCAGCATTTCTTTCATATTCATCTAAGGTGATCTGTTTTGGATTTCATTCAGAGGGCTTCATTTGATTTTCATTGAAAGAATGCTACATGAACCTTCCCTGAGAAGTCAGAGGTCTTTCCATCAGCTTACTTCCAGCCCCCATACTTAAATAGAAATACAGAAATTATCATAGTTTCAAGCTCATAGAAAGGATTGCAGTGTAATATATTAAATTGCCCTCTTAACTGATTCCTTTCTGCTTATTAACCTCAGAGAAATGTTACTGGTGTTAAAAGTAACATTAAGTTATTACTTACATTACTTTATTTGAGCAATTTACAATTCATGAATTGGGGTAGCATCCTAACTGCATATGGAAAGGTGCTCCACCTGGAGTGGGGAAGGATGGAACAGGGATGCTGATATAGGGCAAACACAGAGGCAAATGAGGAAATATTCCCAATTAAGTTTCCATTTTACATAGGGGGTTTTATAAAATGGGGAGCAGATATACATTAATTAGTATGGTATGCTTATCCAGTCTGATAAATTCTCTCTCCTGGACCAAAATTGGTTTATTACCAGATGTTGCTTATCTACAGTTCAGTAGGGTATGTTCCATTGTTTAATTTTCTCTGAAAGCCCTTGCAGGTCAGCTATTTTGTTTTTTGGAAAATCCTTTCTCTGAAAGGTGTCCCTTCCTGAATACCCAGTGCATGTGGCTTTTTATCTCACGTAACCCTAGATATTGATACCGAGCAAAAGTGGGTTCCTTCCTCCCATTGGGTCTTTAAAGCCAATTCCTTCAAAGAGAGAAAGAGTTTTATTGGTTGCACAAGTAATGGAGCACATTAAAGGGTTGAACAAGCTGGGGTGGACCCCAAACCAGGGGGAGTTAAAAGTTACAGTCATTTTTAGAGATCAAGGTTCTGAGATAGGAAAGTACAGAATAGAAGTCAGTCACAAGATTTTCCATAAGGATATTAAACTAGAGTGTGGAGTGGTTACCATCCCAATAGTAAGCATACATAAGGGTGAGCTCAATCTAGAATTAACATCCCAATAGTAAGCATACGCAAGGGTGAGGATAAGTCCAGAGTAAGCTGGCTAGAGGGTTGGGACCACTCTAGCCAGCTTCAGTAATTTCAGATATTAATCTTTTGCTATTTTTTAAAGGTATCTATATAATGATTTAACAGTCATAATTATTTGTTCATTCTTAACCCTTGGTTATAACTCCCCACTCTCTGTTTATAAAATTTCCAATCTTGGGGAAGGTAATAATAATTTGTCTTAGAGAGGCAGGCCACATTTGAGTAACAAAGAGGTTCTCTAGAGGTAACTCTTACGCATTGATTATAGTTAGATTTAGCTTCATCATTACAGAAATAAGTTTCATGAGTGCAAGCCTTGAGATCAAGGGCTCAGCTTACTAGCATATTTCTTTTTCAAAGGTTTATCTTGCAGAGTTCTACCATTTCAATAAATTGGGAGTTCCCATTGTTTGAGAGAGTAGTAGGAATTTCCCAGATGAAGAAGTTTATTATTTCTGTTTTTTTTTTTTTTTCAGTCCCTTAAGGGACTTTGCAAATACCTTTCTATCTTATGTCCAAAACACTTTGAAATGCATCAGGGTATTACAACAACTCTACAGAATATCATAATCTCATTCACTTTTTTAGGTTCCATGTTAGCCGACTGGTCAGGTTAAATTAGATAGAACTCCACAGAAATGTAAAGAATTTTCTTGACAAAATTAATTTCTTTTTCTGGTCCCATAATACTTAAAGTTTTAAAATACTGATAATATTACCTTTTTCCTTGTATCCTGATTCTCCTTAGTCTTTAGATTAGCCCCATTTACCTTTTAATTGAAGTCTGATTCTTTTAGCTTCTTTATTTGGGGTGGTCTTTCAGAATTAATGGTGCTTTTTCAGCACCTTTAGAGCTGGTTAACTTTAGCTTTGAATTACAAATGTCATACAGGCCCTTAAAATTTCTAGGGGGCTATTAGGTTATACACAAAGAGTAAAGCATCTTAGGACATAGAAATAACAATTAGAGATCACAGCTCATGTAGAAATGACTGCTGCAAGAGCTTACAATCTAGACCCTAATTTCCTTATGAGCCTTTTAAATATTTCTAGATACCATTAACTACAGATCATAGTAAGAGTTTTGTTTCACTCTACTTTTACACTTTTACCAAGATTGTAAATCAACAGGCAAAACATAATTTATAGCCTCTTGCCTTGCTTTTCCTTTAAAGTTCATTTTTGTTGAAGATGGGGTGACTGCATGCTCTTGGAGAAGCATCAGAGCAAAACATTGTAACCAATAAGAGATTTTGGTTGTTTTCATAGCGTCACATTTTTCTAAGAATAACTAAAATTATAACCAACAATATCATCATTCAGATCAGTATTGGGATAGAATAGACAGTGAGAACTTTAAAAGACTTTGAGAATTTTATACAATCCCCAAATGTATAAGTAAATTACACATTTAAGTTCTCCATCATGTTTTCTGTTTTAGAAAGATTCTGCTTAACAAATAAACTTCAGCAGTACCAGAAGAAAACTATTTTTCTAGTAAACTTTATGGGAACCTAAGATTCCCAATGGAATCAAGATTATCTTCCTATTACCATTGTTTTCACTACCTTAATATAATTACATGCTTATTGGAACATTAATATCCCAACCCTAAGAATATATTACCTTCAGCAATCAGAGTGGTAAATGTAATATGAATCTTTGTAAGTATTAAGTGATTTTCCCGTAGTAGTAAACATAGCCTACACATTCACAATAGTCTTAGAAAACAAATACTGTGGTTATGCACAGTATTTTATGACAAACCAGTTGTTGTTGTTTTTTTAAAGAAAAGTTTAACACCTCGATAAAAATTCTTATCAGAATAAAATGTGACTAAAATTTAAAACATTGTCAAAGTAACATCCCATTTAAACTTTTCCACAGTTTACACAATGTATTTTTCAGTTTTGGAATATAATTTTTTCATTGTGAATTAAAATATAAATATACTGATACTTTCATAAACGTATATATTTAAGCACCTCATTTTTTATGAGGTAAAAGAACAAATTCTTTTGTAACAGTTTGAAATTAAAGATATCCTTAAGGTTTTATTAGAATATTAAAGGTTGACAGGTCTGAACATTATATTTAAACAGACCTCTATTTATCACAGTGACAAATAAGTTAGTAAAATAGTTTGGAAATTTCCAAAATAGCAGCGGCTCTGTTTTTTTTGTTTGTTTGTTTGTTTGGTTGGTTTGGTTTTTTGTGGTTTTTTTTAGGAGGTACCAGGGATTGAACCCAGGACCTCATACATGCAAAGCAGGTGCTCAACCACTGCGCTATACCCGCTCCCCTCTGTATTTTTTTTTTTTAAGATTTATTTTATTTGTCTCCCCACCCACCCACCCCACCACCCCACCCCTTGCGCTCTCTGTCTGCTCTCTGTGTCCATTCACTGCACATTCTTCTGTGTCTGCTTGTCTTCTCTTTAGGAGGCACTGGGAACCAATTCTGGGACCTTCCAACATGGGAGAGAGACACTCAATCACTTGAGCCACCTTAGCTCCCTGGTTTGTTGTGTCTCTCACTGTCTCTTCTGTTGCATCAGCTCTCCACACGGGCCAGCTCGCTTTCACCAGGAGGCCCCGTGAACCGAACCCAGGACCCTCCATATAATAGACGGGAGCCTAATCACTTGAGCCACATCCGCTTCTCCCTGTGCGTTTTTTAAAACCATTAAGAATATGATGAAGCTATTCTGATAAGGCACAGATTCCTTGTTCTTTTTATATATATTGATTATTTTAAAAGGGCTTTTATATCCTTCCCCTCAAAACAGACGAACCATTTAAGAGAACTGTGTTACTTTAACAGAGAGAGAAAGTCAAATTTTAGTTTTGCATCAGTACGCCATTTGGTAAACAAATCTTAGCACAGATCATAACAGACTGAGGTGGTGTCTGACAGATTTTTCTTCTATAAAGTTACTTTTTGCTATCAATATCAACTCATATATTTTTACTCAATAATGGCTTCTCAGTTTAGTAAATGCTTTTACAGACTTCCTACAACCTTTAATTTCCTATAATCTTTTATAACCGTTTATAACCATATAGACTAGTTACTTTACCTAACGACAAGTCTTCCACTAATTCTTCAACAACTTTCCTTATCCATTCAAGTCTTGTCCTACATATTTCCACCCTGATTTTATGAAAACCAGCCATCTTACCTTAGGACAAAACACACTCTTTAAACAAACTTTCATAAACTTTCTACTTCTTTTCATATCCATTTAAGCCTTGTCTTATATCCCTCATTTTGTTCTGTGAAAAACTAGTCCTTTCACTTTAGGCAAAAGAGTTATTTTTAAAGAGGTTTGTAATAATTTCTTTAGGTAAAAAATTACAATTTTATCATCTTAAAGATTCAACAGACATAATGTTAACTTACTAATATCCATATAAACCCTGGGAGATTACACCCAAGTAGAATAATATTAAAATAACTGTATTTTATGTAAGAAATGTTTTTTTTTTTTTTTCTTTCCTTCATAGGAGATCAACACCACTTTTTTATAATACCTTAAAATTATAAGTAACCTCAAAAGAATACTGACTTGGAATTCTGGATAATATATTATACAGTAATTATTTTTTTTAATTTGTAATTTAGAAAAACCAAATCTTTCGCCGATTTTTTTCATTACTTAATGAAAGTTTTCCATTGGATTATTAATTACTCTCATCTCAAGACTATTAAATTTTAATTGGGAAGGAAGCGGATGTGACTCAAGCAGTTGAGCACCTGCTTTCCACACGGGAGGTCCTGAGTTCAGTTCCCAATACCGCCTAAAAAAATTGGGGAATTACAGGACAGATGATGCAAATCAACGTTTATTCTGTAATGTCCCCTCTGTGTCTATCATTTTTAAATTCCAGGCCTGGTAGACAAAATTCTAAGCTAAATTCTCACTTCTTCCCTATCTTTCCACACCCAGCCCATTCCCCCCATAGTGTCCTAGACCAGTTTTAATGAGTCACTCAAATTTAGGCAAGGTTAGGAGGAGGCCCTGGGGGTAGGATAGGCTATAGAAAGATTGTGGAGGAATTTAGGACACCTTTTTCAGTTTTTTTTTTTTCTCCTTTGGTTTCTTTAGTCAGAATTTTATATGACCTTTTTCATTCTGTTTGGTTTTTCTAATTTGGGCACTAAGAGTATTCATTTACTTATATAAGCGCTTATTTAATTTTTAGCAATTTGAATAGAGCTCTTTTAAGAATTTTTGTTTGTTAATTTGATATTACCATCTGGAGGTATGAAAATAAACACTAAACACACAGACAGACACAAATAGAGTTAGACACACCAACAGAAACATAAAACTCACTGATTTGACTCATAATTCTTACTCTTTTGGTATGGTTATTTCCAGGTTTTCTATCCTTCTCCATCTGTGATTTTTACCACTTTTTTTTTTTTTTTTTTTTTTTTTAAGATTTTATTTATTTATTTATCCCCCCCCTGCTGCTTGTGCTTGCTATGTCCATTTGCTGTGCATTTTTCTGTGTCTGCTTGTCTCCCTTTGTTGGGTCGTCTTGCTGTGTCAGCTCACCGAACCGCATGGGCGAGCTTGCCTTCACCAGGAGGCCCTGGAAACGAACCCAGGGCCTCCCATATGGTAAACGGGAGCCCTATCGATTGAGCCACATCCGCTTCCCCTGATTTTTACCACTTTTAAGATCTTTTAATTCTTAACCCTCGTTGCAATATTATCCATTATACATGCCACATTGTATTTTATAATCATTAAATTTTCTCCTATATGCATGCCCCTTTAACTGCTTTTACAAATGAAGAAATAAGCTCAGGTCTGATAACTTGCCTAAATGTCAAGGTGACTTTAACAGGGCAGGAAAGGTTTCCTTAAGATATTAAATTCTTTCACGCAGTGTTGTGGATATTCAATAAATGTTATATGATGGTGCGGGGCCTGAGCCTAGTCTTACGATTTTGGTGTTTTAATCTGTTTAGATTTCAGACAATTTCAGTGCTTTTCATTCAGAAGTATTTTTCTTCTCTGTCTTTAGTGAATAAGATTTTATGGTCTCATGATCAGTATTCCTATTCTCACTCAGTTTCTTACTCTTGCTCAGTTTTCACTTACACAGTTTTACAAATCTGAGAAAAAAAATATTAGGAAAACATAGAAATCTGCTCTTGGAATCTCTAGTCCTTTATCAAAACATGGGTAGATGTCTTTTTCCTTCTATTTATTTAAACAAGCTGCTTTTTAACCTTCTTTAAAGCTATTCTCTATACAGCATGTGATTTTAAATGAGAAGACAAATGTGAATGCTGAATTAATACCCCATAGCTTTAAATTCAACCAGTCTGATGCTTTTGTCTTTTATAAAAGATGCTGGCAGCTGGAGAAGAAGGGCAGTTACTATCTGTGATCTCCATTCTCAGAGTCAAACTGTTCATTTGCAGTCGCAGCTCAAACTGCGCACGCACCCAGACACACACACATACACACAGAGGGATGCTTGTTTGGCTGAAGCTGTCTGTTTATTCAGCACAGAATCTTCCCAGGCTCCCAGATGTAGAGAGCTATGTGAGTTGATGCAGGAGACAGAACCGCAACTCTACATAGGCTAAGGTGAGCAATGTGGTGGATTGACCATGCAGGGATGTTGATGTGGTGTGGCTGTACCTGCCTGTTCTGTGAAAGGCACTTCTCTGAAGCTGTGAAGGTGAGGAGCCCAGGGATCCTCTAGAAGCTTCATTGCGGCTGGCTCTTTGGTGAGGGGATGCATTCCCAGTGGTAGCTTGCCCTGATTTTTACAGCATTATTCTCGGAAATGAAGTATATGCAGCCGTGACAGACTATGGCACAGCTCCTCTGCATCTTGGAAGCTGGGACAAATGGAAAGAGCTTATAGCCAACAGAGGTTGTGATTTGTTTTCACGATCCAAGCTTGCTCTGGCAGTGTACAAATGAAGGATGATCTTTGTGGCAAGCAAAAACAGCAGATTGCCTGACAGGGGGTTTTGGTAAGATAAATGTGTTGCTTGTGATGTTTTCTTCTTCTTTTTTCTATTAGCCATATAGACTTGCCTCTTAGCAGTAATTAAAACATTTTGCAGAGTCACATTTGGTGAAAAAGGATGAACAAGGGAGGCAGAAAGGAAAATAGTATTTCCAATCATTATTTGTGACCTTCAGAGATGATTATCAAGTTTTCTCAGATGTCCATAAATAGACAGGAGCCAGAAATTTCAATAGCAAAGAATGTAGACTAACAATTAGATAGCCTTTCCCTCTTTTGAACAATCATGATTACCCCCTTTTTCCCCCAGCCTTCCCTATAGCCTTAAGTGAAGAAGGAAAAATAAGGCTTTTCCCTTTTACTGAGTTGTCACCAGTGGGATAGTAATAGGCTAAGAACATAAGCATGGAGGTGGAGGAAGGCAAGATGAGGAGTCTATTTTCATAGCTGTGCGTTGGTGGGTGTTTATCTTGGGTTCATTATCATTACTGTTCAGTATCAAGTGGTTGTTAGCACTGTATCTCTTTGCCTGTACTGTGATTAAATCCCTCTTATGTTTTCTTTCATATAGTTTTCATTGACAGACCCAGTTCTGACAAAAAAAGCCTTTTTTTAGTTACTATTAATACATATTAGCTTTTATTAGAGAAAAGGTAACTGCAGAAAGTAGCACCAAAATATTTATGGACCCCAAAAAAGATAAGGAAATTTTCTCTCTAAAATCTAGGTTTTGGTTTTAGCAGATTTTTAGAGTATTGATTTGGGAATCTTTAATGGGCGTATTATTATATAAGTTAGAGAAATGAATCACATTACATCTGTGAAACCCTACCAGAAATACCCTGTCTAATCTGCTGTAAATTGGAATCTATTTATTATATTTTTCTAAGCATAAAGGTTTGCTTTTCCTCATCCTAACTTAGGCAAGTGTTGTTGGAAGATACAGTAACTGTGATTTATTAGCCTAGTTCAGATCTTCTTCTTATGCCCTTCTTCTCACCAGTAGGGAGAGCTAAGTTTCCTAGCTGCTGCGAAAGGGCACAGAAGAGAGAAATCCATTGACACCTGACTTTTTGTCGACTCATTGGTTATGTAAGTCCTGTAAATACGACTATCCAACTATTCATATACTCTATTAGGTTACTGGGCAGGTGGCCCCTTCCCTTTTTACTTTCCTTATCCTCTCAGTATTCCTCTGTTCTTTTGGAAGCCTTTTTGGTAACACCAAGTCTCAACCTTCTACCGTGTGAATTCTAGGAAGCAGTGAATAGGCAAATCCTTTTTATTTATTTATGTTTTTGAGTTGCCTGCATTCTTTAACTGTGTATTTTTATCTTGATTATGATAAAATTCCAAATTCTGTATTCTCTTGGCACAGTAATGGAACCTACAGCAATAATGCTTTTTCCTCGTTTATGACCTGGTTAAAGCAACAACTTCACTTTCTATCTTTGAGGCCCCAGTTTAAATGTCACCTCTTCAAAGAAGCCTTCTATGACCTCCCATTTTAAAGTAGGTTTCCCTCCCTTGCATTATTCCTTTTCTTACAGCCCCCTGTTGTTTTTCTTCAAAGCCCTTTTCACAATTTATAATGTGTGGTTATTGGTTTTCTGTCTACCACTTTTCTCTTCAGCCATAAGCCTAATGAAGACAGAGACTTTGTTTTGTTCATTATTATATACCCAGTACCTAGGAAAATGCTTGCCTGAGAGTTGAAGAAAAGCTGTATTAGAAGAAAGGCAGTATTGCACATGCAAAAGTCTTATGGTGGGAAGAAACTCTGTGAGCACCAGGGGCTAAAAAAAAAAAAAGGCCAGCGTGATTAGAACGGGGAAGCAAGAGGAAACTACTATAAAATAAAGCTAGAGAGTGTGATCCACGGCCTAACCATATAGGACTTCATAGACCATGTTCAGATTCTAGTTCTTGCTTTTAAGAGTTGAGGAAAGCTATTAAAATTTTAAGCATTGGGTGATTTAGGACTTCTTTTTTAAAAATTGCTGTAGCGTAAGTGTGGGTCTAAGTGAATGCAGGTAAATTAGTTAGGATGAGTAGTCCAGGAGAGAGGTGATGATAGTTGTCCTAAGGTGATGGCAGTGATAGATGAAGCATATTGTGTAATTTGATGGAAATGTAGAAAGGAAAATCAACAGGACTTGGCATTAGATTAGATATTGGTAGAAGGCAGAATGTCAAGAATGCTCCTGGGTTTTGGTTTGGTTTAGTTTGGTTTTGGCTTTGTAAATTGATGGGTAGTGATGCTTTAGATGACCAGGAGGATGACGAATTTTAGGATATGTAGATTTTGATAGTAGTCAAGTAACCATTTGGATCTGCAAGTCTAGATTCCAAAGGAGATCCTACTACTCTTATCATTGGGAAACCTTCAGTGGTATCCTTGGAATAAATTCCAAACAGTAGTTTAGATCCACCTTTGCAGCTCATATCCTACCATAGCCCTCTCCTATGCTATGTCTCCTATTTCCAGTTGCATGAACTCTTCAGTTATCATGCACTTCCTTTTTCTGGACCTTGGCTGATACTGGACTATGAACCTGAAATGCCTTTCCTTACCCCTTCTTTTCCCACCAAAAACTTCTTCCTTCAAGGCTCATTTCAATTGCCACCTCCTCTAAGAAGCCTTCTCTATACCTTTTCCTTTCTTCTGAATTCATGGTTTCTTTCTGTGTTCCAAGAACTACTTTGCCATCCTATCTATCTACTGTATCATTTATTTAATTGGATCTGTATTTCAGTTGATCATTTCCATGTCTCACCAAATAGATCATGTGTTCCTTGAGAGCAGAGATTATACCTTTATTCAGGGCTTTACATAAAGAGAACAAAACATGTTTACAAAATGAAGTAAATAGGGAAGCGGCTGTGGCTCAATCAGTAGGGCTCCTGTTTATCATATGGGAGGCCCCAGGTTCGGTTCCCGGGGCCTCCTGGTGAAGGCAAGCCCGCCCGCACGGCGTGGTTAGCTGACCCAGCGAGCACAAGCAGCAAGCGGGGGATAAATGAAATAAATAAATAAAATCTTTTTAAAAAATTAAAAAAAAAAAAAAGGAAATAGAAGCTTCAATCTGTTCTACAGCCTGCTTCTGTTCCTTAGTGTCATAGTGCCATGATGTGCTGATCTGTCTGCTTCCAGTTATCTCTAGGCTGTCCTGTATTTTTACTCTGCAAATTCATGAACTAGTCCCTTTCATGACATACTACTACTTTTGATATGAACTTTATTTGTAATTTATCAGAAAACCTGAAATCTTGCCATTATTTATCATATGTGAAGGAACTGACCAAGGCAAGAAAAAACCAGCATACATAGCTGGCCTTGTTCTCTGTGTTTCTTCTTTTCCCATTCTCTGTTTGGAGTAATTCCAGAATCCATGCATTCTATATTCAGTGAGATTGCTGTTGGCATTTGAGACTGGATAATTGTTGACCAGGAATATTCTATGCATCACAAGAAGAATTACCCCCATGCATTTCTTAGCACCACCTCACCCCCCATCCCACAGATGATACTGCCCACAGTCAAGCCATTTACAGATTTATGCTAATTCTTTATAGGTGTGCTTAATTTAATCCTTTTTAGTCACAAATTAAAGTTGTCCTGTTGTAACTTGAAAGTATAAACTAGATTCTATCTTCTAAGTTCCCTTTGAGAAAGTTGCTTTATATATTGTACTTTGTCTTTAAAGATCTTGAATGAGAAAAAAAACTAAGCAAATCTGAACATTATATTGCAAAAGAATGAGGTATAGGTAAAGATAATTTAACATTTCCAGGATCTTTTAAAACTGATGACTCTTAAGGTATTAGAGAAAGTAAACACAGCAGCATTTATACCACCTTTGTAGGTGTATCTGCTTTGTACTATTGTTTAAAAAAGCAGTGTTTATCAAAATTAAGTATAGATTCTAAGATTGCTAAAGATTTTTTTTTTAATGGATCGAAACTTGATCTGTTGAGAAGGTTTTATCAAGAGTGCAAGAATGATTTCTCCCTTCTGTTTAAATAAATTTCTCTTGAAATAATTTTTCACTCCATTGCAGTAATCGTGTAATGCTGGAACTACAATCTCATAGGTGTGCTATAAAACAGACAGCCTCAAGATTTGGAATTAAAGATTTTAGTTTACCTCTAAGCCAGGCTTTTCACGTAGAAAATGAGGACAGTAATGCCTGCCTTACTGGATTAATGAGTAATATGGGTAAGTGCTAATAAGCATGTAGTAGGAGTTGTACAATGCATGATAGCTTCTTTTCTTTCTTCTGCTATGATGCGTTGTGGGGCCACTCCTCAGGTTGTCATTCTCAGGTAGGACAAACAGCTGATTTTTTTCTTTTTTTTTTTTTTTTAATACTTTTTTACTTTTATTTCTTTAAAGAAACTTAGATTACATAAATGTTACACACAAAATATAGAGGATTCCCATATGTCCCGCTCGCTAGCCCTCCCACATTTCCCACATCGACAGCATCCTTCATTAGTGTAGTACATTTGCCACAACGGATGAACACAAATTGGAGCATTGCCACTAAGCGATGATTATATTTTACATTGTAGTTTACACTCTCTCCCGTACATTTTTGCAAGTTATTACAAGATATACAATGGTCTGTATCTGTCATTGTAATGTCATTCAGTATAATTCCCAAGTCCTGAAAATGCCCCCAAATTACACCTATTTTCCCCCCTCTCTCTCTCCTCAGAACCTCCAGTGGCCTTCACATCCACGATAAAAGTTCTTCCATTGCTAGGATCACAACAAGTCTATAGTAGAACAACTGTAAGTCTATTCTAGTCCATCTTCCATTCCCCAATCCTGAGGATTCTGTGATGGTGATGCCCACTCTCCCTCTAATTGAGAGGAAGCTTAGATTCCATGGGGCAGATGGATGGGACTTTCTTGCTTGCAGTTGCAGCCTCTCTCTGTTCCTTGAGATGGTCGTTGTCAGTCATCATCTCCTTGTTAGTTGTCCTGGGTGAGTCCAATGAACTGGAGAGGTGTTGCAAGTCTGTAAGATTCAGGGCCCAACTGGCACATGGACAGCCCAAAGATTTATGTCTCTTGGACATATAACTATCAACTCTAGTACTAACTATAGGTTCAAATAGAGGGGCAGCAGAGCCATGTGTAGGGAAAACACAACTGAGTCCAATTCTATCACACTGGGGAGCATAAATTCCAAAGTAGGCCCAGTGGCAGGGCGCCAAACTCCTGAGCTATCTGCCCTGCCTATAGTGTCTGGATGTCTCCAGAGCCCTCAGGAGCCCTGCTATTTGAGGTAGTATTTACTTTGGCAGTTAATGAGTTCCTGCTGAGACATGTGTAAGAGTAACCTCTGAAATGACCTCCCACTCACTTTGAAGTCTCTTAGCCTTATAAACTCATTTGTCTTTACCCTTTCCCCCTTTTGGTCAAGGTCTTTTTCAGTTGCATTGCTAGTTGATTCTTGGTAGTAATCCCTCAATGCCAGGGAGGCTCATCCCCAGGAGTCATGTCCCATGCTGAGGGGAAGGTAATGCATTTATATGCTGAGTTTGGCTTAGAGAGAGGCCACATTTGATCAACAAGGAGGCTCTCAGGAGGTAACATTTAGGTACCCTGTAATACTATGCTGTTTCAGTTTCAAAAGTAAAGGTTCATAATTATGCAGACTGAGATAGGAAAGAGAACCATGCTTCTTACCAATGACCAGCAGCTGTTTATCTTGTCTTGTCTTGGAGTAGGAAGGGGAAATAGGAGAGGCACAGTGTATTTTCAGAGAAAGGAGATCAAGGGAGCCCGCTTATGGAGCACAAGTGGCATGGCTTCTAGTGAGAGACGGATTAAAAGAAATTCTCGGGAAACGGATGTGGCTCAAGAGGTTCGGCGTCCGTCTACCATATGGAGAGACCGGGGTTCGATCCCCAGTACCTCCTGGTAAAAAAAAAAAAAAGAAAAAAGAAATTCCCTTCTCCAGGATTAGGAGGCAGAGCTGACCTTAGGGTTGTTCCCTTTTTTTTCCTGTTCCTGCCAAGTAGTAGGGAATCCCACCAAGGTTTGCTCTATTTATCCCATCCCAAAACTGACATTTTTAAAGAATTCTCAGAAGATCAGTTTATACAAATAGCAATCTTAATGTATTTAATTTCCTTTTCAAACAAGGAAATGTCATAATTTTTGAAAACTCTTAAATTCAGTAGGGTCACTAGATTTTTGTGAATTTAACCTTTATTCCTGATTTGGAAGGTGACTGTGCTGCTGCTTTTTTCAAATAAAATGAGTTTGTTTCATTAACAGATGACAAGCAGTTGGACAGTAAGGAAGTGTCACCTCCAGTATTGAAAAGCAACTTAAATACAGTCCTCAAAGTTGAGGATAGGATTACTGTTGGAGTTATCTATCCAGTAGTCTAGTCATTGGTTAATTTTCCATCATACTTACGTGGTTTTTTTGTTTGCCTGTTTTATTAGTAAAGATCTGTTCACATAAGTCTCAGAATTATGTCTGAGAATATTCAAAGCAACTTTATTTTGGTCTTGTCTCAAAACTTTGGCTTAATATAAAAATAGAATTCTTCCCAAATATATTTATGAAAAAAACTAACATTGCTGCACAGTTAAGATTAGTAACTGTTTATTGAACCTTTTCGATTTCAAGCTTGTACTAATTAAGGAATTTATGTGTATTCTCTAATTTAATCCTGCAAGGTAGGTGTTATTATCCCCACTTTAAAAAGTGAGAAAATAGAATCAGAAGTTAAATAGAGTAAGTTTTAGATCTAGGAGTCATATTCCAGCTGTGCTTGACTCCCAATATCCAAACTGTTTCCACTCTGCCATACTCCCTCACTAAAATCACTGCTGCTGATTTTATCATTTACCTACTTAACCATTTCCCCAAAATTATTTCTTAGTTTGACTTTTAAAGAAAATAATGAAAGGATAATATGAAAGACAATAAAAAGTTTTGATAGTCTTCTAGTGGAGGTGCTAATGGAAAGATATGATTACATCAGTATTTGAGAAAATGTAATATAAATCTATTATTTCATTCAGCAGATGTTTAACATCTGTTTTCTAGACACAAGGGAAACCAACCTAAGAGACAACGAGTCTACCCTTGGAATGCTCACAGACATTAATAGACAAGGTGGATTGAGAAAAAGGAGAGCTGGAGATGCCAAAAACCATCAAGAAGATGTTGGGATAATGTTTTGTCCATGATTTAAGAGCCCTTGAATGGTTGGCCTGAAAACGATTGACATGCAATGTCAATGCAAAGCAAAATGAGCAGAACTTGGAAACTGCTTATAAACTTGGGAGAGATGGGGGGACAGTATCAGGAAGACGATTTTATCCTGGATTACTGGGAAAAGGATGAAAATAGTTATATAAGAAAACAAAGTCTTTATGAAGGAGAGAAGAGGAAATGATATGCTTGCCTGGAAACGTAAATTTTTTTTTATACCTTAGAATTAGAAGGATGTCCAAGTAGAAAAAGCTACTAGTCAGTTGGCAAATTAAGTCTGGAGACAGCATTAAGGAGTCATTTAGGTAGTAGAGATTCTGAAGCCTAGAGAGGGTGTCACAGTTAAACCCAGTCTACAGACCTGGATGGCCAAACATGCCATCAAAAAGCTAGGTGCTGGGGAAGCAAATGTGTCTCAAGCATCTGAGTACCCACCTCCCACATAGGAGGCCCTGGGTTCAGCTTTCTGTACCTCCTAAAGAAGACAAACAATGAGCAGACACCAAGCAAAAATAACAGACAGACATTGAGCAAAAACAATGAGGGAAAAAATGAGCAGACAACAAACAAAAACAAATGAGTAGGGATTCCCCGGTGCCTCCTAAAGAAAAAACAGACAGACAACCAGAAAAAAAAAAAAAAAAAGGCAATGAGCAGACAATGAGCAAACAGACAAGGGAGCCATGGGAGGGAGAGGGATGTAGCTAGCTGCTATATCCAGCAAGCACCATAGGCAAAGGGAGGCATGGGCTGAGCTCTTTAAAGACCTGCAAAAATATCAGAAACCTAAAAATTATCATCTAAAATATGAACAAAAAAATTTTAACCTAATTTAATAAATATTTAATGAAATGTTTACAAAATGCAACTCTCAACTTCAGTTATTGTTATATATTTAACATTCATAAACATTTCATTTCATTTGAAAACAACTTGTGTTATAGATTTTCTCAGTTCTTCAGTAAGTGTCAAAAATAGCCCAGTAGGGAATCGAATGTGGCTCAAGCGATTGGGCTTCCACCTTCCACATGGGAGGGTCCCAGGTTCAGTTCCCGGTTCCTCCTGGAGAAGGCGAGCTGGCAGAGCAGGCAGGTGCGGCGAGCTGACACAAGATGATGCAACCAAAGAGACAAAAAGAGGAAAAAGAATGAGAGACACATAAAACCAGGGAACTGAATCAGGTGATTGAATGCCTCTCTTCCACATGGGAGGTCCCACATTTACTTTCTGGTGCCTCCTAAAAGAGAAGGCGAGCAGACACAGAGAGCGCACAGAAAATGGACACAGAGAGCAGACAGTGACGGGGACAGGAGTTGGGGGAGATTAATAAAATAGCCCAGGGAAGTGGCTGTGGCTCAATCAGTAGGGCTCCCGTTTACCATATGGGAGGCCCCGGGTTCGGTTCCCGGGGCCTCCTGGTGAAGGCAGGCCCGCCCGCATGGCATGGTTAGCTGACCCAGCGAGCACAAGCAGCAAGGGGGGGATAAATGAATAAATAAATAAAATCTTAAAAAAGCCCAGTAGCTATCCTCATTGGTCCCTAAGAAATAACAGGTGGGGATCATAAGGCAACCAATCAGAACAGTAAATAGCCGGGGCCCCTCCCCAACATTAGGAAAGGGGAAGAAAGGCCTACCCTGGGGCCCCACATGCACATCTCACCCTCTAGCACACCCACACCCATGACTAGGGTCTGTACTTTTCTTTTTTTCTTTCATTTTTCAATAAACTACTCCCTTGCCTACCATAAGAAAAAAAAAAAAGCCAGTAGCTGGAGTTTACCAAGATGACAATGTAAGGCATTCCAGGTTGCCATACCCCCCACAGAATCTTTTTTTTTTTTTTTTTTTAAAAAGAGGTACCAGGGATTGAATCCAGGACCTCATACATAGGAAGCAGGCACTCAACCACTAAGCTACCTCCGCTACACACACACACAGAATCTTTAAACAACTAGCAACAACTGGCAAAGCCATTGTCCTCAAAACTAAAGAAAACAATGAAAGGATTGCAGCACTGAGCGAGTGCTGAAGCACAATAAAACACTTTGGATAGATTGTACAAGGCATGGGACTGTATAACACAGTGAACCATGTCATGGAAGATGGACCATGGTTAACAGTACAAATATGAGAGTGTTTTCTCATGAACTATGACAAATGTACAATCCTAATACATATTGCTAATAATAAGGGGTTGTATGGAAAAAATACACCAAATATAACTTGGATCACAGTTAGTGGTAATAGTCTGATTATGTTCTTTCATAATCTGCAACAAATGTTCCGCAACAATGTAAGGTGTTGGTGGAGGAGTGATGTATGGGAATTCTGTACATTATGTGTGATTTGTAAGCTCACAACTTCTCTAATAAAAAACATTTTAAAAATTATGTATGAAGAAATAAAAAGTATATATATTTTTAAAAAGTGGTAGGAGAAACTCCTGGCACCTTAGCTGGCCTGACTCTCACCCCTCCCCTGTGTGGTGTGGAGCCAAGGGTCCTAATGTGGGACCCTTGCCCTGTTTTGGAGGAGTAGAATAACCCCATTATGCATACCTGGGAGCCTGTATGTCAGTGCCAATCTTTGGGGTGGCAAACGGAGACTGAACTAAGAAACTCTTCTCAAGCTCACCCTCCCAGAACTTGCCTTGCAGGCAGAAAATGCAGACATCTAAAGCACAGTATGAAACATTTAAGTCAACGCTGCCTGGGACAAAGGCTTACCTGCTTTAAATCATAAAATAGAGCACCCCAGAGGGAAAGAAAGTCTGTTTCATTGGGAGTAGAGGGGGCATTTGAATTCTAAGGCCAGGGGAAAGCACAAACCGAGAACAATACCCTACAGTCACAGTCAGATCTTCTTGATAGAAAGGCTAAACTCTGAAGGAGAGTACCAGCCAAACAATGGAGACAAGAAGACAGTGGTATGAGATACTTAAAGTCCTGAAAGAAAACAATTGCCAGTCAGTAATTTTGAGTCCAGAGAGATTGTCTTTCAAAAAGGACAGATTAAGACATTCCCAGATAAGTAAAAGCTCAGGGACTTCCTCACCACTAGACCTGCCCTAAAAGCAATGCTAAAAGGAGTTCCTTAGACTGAAAGGAAAGGACACTAAACAGTGGTTTGAAGCAGCATCAAGAATAAAGACCTTCAGTAAAGATAACCAACCATATAGATAATTAGAAATGCCATTGCTATTGTATTTTTTTAGTATATTTAGTATATTTAGTTATTTCTTAAAGATTCTAAAATGCATAAAAGTAATGTCCCAAATCTATGGTTTTATACATATAATGTATAAAGATATTATTTGTAACAAGTACAACAAAAAGATGGGGAGACAGAAGGGTATAGGAGCAGTGTATTTGTAGGCTTTTGAAGTCAAGTTGTTACCAAATCAAATGTGATTGTTATAGATGTGGGAGGTTAAATATAAGCCCCACGGTAACCATAAAGAAAATATATGAAAAATATATTCAGAAAGAAATGAGAAAGACTCAAAATGGTACAATACAAAAAATCAAATAAATCTGAAAGCAGGCATTATTGGAAGAATTGAGGAGGGGGGCAGTATAAAGACTTACAAAGACAAAATAGCAAAATGGCAGAAGAACATTCCTGCATTATCAGTAGTTACTTCAGATGTAAATAGATTAAATTCCTCCAGTCAAAAGGCAGAGATTGACAGAAGAATAAAAAAGGATGCCTCAACTATATACTGGTTAAGAGAGACTCACCTTTAATTCAAAGACATAAGTAGGCTGAAAGTGAAAGGATGGAAAATATTATATACTGTGCAAATAGTAATCAAAAGAGAGCTGGGGTGGCTGTACTAATATCAGATAAAATAAACTTTAAGTCAAAAACTGTTACAAGGTACAAAGCAGGTGGCTATATACTGATAAAAAGGAGTGAATTCAATAAGAAGATAGAACAAATATAAATATATATGCACCTACAGGCAGAGCCCCAAAATATATGAAGCAAATATTGACAGATTTGAAGAGAGAAATAGACAATTCTACGTAAGTAGTCGGAGACTTCAATACACCACTTTCAATAATGGATAGAACATTTAGACAGAAGACCAGTAAGGAAACAGAGAAGAATTGAATGATATTATAAACCAACTAGATTTAACAGACATATATTGAACAATTCACCCAACAGCAGCAGAATACACATTATTCTCTAGTGTACATTCATCATTCTCACAAAACAAGTCTCAATAAAATGAAAAAATACTGAAATTGTACAGTGTATCTTCTTTGACCAAAGTGGAATGAAGCTAGAAATCAGTAGCAGGGGGGGATACCTGGAAAATTTACTAATACATGTAAAAATTAACGCACTCTTAAACAACCAGTGAGTCAAAGAAGAAATCACAAGGGAAATTAGGATATCTCTTGAGGTGAATTAAAATGAAAACCCAACATACCAAAACATAGGGTGCAGCAAAGACAGTGCTGAGAGGGAAATTTATAGCTGTAAATCCTTTCATTAAAACAGAAGAAAGATCTCAAACCAGAGACCGAACCACACAACTGAGAGAATCAATGAAACCAAAAGGTAGTTATTCAAGGGAAGCAGATGTGGCTCAAGCAATTGGGCTCCCATCTACCATATAGGAGATCCAGGGTTCGATTCCCGGGGCCTCCTGGTGAAGGCAAGCTGGCCCACCTGGAGTGCTGGCCCATGCAGGAGAGCTGGCGCAGCAAGATGACGCAACAAAAAAAGACAGAGGAGAGACAATAAGAGACGCAGCAGACCAGGGAGCTGCGGTGGTGCAAGAGATTGAGTGCCTCTCTCCCACTCTGGAAGGTCCCAGGATCGGTTCCTAGTACCGCCTAAAGAGAAGACAAGCAGACAGAGAAGAGCATACAGTGAATGGACACAGAGGAGACAGCACAAAACAATGGGGGGGGGGCAGAATAAATCTTTTTAAAAAAAGATAGTTATTTGAGAAGGTCAATAACATCGGCAAATTATTACCTAGATTGGCAAAGAAATAGAGAAGACACAAATAACTAAAATCAGAGACGAATGGGGGGATGTTACTACTGACCTCATAGAAATAAAAAGGATTATAAGACAATTATAAACAGCTGTTCACAACAACTTAGATAACCTAGGTGAAGTAGACAAATTCCTAGAAACACACACTGCCTACACTGTCTCAAAAAATAAAAAATAGAAAATCTTAACAGACCAATAACAAGTAAAGAAATTGAATCAGTTAGGAAAAACCTCCCAGCAAAGAAAAGTTCAGGACCAGGTGGCTTCCTAGTGAATTTTACCAAGCATTTCAAAAAGAATTAACACAATTCTGCTCAAAGTCTTCAAAAAAACTAAAGAAGAGGGAACACTTCCTAACTCATTATATGAGGCTAGTATCATCCTACTACCAAAGTCAGATAAAGATACCACAAGAAAAGAAAATTACACACCAATATACTGTATGAATATAGATGTAAAAATCTTCAACAAAATACTTGCTAACCAAATCCAGCAGCACATTAAAAGTGGAATTTATCCCAGGTATGCAAGGGTAGTTCAACATCAGAAAATTCATGTAATATACCACATTAATAGAATGAAGGAAAAATAACCACATGATCATCTCAATTGATGAAAACAGTGGAGTGAGTACGGGGTTGAGTAGTAGGAAATGAAATTAGAGAGATAATGGATATGGTACAGATGCCAGATCTGTAGGGCTTTTTAGTCCATTGTAAAGACTTTGGCTTTTACTCTGAGATTGGGAACCATTGTAGAGTTTTGAGAGTAAAAAGTATTGTGATCTGACTTATGTTTCAAAAGTATCACTCTGGTTGCTCTGTGAAGAATTGATTTTAAGGAAATTATTACATTAATTATAGGACACTGTTGCAGTAATCCAGACAAGAGCAAATGGTGGCTTGGACCAGGGTAGCTGCAGTGGAGGTTCAGCAAGAACTGTCAGATTCTGGATCTATTTCACAAGTAGAGCTTAAAGAGTTTGCTGGGGCAATATAGTGTATATAGGGTAAAAATACAGACTCTCTAGCTAGGCTGCCCGGGTGTAAACATTGACTCTACCTCTTCTTTCTTCTTTCTTCTTCTTGTAGGTTTACAGAAAAGTCATGTCTGCCACTTCTTTACTTTGTGATTTGGGGCAACTTACTTAAATTCTCAATTCCTTGGTTTTCTTAGATATGAAATAAGGATAATAATAACCCATCTCATAGTGTCATTTTAATAATTAAATAAGTTACTAAACATACAAAGGGTTTAGAACAGTGGCATATAACAGGTACTATACTATATGTGTTAGCAACTATGATTATTAATGTTGTTAATTGGATATAGTATATGAGATAAAGAAGGAATCAAATCTGACTCGAAGGCTTTGGGTCTGAGCAGGTGGAAAGGTGAAGTAGCCATTAGCTGAGATGGGAAAGACTATAGGGGGGAGGGTTTGGGCAAAATCAGGAAATCAGTTTGGCACATTATAAATCTGAAATGGCTATTAGGCATAATACAAGTAGAGATATTAAGTATCTAGTTGGATATTAGAGTCTAGAGTTAGGGGAAGTATGGGCTGGTGATACACGTTTGGAAGTCTTAAGCAAATAAGGACATTTAAGACTATTTTAAGAGCCAGAAAAGTAATCAGATCCTAACATGGGGGTGGAGGTGTATAGTTTGGGCAACCCCTCCTTGGACTGTCTTATCTTCACAAACTACCTACAAGTCATCATGGCCAGATTATCCTGGGAAAGCGAGATTATCACAGTCCCACAGAGTTTTTCAAATTCTTTCATTGCTTTAGAGTTTTGTTTTATCAAATATTGTTTGAAATAATTGGATTAAGCTCAGGATTAGAAATCTTTTGTCTTAATGAGAATTGTGTCATAAAAGTATTTGTAGCATTCTCCAGATATCAACCAATCATTATCAGCCATCCAAAATCCACCACTTGCAAATTTAAATAAAATTAGGAGAAATCCCTGATTTAAAGTGTGATACTCAAAACTAGTTCCTCTTTGTTAATATAGATGAATAAGAATATAAATTTGTATGCATTCCTGTGAGTGTATGTGCCCACAATGATAAAAAGTGGTTAATTTGGGGGATTATGGGAAGATGGTGACGAAATAACAGGCAGAGCTGAATGCTCTCACAAAAACAACAGAGAAAGAGTCAAAAGCTGTCCAAGTGACCTTCTTTGGGGGTCAGCAGACCAGGACAGTGCTACACAACTCCCAGGAGGGTGAGGAACAGAGAGACTAAGGATCTGAAATGACAAACATGAGTTGCCAAGCCCCTGTGGCAGCTGGGAAGGGCTCCCCTCCCCCACCCCCAAGATATTAAACTGGGCTAAAACCCCTGTCTCACTGTAGCTTACTGAGAGGGGAACAGACAGCTGTTTCAAGGGAAAAGGGAGGGGAGATTGGGGTGCTTTTCTACAGTGAATTTGGCCAGCAGATCCCACTTTGGATCTCCGATTCAGAGATTCAACACAGGAGCACAGGAAAGCCAAGACTGAAACACCTCCATGGAAAGGTGTGCTGACTAGTGTCATCTGCTGGCTGGTCTAGAAATTGCATGGACAAAAACTGCACTCTGTATCCAACCCCTGCAAGAAAATCTGTGCCTGGCTAGTGAGTCCTTGGCCTGATTTTGAAAACTTAAGCTGAGCAATTTTATTTTAAAGACTAAGAATAATATCAAATATCAAAGAAGAGCTGTGAAAAAAGAAAAAAAAAAAACAGCAGTAGGCAAGAGAGAGAAATTAGCCATCAGAGTAAATAAATTCACCAACATATTCAGATGCCTACACATCAGCCATACGAGGAAATAGGAAGAGATGGCCCAGCCAAAAGAACAAACCAAATATCCTGAAGAGATACAGGATTGAATACAATTAATCAGTGATAATCACACAACTCTCCTAAATCACTTCAAAGAATTTAAAGAAAATATGACTAAAGAAATAAAGGGGGAAGCGGCTGTGGCTCAATAGGTGGGGCTCCCGTTTGCCATGTGGGAGGCCCCGGGTTCGGTTCCCGGGGCCTCCTGGTGGGGGCGGGCCCGCCTGTGCGGCGTGGTTGGCTGACCCAGCGAGCACGGGCAGCAAGGGGGGGATGAATGAATAAATAAATAAAATCTTAAAAAAAAAAAAAAAAAAAAGAAATAAAGGATATTAAGAAGACACTGGGAGAGCATAAAGAACCATTTGAAAGCCTTCCAAGAAAAGTAACAGACCTTATGGGAATGAAAGACATGATGGATGAGATTTAAAATACATTACAGGGGCTGAAGTCTCTCTTCAGAACCCCGCCATGCTGGCGGGGGAGCTGAAGTCTATTCTTCAGACCCCCTCATTGGAAGAGCTTCCCAATAAACTTCCTGCCTGCAATCATTAGTCTCTGCGTCCCAGTGAGTGCCATTTTTCTCTAACATTTGGTGCCGAAACACCCAGGTCTGGGATTGCTGAGACTGACTGGTTGGTGAGCAATCTCCACCCTGCCACTGCCAAGAGAACCTATCCAACACTGGACACCAGATCATAGCTGGGTGAGTCAAGGATTTCTCCACCAGAGGATCCTGCTCTCTCTCTCTCTCTCCTTTCCCGTTGTCCAGGACAACCCACCAAAAAACCCCTAGCGCTAGCTAGGTCAGTGATCCTCACCATCCCCGAGGGCCACGGTGGGCGGTATGCCTGCATCGTCATGGGAAGAGGTCCCTCGGCTCTGGAGATGTCTGGCTCCAAGCGTGGTCTCCCGTTTCCTTGGGTGATTTCCGACTGATTTGGGGATGCCTGTCTCACTTGGAATCTCCCCTGTTCTTTCCTTTTTAGAGAGCCTTAGTCTCACCCACGCCACCTAAAATGCAGAATTCAATTTCTGCCCCCCCCCCCAAAAAAAAAAAAACCTGCCTCTGGGTTGTCTCCTTCATAACCTTAAAACTCTCAACCCAGAAGGAGACATCAAACCTAAAAAGCTCATTTTCTATTCGACCTCTGTGTGGCTGCAATACAAATTGGACAATGAAAGTCAATGGCCGGAGAACAGCACTTTGAATTGCCAAATTCTCTGAAACTTAGAGAATTTCATCCAGTGCACCTGCAAGTGGTCAGAAATTCCTTAAGTTCAGGCATTTCTTTTCCTTCTTAATTGTCTCTCCCTTTACCAATCCTATCCCTCTTATCAGCTCCTTCTTTTATACCAAAAACCCTCTCAGAAACTTTCCTTCCCCTCCTTTCTCACTCCCTACAACCTCTGAAAATCTCCACTTTCTATCTGGCAGACCAGGCTCCCCCAACTTTCATCCCTCATCATATAGGCATGGAGCCAGTGCTCACCTCCCCTCCCTGCCTCTCCCTGCCTCCCACACACAGGAAACCCTTCTTCTGACTCTGGTTTCTCCGATCACACCCCTCCTCCACCTCTTTATGCCTCATCAGTGCCACATGAACTTGCTCCATCCTCCTTCCCTTCCCCCACACCTCTCCCTGGACCCACTCCCTTCTCCCCACCCATCACCAGCTCTCAAGCTCAACTACCCCCTCTCCAGACTCCTTCCCCAGCTCCTGTCCTCTCTCTCCAGAAAGTGGCCCAGGCAGAAAGCATTATTCACGTTCACATCCCCTTCTCCCTCTCTGATCTCTCCTAAATCAAACATCGTCTCAAATTCTATTCCTCTGATCCTTCTTATCTTATCAAAAATTTAAACACCCAGCTGTCCCTAATAATCTTACTTAACAAACCTACAATTGCTCACCTCTTACAAGTAAGCTTTTAGCTAACTCCTAAGTCTAAGTGTACTCCTAAAAAGCAACAATCCAAAATATATGTGTTAAATACCTGTCTGTCTAAACTGCTGAATGAAAGTTTAACTGCATTTATAATGCTCAAATATTCTTAACTGTTGCTGATGGCTAGTGCTCAAATGGTTGGGCGTCCGTCTCCCATATGGAGGGACCTGGGTTTGATCCCAAGGACCTCCCGGTAAAATAAAAAATAGAAAATAAATTAAAAAAAAAAAAGGAGTAAAACCAAAGATATAAAATAACGAAAAGCCTAAAAATAGCCATACCAAAGCAGTAAGAATTATGAGTCAAGTTAATGAACTTTATGTTTCTGTCGGTGTGTCTTAACTCTTTTTGTGTTTGTCTGTTTGTTCAGTGTATATCTTAATACCTCCAGATGGTAATATTGAATTGATAAATGAAGATTCTTAAAAGAGCTCTATTCAAATGGCCAAAAATTAAATAAGCGCTTATATTATAAGTAATCAAAGTGTAAACTTAAATGGATATTGAAAGAAGAAAAAAGTTTGTAGGAATGCTAACTGATATTTGATAAGTTTGTTCAGGAAAGTGTGTTTTGTCCTAAGATAAGATGGCTGGTTTTCATAAAAGCAGAATGGAAGTATGTAGAACAAAACTTGAATGCATATGGCAAGTTGTAGAAGGTACTGTGGTAGTATTATATATTATAGGCTGGACGGAAAGTGTTATAAAATTAAAAGAAGGGGATGGATGTAGCTCAAATGGTTGGGTGTCCATCTCCCATATGGAGGGACCTGGGTTCGATCCCACTAAAAGAAATTCTTTAACCCTCTGTTAATCAAAGTGTACCAGTAAAATGTTCATGCATAAAATTCCTGAAAATCTAAAAAAAAAATACATTAGAGTGCAAATATTCTCGCTGTCCTGATTTTGTGATAATCAGGGTAGGCTAAACGTCTGCTGTATTAGAAACCATGCATGTGTCCCCAGACCTAGTTTTTCTCCCTAGGTCTGTTTTTTAGAATGCTGGTGATAAACCAAGCCTGATTTATATGACCACCCTGTATGGGAAATGACTGTAACTCTAGGTATCTTTGGTCAACCTTAAGAGATATAGCAGGGGGGCAGATGTGGCTCAAATAGTTGGGTGTCCATCTCCCATATGGAAGGACCTGGGTTTGATCCCCAGGACCTCCCAGTAAAAATAAAAATATGTATATAGAAGGCGCACGGGCCATCAGGCCCCACAAGTGGGTGCGCCATCACACCCTGCCGAGCCACGCAGCAAGATGATGACATAACAGGAGAGTGACACAAGGGAGAGCCAAGATGAGATGTGCCGTAAAAACAGGAATTAAGGTGGCGCAGGCGGTAGGATGCCTCTCTCCCACATCGGAGGTTCTGAGGATCGAATCACAATGAAGACAGAGGAGAAGGATGAGAAGAGAGGGCAGGAAACAGACACAGAGAATTGCCCAGTGAATGGACACAAAAACAGCAAAAAAAAAAAGGGGGGGGTTAAAAATGGATAAAAGTAAATAAATAAATCTTTTTTTAAAATACATTAGGAGGGGGGTGGATGTGGCTCAAATGGTTGGGCGTCCGTATCCCATATGGAGGGACCTGGGTTTGATCCCTGGAACCTCCTGGTAAAAAAAGGAAAAATGTAGAAGGCGTGCAGGCCGCCAGTCCCCATCGAGCCACGTAGCAAGATGATGATGTAACAGGAGAGAGACACAAGGGAGAGCCAAGACAAGACACGCCAAAAAGCCAGGAACTAAGGTGGCACAGGTGGCAGAACGCCTCTCTCCCACATCAGAGGTCCCCAGGATCGAATCCTGGTGAAGACAGGAGGAGAAGAATGAGAAGAGAGGGCAAGAAACAAACACAGAGATTTGCCCAGAGAATGTATACAAAAAAAAAAAAAAAACAGCAAAATGGGAGAGGGGGGTTAAAATGGATAAAGTAAATAAATACATCTTTTTTAAAAATACATTAGAAGCACATAAGAGCAAATTTGAATTGCTTGAAGACAGAATTAGTGATTTCAAAGACAGGTGAACAGAAAGAGAAGAGAATGGAAAAAATGCAACAGAGTCTCAGGGAATTGAATGAACGCGACAACACAAAAACATTTGCATTATTGGTGTTCCAGAAGGAGAAGAGAATGGAAAAGGGGCAGAATATTTGAGGAAGTAGTGACCAAAAACTTCCCAACCCTTACGAAGGACCTAAATATCAATATCCAAGAAGACCATGTGTTACTATGAACCAAATATATTGTGTAACATATTGTTTGATTCAAAAAAATTTTATATGTATCCATTACATTTAATTTAGAAATTTATATATTTATTCATCTGTGTTTACTTTTAGTTTTTAATTGTTTATATTTTCAATTACTAAATGTACAAAAAAAAAAAAAAAAAGACCAACGCACCCCAAACAGAATAAATCCGAATAGACCTACCCCAAGACACCCACTATTCAGAATGACAAATATCAGAGATAGAGGATTCTGAAAGCAGCAAGAGAAAAGCAAAGCATCACATACAAGGGAAACTCAATAAGATTAAGTGCCAAACTTTCATCAGAAACCATGGAGGAGAGAAGAAAGTGGTATGATGTATTTAAGGTACTGAAAGAGAAAAACTGCCAGCCAAGAATTCTGTATCTGGCAAAGCTGCCCTTCAAAAATGAGGGTGAGTTTAAAGTCTTCACAGACAAACGAACAGTGATAGAATATGTTACCAAAAGACCAGATTTGCAGAAGATACTAAAGGGGGTGCTGCAGCCTGAAAGGAAAAAACAAAAGCGAGAGATTTTAAGAAGAGTTTAGAAATGAAGATTGTTAGGAAGGGTAAACTAAAGGATAAGAAGACAGAAAATAGAAAGATATGACACCAGAGAGCCAAAGGACAAAATGGCTGAAGTAAGTTATGCCTCTACAGTAATAACACTGAATGTTAATGGATTGAACTTCCCAATCAAAAGACATAGATTGATGGAATAGATTAAAAAATATGAGCCGTCTTTATGTTGTCTACAAGAGATACCCACCTCAGACATTAGGACACAACCATGTTAAAAGTGAAAGGTTGTAAAAAGGTATTCCATGGGGGAAGCGGCTATGGCTCAATCAGTAGGGCTCCCGTTTACCATATGGGAGGCCCCGGGTTCGGTTCCCGGGGCCTCCTGGTGAAGGCAAGCCCGCCCGCACGGCGTGGTTAGCTGACCCAGCGAGCACAAGCAGCAAGCGGGGGATAAATGAATAAATAAATAAAATCTTTAAAAAAAAAAAAAAAAGGTATTCCATGCAAATAGTAACCCAAAAAGAGCTGGAGTAGACCAGATAAATGTAAAATAATAGTATAGTATATGAACAATAATTATTCAGTGCAACTGGCAAATTGTTCCTGTGATCAATATTCTGTAATTTTTTCGCTTTTAACTGAGGAGGGCTGGAGAAGAGATATATTTTGGCTACTTTTTTCTTTAATCCTTTCTTATTCATACTCTTTAATTAAAACAATCTATCTGGATCAGTAATGATTTAGTATGAATACTATTGAACAAGATTTTGAGTTTTTCTGCCTCATAAAATTATAAGTTGATAAATTGTTATCTTGTGTAATTCATTCCAGTAAGATGTGAAGAATTCCCAAATAGGAATTTGATTATCTAGCAAGAATTATGGCCTAAATGGAAATTAAATAACTAAACCAAAAATTGATTGCATTTTTAGAGATTATAATGTCCAATAGAGCTGTAATATAAAAATTGTTATAATTAATTTCTATTACATTTGAATTATTATTTATAAATGCTTATTGCTATGCTATCTGTTTTTTATAATTGATTATATTAAATCTAACCTGGCCTTGCACTCTCTTTTAAAATTTGGGATTTCTTTCTATCTATTTTTCTATTTATTTTACAATTTTACAATAAAGGACTTTTTAACAGCTAAAAAAAAAAAAGCCATTGATATATACTTTGGATAGATCGTATGGTATGTGTAAACGTATCAGTAAAACTGCTTAATAAACAAATAGGTAATTGTTCAAGAATAGCCAGAAATAGCAGCTATGTACAGCAGATTGAGAGGTTAGGAATTTTCTTGTTTTTCTATTATTATTGAAAATAATGAAAATGCTTTAATAATGATTGAAGTGATAAATGCACAACTATGTGATTATACTAAATACCATTTTTCATTTTGGATAAATTGTATGCTTTATTAATATGTATCAATGAAATTGGTTTGTTTAAAAAAAAAAAGTATCTGTAGCAGGAGTTAACTTATAAAGGGCAACTTACAGTGGCAGTCTTGTAGTCAAATTGGCTTATCTGCACGTGGATTTTTTGTGTATTTTTAAATCCTCAACAGTAAAAACATGTTTCTGATAAATATAATGATCAAACTTGAAAGAAAGAAAAAACAAAAACCATGTTTTTGTTTCACCTCCTTTTTGCTGATTAGCACATGCTCAGAATATAGAAACTAATTTTAACATTAGCCCATGTTAACAGATCTGCGTGCTTCAGACTAATCATACATTTCAAATCTAAAGTCTTGTGAGAATGCTTTTTGGATAATCCATAGCTTGAGTCTCTATTCCTTTTTAACAAAAGTTAGAATCTTAGAATTAGAAAGAAACTTGGATCATTTATTCCAACTGTCTATCCATTATATATATATCCTCCTACCACATTCTTGGAATTTCTGCTTTGATTCTTCCAGTAGCATACATGAACTGAGATTGGAAACTCCCTAGTTAGGTAGAACAGTTCTCCTTATCTTCAGTAGTTGTCACTTATTTTTCTCTTAGTTATCAAGTGATGATCTTTCTGTAGCTTAACTGTAAAATGAATGTTCTTTACTGAATGAACTCTTAGATTCCTTCCTACCTCAAAGTGTCTTTCCTTATAAAAATAATATATAACAAAGCATCATGTTATTATTGTCTGTTTATACTATCACTAGTAGGTTTGCAAGCTCCCTAAGGGTTTTTTTTGTTGTTGTTGTTTTGTCTTTTTTGTTGTATCTCTAGTACCTAGCATAGGCCCTTGTACATAGTGGGCATTTTGTAAAATTTTGTTGAAATGAGAATAAATCACCTGACTAGACTCATCCTGAAGTACATATGGCAGTCTTAGTCTTCAATGATGTTTCTTTCAGATAAACCAGGAAATCAATCCTCCTTTGACAAAGCAAGTCTGAGCTGCAGCTCTGGATCCTGTAATGATTATTTTGTGCTTAGGTTAGAGCAGAGTGGAACATATAGGGTGTTAATAATCTAAACTGATACTCAACCAAGTCAGTGGAGTTTTTCATCAGCAGCCTTGGAGGGTAGAGTATTATCTATTGGAAGCTATTTTTCTTTTAAAAAATCCTGGAGTAACATAGGTTCAAGAGCTACATGGCATATGAGATCCAGTAGGATCATATTGAGGCGATGCTAGTGGATATTTATATTAAACAAATATTTACTGGGTATCTTCTTTGTATAAGGCATTGTTTGTTGGAATATGAATGTGACATGATCCCTGCTATCAGGAAACTTAAGTTAATGTTGGCAAGATACTCAAACAATCATTTCATTATATGTGATATAATGTTATAAAAGAAAAGTGACAAAGGTATAGATAGCTATGGGAATATAAAGGAAGGGCCATTAATCCAATCCAGGGGAGAGAAGTCATCAGGAAAGATTTCCAGGAAGAGGTTATACCTGATCTGAGTCTTGAAGAATAAATGTAGGAATTAGCAGAAAAAGAAAGGATAGTTAAGCAACCTGTATGGGCAAAAGGGTGGAGGTGTGAATCAGCATGTCATGTCAGAAGAGCCTAATTACAGTGTGCCTCTTCACATGTATGGATTTAAATTTGAGGTTTCTGACATTCCCAAGTGATTTTTTTTTTTTTTTTTTTTTAAGATTTATTTATTTATTTATCCCCACCCCACCCCACTTCACCTCCTTGTTTTGCACTCGCTGTCCGCTCTCTATGTGTTCTTCTGTGTCTGCTTGTCTTCCCTTTAGGCGGCACCAGGAACTGATCCTGGGACTTTCCGAAGTGGGATAGAGGCACTCAGTCTCTTGCGCCACCTCAGCTCCCTGGTCTACTGCATCTCTTATTGTCTCTCCTCTTTGTCTCTCTTTGTTGCATCATCTTGCTGCACCAGCTCTTCACATGGACCAGCACTCCTGCGTGGGCCAGCACTCCATGTGGACCAGCTCACTGTGCAGGCCAGCTTGCCTTTCACCAGGAGGCCCTGGGAATCGAACCCTGGACCTCCCATATGATAGACGAGAGCCCAATTGCTTGAGCCACATCCGTTTCCCCCCAAGTGATCTTGATAGAGTTGTTTTTTCATTTTGCTAAGGTACATAGTAAACAAACCCCTCCAGAATTCACATCTCAACAAGCCTGTACTTTACTCTTTTTTTTTCCCACCAACCAGAACATTTTGCTGTAATTCCTTCTAAAATTTTATATGCAAATGTATATATTTTAACAAATTCAAATTGTAGTGAATAAGGTTTTATAATCATCATACTTTCACCTTAATATTACTTAGTACATGAGCATTTTTGCATTATTAAAAATTCAAGAACATCATTTTAACAATTATGTGACATTTTAATCATATAGCTATATAAAATACATAACTTACTCTTTTTTTTTTAAACAATTTATTAAGTATGTCATTCATACATGAACATACATAAACAATAAGTGTTCAGTAAATATTGTGAACTTACAAAACAAACATGCAAACATGCATAACACCATACAGGACTCCCACACATCACCCCACCACAAATAATTTGCATTGTTGTGAAACATTTGTTAACAAATTATGAAAGAGCATCATCAAAGTGTTACTACTAACTATAGTCCGTATCCTACTCCCCTACACTTTTTTTTTTTAAGGATTTATTTATTTATTTTTATCCATTTTCACCCCCCTCCCGTTTTTGCTCTTTTTGTGTCCATTCGCTGGCCAATTCTCTGTGTCTGTTTTCTGCCCTCTCTTCTCATCCTTCTTCTCTGTCTTCTCTGGGATTCGATCCTCGGAACCTCCGATGTGGGAGAGAGGCGTCCTGCCACCTGCACCACCTTGTCCTTTACTCTTTGTCACATATGCAGTATCATCATGAACTGATTTTAAAACTTTGTTCTTTATGGAAGAAGAACCTGAAAAGAAAGAAGGGGGGGGCTTTAAAAATATGATTCTTAGTTGAAAAAGGAAATTTAAGATAAACTAGATTATAGTATCAAATTCAGAAGTGATTAAGATTATTGTCATGAGTATAATTTGTATAATGATTATTCATACTTTTAAAGATTAAGTAATAGAAGATTTTAGTTTCTTTTATTTTTCTAAGCAGAATTTCCCCCAGAATACCTAAAGAAAAAATCAGATGAAAACAGAGGCAAGCAGGGTTCCAGGAGCCCTGTTTACTTTGCTCCACCCTTCCCCTCTATGGTTGGTACAAAAATTACTTATCAAGTGAGAGAAAAATTGTTCAACAATTGAAAAGGCGAGATTTTTTTTAGATGATAAGCTAAATCTTGATTTCACTCCAAAGTAGAAAGATGGAACACAGAGAAAAAGGTTGCTGGCTTTGAGCTAGTGAAACTTAGGTCATTTTTTTCCCTAGTACTCTAATTTGAGATCTCTCCATTCCAGGTGCAGTGCCAGTGCAGCAAATTAAATGTCAGTCAGGATTGCACATGAGAAAATTGCTTGATAAAGTTGTGTAAACTATGTTACAGTGGGAGGGGGGAATGTCATTTCTACTATGAGACAGTGGAAATAGGTGAAAAAAATTCTCTTGATTAAGATATAAATACTTCCTGCAAAAGTACTAATAGAAATAGACAACAGGGTTTCTTTTCTTTTTGGAAGGAGTGGAGTATGGGGGAATTGGCGAAAGCTAGCCCCAAATTGATGAAGACAATTCAAATCCAGAGCTGTGCAACTCTTAAGACTGCACTCTTTCCTCTGTTTTACTGCCTCAACAAAATCTGACTGGTAGAAAAAGAAAAGCTTGTAAGACCAACCAGAGCCATCCTCATGTTTGTTGTTGATTAGAATATAGACTCCTATGTAGTTATTAGGGCCAAGATTATTAATTTCTAAGACTTGGGAGTTATAAATTGGCTTTTTAGGGAGTTCTCCAAAATCAAATATTGTATCCTAATGTCTGCCTTAAGTGCACTTGAATTGAACCACAAACTCCAGTTTTGGTTCAGGAACCATGGTCATTATATCTCTGAGATAAACATTTTGGCAGAACTATGGAACTTTGTAGGTACACTGACATCAATTCATACAGGCCACTCGCTGTGCAACCCGTTCTGTGAAATTGGCCTTGGAAAAGACCCACTTACAGAAAAACCCTACTTGTAGTCAAATCTCTACTTGTTTTCAGGTTAATTACAAAGACTTCCCTATTTCTACCCCTTTCTTCTTTTAATCTAAGATTCCGCCTTTTCTCAGAATTTAAGTAGATTATATAATGTGCAAGACTTAAGTTCCCTGAGGGCAAGGATCATGTCACATTCATCTTTGTCCTAACTTTTTTCTATACAAATTAATTACAAATTGATTCTAACCTTAGTGTGAGTGTGCAGGACTTGGTATACTGGTGGTTTACCTCTTGCAGGAGGATTTGATCAGAAAAGAGTAACTTGTGGAAGTGGTTAGAAATGAAACCCTATTGAGTTGGTTGTATTGATGCTGTTATTGTTATTCTGTTTTCTGATAAATAGTGGTGGGAGGCTCACACTCAGTTCATTTGTAAGAAAGATAACAATGCCTAAGGGCCTAGGGTTTTGAGTGTTGGAAGAAGAGCTAACCAGGTGCCTAGCCACAAGGTTAACTATACAGAAAGGTTACTATTAGTACTTTTACTGTAGTGTTGAGTTGCTTTGTTCTTTTGGTTCAGACCATTTGTCTATGCCTGAAATGTGAAGGATATTGGAAGGGAGCATATTCTAGAGTCTTTTAATATTTAAATTTTTAAACAGAATCACTTACATGGTACAAAAATAATAGCAAGTACTAACAGCTTATTCTGTGCCAGTTACTGCTCCAAGCACTTTTATTTATTGACTCATTTTATCCTCATCACAGTCTTCTGAAGTGTGGGGCATTAGTGTTAGTCTCATTTTATAGTTGATGGAATGGATACAGAGGTTAAGTAACTTGCCCGTAGTTACACAGCTAGTAAATAGCAGGACCATATTTGAACCCAAGCCATTTTGCACCAGGATTCGTGCTTCACTATTACACTGAATAATCTTTTTTTCTGATTTGTGCCTTTTTCATGTATGTTTAAGAAAATCCTTCCCTGATTTCCAATACTGCCTTCGACAGTTTTTTTATTTTGCTTTTCACATTTGGGATTTAGTTGTCTGTTTGGAGTGAGGTAGGGATCTAATTTTATCTTGTTCTATTTGGATAGACTCTTGTTACAGCAATGACTATTGAAAAAGAGAGCCACTTTTCAGTTGGTGCGTTCACAACTTGCAGCTGAGTCCAACCCTTCCAGTGCTAATTATTCACGCTGTAGAGTGTAAACTTTCCCTTTAAGGACTTTGCTCATAGTTCAGAAGATATCAAGAGAGTGTAAATCCCCCTGCCTGTAGTTCTGTAATTCAGTATATCTCTCTCTTTCCTTGTCCTTCTCCCATTTCCCTCCCTTTCTCTCACCTACTCTCCTTCCCTTACCACCCACCCACCACTTTCTCTCTCTTCTCCCTCCACTCCTCCTCCCTATCCTCTTAAAAGATAGTACCCGCCAAAATTGGAAGTTACTGAGTAATTCAGTGATTCATGGCTTCAGCTGTTAAACCTGCTGAAGCTGTGGGTTAGATTCTTTGGAGGCTGAGGACAGTGGGTTCTGTCAGCTGTACTCTTGCTGGCATGTTTATGATTCTAAGTGGGAGCCATGCACTGGGATGACATACTTGGCTCCAAAAAGTACAAGTAGGACAGAAGTGAGATTAAAGACATTCTGGTTTCTTCAGTTACTGTATAGGAAAATAAAATCACATCTAAACCATGATCATTTGTAAATAATTATATTGAAAGTTTTGGGTTTTTTGTTTTGTGTGTGTGTGTGTTTTTTTCTATTTTTAGAAATGTAATCAAATCTTGATTCTATTCTCTAAGCTGGTCTATTCACCAGTATGATCAATGCTGATCCTACCATAGTAATAGTTAACTTGATTCCCCTATCTAGTCCCTTCTTTAGTCAACAGATTGCATGTAAATTAATATTCAAGTTAGTAACAGAGCACCTGAGAGAAAACTACAGCATACATACATTAAAAATCTTGTAATCTTGGAGCTGTTGGTTCTCATCATATTTGCTTTCCTTTTATACTGTGGAAGATTTTGAGCTATTAAACATAAGTATACAACCAGGGTCATATTATATACTGTATTTACAATACCAACTGCTAAATTTGTTTTGGAGAATAGCAGACACCTTAGACTTTACTTACATATTTAATAGTTCTTAATTCTTTTGCTTTCTGAGCTGGGCAACAGGTTTTAACTTGGATTTGAATCCCAATTCTGCCACTTACCAGTCCTTTGAAGTTGGGCAAATTACTTAACCCTGTTTCCTTCTGTGTAAAATGAGTAATAAAATAATATATATGAGGCTGTTGTGAAAACTAAAGGGTAACATGTACAGTGCCTAACACATAGATTCTCACATGTTCCCTTCCCACACACCACCATTCTCTGCCTATTTCTCCTCCACCACCACCCCCGCCCCGAAGGAGAAAAAAAAGCAAAGGGATAAGGAGGAGGTACTTTGGGATCTCAGGTTCCACGACTGATCTCAAATATCCATAACAGAAAGAAAATCAAACAGTGGGAATGTTACATAACCTAAAAGACTTGAGGTACTTAAAAGGGTAGGTTTCCAGGAGTTTCTGATACAACTCTTGGCAACTTGGTTATCTGGTACTTTGGCTCTTCTGCCCTTCTGTTGCCTCTCCTCTGGCCGTTTCACTGCTTGTTAACATACACCAAAAGGTGAACAGAGAGGAAGAGGAAATGACACAAAAGTTATTGTGCACTATTCTGGATTGTTTTGTTTTGTTTTTTAAATTTTGCCTTTAATTTCATATTGAATTGTTTTTAGGCTAACAAGTCAAGTATCAGCATTTCATTAATTTGATTTGGTGTATTATTGTCATCATGAAATGTAATTCAGCATTTTTTAAAATAAGGGGGTAACCTATATACCATTCTTTTGAGCATATTGCTGCTGGGGACAGATTAGGGATGGGACCACAGAAAAGGGTATGATCTTAATCTCAAGGATGGTAAACTTGTAACTTGACTCTCTCTTTGGGAATTATAACACTATAATGGGTATTTTATTGTTTGTTTCTGTTTCTGCTCAACAGAGAGCAATTTCTAAAGCTTTTTTGTTTGTCCCTAATTTAATTGACCACCAGGATCCACAGCCAGGGGCATCTGCTTGGTGTTTTTGGACTTTGACTTTAAGAAACACTGACCTCTCATCAGCTTTACCTAACACCTTTGAAGTGTGGTAGTTTAAGCTTTCATATCTCAACAACTTGCCTTTTTCTTCAACTACTTTGAGTCGTTGCTTTCCCATACAATGAAAGGATAATGTGTGTGCTTCAGGGTCCCTTGCCTAACAAAATCTTTTACTGGCTAGAACTGACAAAATTCGAGCTCCAAAAGGCCTGAACTTGATTGTTGATGTCTTTAAATTATTTACCTCTTATTAGTTCTGTCCATGATTTTTCAAGTTATCTTACCCAAGTTTATCACAGTTACTTGTGGTTTGGGATTTTTTTTTTTTTTTTTTTTTTTTAACCTCACAAGCATATACCACTTCATCCTTGCCACTTTGAGCCATACCATTCTTACCCTCCACATGTCTCCAGCTACCAATTAGGTGCCCTTCTTAGAACAGAGAGAATGATCCCATCAGCCTTGAAATGATTTGGGTAAAAAGACCTTGTGATGAAAATTGGTTATCTATATCTAGCTAGGAAAATACCTATACTTGCCAACATTTTAGAATGACCATAATCTGAAAGCATAGATCAGAACTACAGTGATCTCTAAACACCAAAATGGTTTGTATGTAATTATATTGAAATGCAGATGCACCTTGTTTTACATAGATGTGAAAAAGTATGTGTAAAGAATGTTTGTGGCACAGAGGGGTTATAGCTCAGTGGTCGAGTGCCTGCTTTGCATGTACGAAATCCTGAGTTCAATCCCCAGTACATCCTAAAAAAAAAAGTTTGTGGTGTACAGTTTGAATGGATTGTACAAAACATGGGGCTGTATAGCACAAGGAATCCAGTGGTGGAAGATGGACTGTGGTTAACAGGTCAAATGTGAGAATGTTCTCTCCATGTACTATACTAATCCTACATGTATAATGCTAATACAGGGTATTAATAATCTAGTGGGTTGGTTGAAAAATACACCAAATGTAAGATATGGGCTATAGTTAGTAATAATATATATATATTTAAAGATTTATTATTATTTATTTCTCCCCCACCCCCACCCCATTGTCTGCTTTCTGTGTCCATTCGCTGTGTGCTCTTCTGTGTTTGCTTGTCTTCTCTTTAGGCAGAACCGGGAACCAATCCCAGGACCTTCCTGAGTGGAAGAGAGGCGTTCAATCTCTTGTGCCACCTCAGCTCCCTGGTCTGCTGCATCTCTTATTGTCTCTTCTCTATGTCTCTTTTTGTTGCGTCATCTTAATGCTCCAGCACTCCTGCGCGGGCCAGCTCACCTTAACCAAGAGGCCCCAGGACTCGAACCCTGGACCTCCTATATGGTAGATGAGAGCCCAATCGCTTGAGCCACATCCGCTTCCCAGTAATAATATTTTGACAATGCTATTTCATAGTTTGACATGCTTCACAATAGTGCAAGGTGTTAGTGGGGTGATGTAAGAGAGCCCTGTATGGTGATAAGCATGTTTGTTTTGTAAGTTTACAACTTTTACTATACCCTTATAGTTTATGTATGTTCATGTATGAATGATATACTTAGTACAGTTTTATTTTTTAAGAAGATTTTAAAAAAGGATGTTTGTGGACTATTTCATGTTTAAAACGCACTAGGGGGATTTTATTATTGAAAGAAATATTGTGATAAATCCAAGGAAAAGTACCTCCAATTTACATCTTTTGCAAAAAAATTTTCATATATATGTTTTGCCTAAAGCAAAGTATACTTGTATGAGGACAGTATCCAAGAGGGAAATGGGGATTATACAGGACAGAAGGAATTATAGGTCAGCTGTTTGTGCTGAGATCTGAGAGTAGGTAAGTTTTCAATACATTTTGGCCCATTGAATCAGGAGAGAGATCCTCTTGGTTTCCTTCTAACGTCCACCCTTTGTTTTTATGCTAGATCGAGCGGTTGGAAGTAAGCAGCCTTGCCCAGACTTCCAGTGCAGTGGCCTCTAGCACCGATGGCAGCATCCACACAGACTCCGTGGATGGAACGCCAGACCCTCAGCGCACAAAGGCTGCTATTGCTCACTTGCAGCAGAAGATCCTGAAGCTCACAGAACAGATCAAGATTGCACAAACAGCCCGGGACGACAACGTTGCCGAGTACTTGAAGCTTGCCAACAGTGCAGACAAGCAGCAGGCAGCCCGCATTAAGCAGGTCTTTGAGAAGAAGAACCAGAAATCCTCCCAAACCATCCTCCAGCTACAAAAGAAGCTTGAACACTACCACCGGAAGCTCCGGGAGGTAGAACAGAATGGGATCCCGCGCCAGCCAAAGGATGTCTTCAGGGACATGCACCAAGGTCTGAAGGATGTGGGAGCAAAGGTGACTGGCTTCAGTGAGGGTGTGGTGGACAGTGTCAAGGGTGGACTTTCTAGTTTCTCCCAGGCCACCCATTCAGCAGCAGGGGCTGTGGTCTCAAAGCCCAGAGAGATTGCCTCATTGATTCGTAATAAATTTGGCAGTGCGGATAACATCTCTAATCTGAAGGACTCTTTAGAGGAAGGGCAAGTGGAGGATGGGGGGAAGACTTTGGGGGTGATTTCAAACTTTCAATCGAGCCCAAAATATGGTAGTGAAGAAGATTGTTCTAGTGCCACATCAGGCTCAGTGGGAGCCAACAGTACCACTGGGGGCATCGCTGTAGGAGCATCCAGCTCCAAAACAAACACCCTAGACATGCAGAGCTCAGGATTTGATGCACTACTACATGAGATCCAGGAGATCCGGGAAACCCAGGCCAGACTAGAGGAATCCTTTGAGACCCTCAAGGAACATTATCAGAGGGACTATTCCTTAATTATGCAGACCTTACAAGAGGAGCGATATAGGTAAGTTCTATGGAATTAAAATCCTCAATTTATTTATGTTTGGAGTTCTCCTCCCTCTGAATATGTGGGAGTGATTTTAAAAGTTCTTTATAATATGTCTTTCTCTGGAATGCCCAGAGCTCTTGAGATATATCATATGACATCTGCATGAGTTCCCACTTCATAGAGAGCAAAAGAAAGGCTCAGCAAAATTAAATTATTCCCAAGATTGAGCAGTTAATCAGGTAATGGAGCATTACTATAGCTCTCCAGTCTTCCATTCCAGTTTAGAACTTTAAAATGAAGTCCAAGCTTTCTAAGCCATTCCATCTTTTATTTATTTGTTTGTTTGTTTGTTTGTTTATATTTAGGAAGTACCCGGGATTGAACCCAGGCAAGACCTCATACATGAGAACATGGGAAGCAGGCACTCAACCACTGAGCTACATCCACTCCCCCATCTATTTATTTATAATCACAGAACCACAAACTATTACAGCTTATAGCTGTAGTACATTGAATTCAAAAGTTCTTTAATCCTCTGAACTCTGTAGAAATCAAAGTTCAGCTAAAATATAATGATCCCTGTAGATATTTGGTTCTAAACATACTTTATATAGGCATGTGGTGTACAAAGATTAGACTGAAAATAAATTCAGATAAGCATATCTTTTATCTTTATTATGAATTGGTTAATGTTTAAATGCGAGTGAACTTAAACATGAAATGTTTCTACAATACTTCGAGAATATTCAAAGCCCTAAGTTCTCTGAGTCATTATCTGTTGCTAACAAGGTAGAAACTGGTCTGGTTTTTTTGTTTCATATTACACTCCATTATTCATATTAGACCACTCTTAGCTGTTCTCCAAATGTCTGCCCTTTCCACCCCTGTTCCCTTTACATGCAGGAAGAGAGATTGCCCATGGAGTACTCATTGAGATCCAAACTTTGTCAGATTATAGTCAGGCCTCCTCACTGATTCAGTTTAAGGATCATATGGAGCAACAGGTCCAGCTACGCTTTGGAGGACCTGGGTTCTGGTTCTTTCCCAATTACTAACTAGAAGGAAGCCTTAGCTCTTCTCTAGTATCAGGGGTGGAACAGACAATCTCCCAAGATTCATTTTACCTCTTAAGAATTTTTAAAAACGACTTTTTAAAATATGCTTTGTATGAGATGATCTCAAGGATTTTATGAGAAATCAATTGTTCATATGTATCAGCTCTGAGAGGAGTTACAACAGCAAACTATCTCTTTTCAGATGGTGAAAATACTAAGCAACAATTCAGTCCTGCCTCTTTTCTTCACTCTTCCCACCTTCTTCAATTCTAACTTAAAAGTTCAAAGGGGAAGAGAACAGAAAGGAGTATAGGAGAGAGAAATAAAGTTGTAAAAGAAAATACATTATTCTTTTCATATCAGTATTTTATACATTCTTTAACATACTGAGATGATGAGGGCTAAAGCAGTGAGTCATCTTACAAATTTAATGGAATCAAAAAATAAAAGACCTGGTCCTTTATACCATACTAAACCTAGCTCCCAAGTTCAAATTTTCTACCTCTTACTAACCTTGAAGACTAGGCAAGTTTCTTAATTTTTCTAAGTCTTAGTTTCCTCGTTTCTAACATAGGAATAATAATAGTCCTTCATAAAGTTACCTGACAATTAAATAAAATAATTTATGTAAAGCACATAGTTAGATTATCTGGCCCCATAAGTGCTCAATTGATGTTAGGCAGCAGCTGCTATTAATGCCCTTCTGAGCATGGAGACCTCAGCTTTCCAGTCAGTTGCTCAAAAAATAAATGCCTGCTTTTTTGAATATATAGCAAAACATTTCAGTTTTTAAATTCCTCCAGAACATAAAATTTATGTAGAGCTTGTTACGTCTTCAAGTCAGATGTAGGCCAACATGAGAAAATAAGAGGGAAAAAGACATCTCCCAAGGCCCCATCTTTGTATATTTCCATTTAAAATAAGTCAGAGGACAGAACTTAAGCTCTTCGTTATCACCTCATTAGAAGAATCTAGTCCTAGTCACTTATGAGGTAATAAGAAGTCCATTTCTTTCATTGCAACTTTGGGTTCTCTGCAGTAGGTAAATGACTACTTTTATGGAAAGAAGACAGAATAGAAAAAGTTTTAGAATTTTCAAAAAGAAAGGTGAGAGATGGGGCCTAATATATTATGTAATCTGACCTGTTTTGTCATCCCATGCTAGCTTTAGAATGCTCTTTCCTTAAAAAAAAAAAAAGCCTTTTATCCCAAGAATTGAGGTAGAAAAGTCACAACTCAACTCTTATTGTCCAGTAATTCCTTGTGTAGAGCAGTTAAGCGTTAAAGATTTCCCCTCCATTACATATGTCTTTACATAGTAAATACAGTAATTACCTAACTTTGTTGATAAGTGAATTTTTTTCCCACAAATTGAAGCCTGTTCTTTCAAGCACCAAAACTTTTCATGTTTCAAGCAATTTTGGAGAATTTTTAAGCCTTGTTTTGACAAAGTACCCTGAACCTCACTTGTTTGGAAATAGCTTCAGTCCTCCTTAGAAACTGTAGACTGGTGGCTTAGAGTGATATTCTCAGATTCATCAGTGTGTAAGGCTATGTGCCTCTACAATAAATGTTCCCAGACAGCTTACTTTTTTTAGTTCCTTTGTCTGCTTTTTATAGTTCTTTCTTCCTTTCTTCCTTTCTTCCTTTCTTCCTTTCTTCCTTTCTTTCTTTCTTTCTTTCTTTTTTCCCCAATCCTTTCTGTATCTTTTCTACTCTGTTGTCAGTGAGATACTTATCTGAGCCTCTGCTAATTCCTTTTACTACCCTGTTGTAGGCTTGGCTTTTTTGTTTAGGAAAGAAGTAGGTTAGGGATGTACTCAAGGGACTCTGACCAAAGATGTAGTTAATATGTGCCTGGCTGCTCTAGATTCATTTTTGCTTATTTTTCTATGTTCTAAATTATGTTACCAGTCTCTTGAGTTGACAAGAGGAAGGCCATGCACAGTGTAGTGTTGTTGCTTATTATTTGAGGAGGAGGAGGAGTATGATGATGATGACACCACTACTAAAAACATTTACTAAACTACTAGTGCATAATACTAGATGTTTTACAAACATTATCTCTAATCTTCATAATAGTTCTGCAGGTGGATTGTATTATCCCCTTTTTACAGATAAGGAAATTGAGGCCCATTGGAGTTTAAATTTACCAAAATGGTCCCTCTGTATATGGTAAAACTGGTATTCAAACACAGTTTTATTTGACTTCAAAGCCAGTACTACCAGGGCAGCTTTTTTCAGGCTCAAACCTCAAGTCTATACAGTTGAAAGACTATTCTACATCTAGGAAGCACTGACTGCCTTAACAATGGGTATTGGGCCCTTCCCAAGTCAAGGTGTGTGTTTCACTAAAAGTTGAGTCACTATTTTTAACATATTTTATAAAATTCTCTGATTACACAAGCTCTGAAAAGTGTTCTCAAGCTAGTGCAACAGTGGGTAATAATTGAAACCTACTTAAGAAGAACCCTCCCACCCCCTTAACCACTGTTTCCCCTTTTCAAAATCCCTCTGAATAATGTCACTCAGTGTGCTTCCTATTGCTCTGTACCATTCAGTACCACCAGGTCAAGATGTTTGCTTATTCTCTAATACTCTGAAGCATTCCAAAGCCTGTGGAGTACAGACTCACACTCTTCACCCACACACTTAATTGTGCTGTTATTGTGTACTCAGTATTTCTTCAGCGCCCATGTGCTCAGTGCTCTTTATTTTTTGCTAGTCCAGGAAGCCATTGTAGCAGAACTTGGATCTGAACTCCATCTCATCCTTGACTAGTAAATAGGTATCTAGTCTTTGAGCTTTGCATTTGAGCTTTGCCTTCACTCTCAGATATAAGTGAGAGCATGTATTTTGGGGAGGCAGGAAACAAAGTTTAGAAATTTTTTTTTTCTTTCTTTTTTTTTTTTTTTTTTTT